>CM031235.1:284945690-285045690 GCA_018340775.1 Taxus wallichiana var. yunnanensis
CTCCTTAACGTTACATAGTTAAGGTACATTAACAATATATATGATTTCCCATATCTTTATTTTCCGAATTTAAACATTCGAGGCTATTAACGAGTCTGAATACAAGGTTCGGCTGCTCCTAAGTTATTTCATATTCCTTAGCTTTCAAGATAATCCTGAATACCTTTCAATTAAGAGATCATGTTTACCTAAATCCTTTTTAATGTCAATTCAAAATTCCTCTTAACCCAAGTATGAACTAATTGCACATTTCAACGTAAAAGTTGCATTCAGGTAAAGAATAGATGTTATTTCCTTTTAAATTCATCCATTAACATTTGAATAATTCCAAGTCAAGGAATAATGTTATATTCTCAAACTTATTAAACAATATCAAACTCGATACGATTATTGAAAATATCACACTTTTACTTGTATTCATCCATCGATTTACAATCAGACATTTGCCATCCAAATGACTGGACTTTGTTTATATCAAACAACATTACAACTCATAAAGATAGAAGAATGTAACTTCTTCCTTTCTCATTTCCGGTGGAGGAATAATAGCTATTAATACTATCCATCTTAAGTTAATCAAAAGAAGTATCGAGAAAACAACATGTCTTCGTTTATACTCAAGTTCCATCTGCAAAATTACTTGCATGGGTCAGTTCATTGAATCGAGCATATTAAGCACTTGTCATTAAAATGAAATGCTTTTAATTAACTGCCTCAATAAAAGAACCCCTTTTTATGAAACGTTAATATGAACATCATTCAAGAATTAAGTATCAAAAAGGATGACCAGCATAACAACTCAATCATCTAATTACCCTCCCAATCGAAAAGATAGGATTACTGCCTCTTTTCACAATAATTACTAAAAGAAGTAATTTCCTTCAAACAGTTCCAGACATTACAAACATCTCGTAAGAACTAATAACACAATTATGAATACTTTGTTGTTCTAACATAAATGCTATCAATTCCATTCTCTTACATTAGTTATAATTTCAAAAGATAAAATTGACTAAAAATATAAACCGAATTACTTTCCTTTCCATTCATGCGACCCATTTGATTTCAAGCAATCAAACACTGATGAGAAAAGTAAACAACAATAAAATGCAGATGCTTAAACCAAAGCAATACAAAATTCGTTCCATAACGATTACATATTTCCAACTGTATGAGAGAAGAAATGAACATTAATTCAAATTATCCATCCACACTCCCTTTCCTTTCCTCATGACTGTACTGAGAATTTAATCCAACGTGATATCAATCAATGATAACAGTCCAAAGAGAAGTAAATAAAATCAATAATCGAATAATAGAAAGAAGAATCATATTACTTCTTCTCACTTTGCCTAACCAAATATCCACTATTTAGAACAGTACATAATCCAATAGTATGATTCATTCTCGATTAGTATACTTCAAGATCCCAAAACCTCTAAGCACAGTCATTTCCTATTAAATATTTCACTCTCTGCACATTCACGTCTAGGTATAAACAAGCAAGAATGTACATCTAGTTTTATCAGCAATGTTTCATCAAAAACAAGCATTTCAGCTAGACCTGAACAACAAGAATGTACAGCTAGCTACGAAATCATGAGTTTCACCATATTGGTAAAAAGATTCATTTTCAAACATTCAAGGTAAGAATCCCACTTCAGTTCGGTCTTGTTGAAACAACAAGAAGTCTAGAATGTAGTTTGAACATATACACATATATATATACATATAATTTCATCACCGAGTCTAAAAGAGACTGAAATAGTAAACTCTATTCCATCCGGTAGATACCCAGATACTCAGTTCTAGAATTAGGTAAATAGTTCCTCAAACAAATTCTTTCACCGATTTCAAACCAAATACGGAGGCGTTAATCATTTTAAATTGCGTAAGAGTAAAATGATGAAACAAGCCCATTGTCCCAAAGAATTTGTATTCTATGCGCTGTAATACAACCGGAGAAAATAACTCACGCACAGTTCCATCAAGCATTCTCACGTTTTATTTTTTTAAAACCATTCACACACAGAACTCAGAAAACAATCTACATATCACTATGACTTCCATCAAACCGAACCCATAATGCACAATGAAACCCAATTACCATTACTTTTAGAATTTAAAATAGCAGAAAGAGAAAACTCGTTTCCTTAATAATTTCAGTAAAGAAACACTCATTTTCTTCAAAATACACAAGAATACCCAAGTCAAGTTTGTTTTATAATGACAACTCAAACTAGAGGTCATATCAAATCCTTTTATCCTTCCATTTTTACAAGAATGCACAGAACTCAGAAAACAATACTCACATCGTTGGTACATTCACCAACTCGAATCCATAATGGGTAATAGAAACGATTAGACAATACTATAAATGAAGACTCATACAACAAGAACAGATTCATTTCATTTACCCATTTTGCAAAGAAATATTCAAGTCGCATACAAAGAAAGAAAATGACTCAACCCAAAATCACTTCAACATAACAAAGAAAATCGAATAACCAAAACCCCCTCATAAGAGCAGGGTTGTTTTAATGAGACGATTAAGCAAAAGTAAACAGCTTTAAGGAGAAGGGTTCAACATGCCCGTAATTTTTCTTGAAGCTCAAAGAAAATCATGCCCATAGGAGTTATTCTTCTCCACGGCGATAGTAGTAAAGCTTTCCAAACAAATCACCTACTTCCACAGGCTTAAAAATAGCCCTCGCTTCCCCAAGACAGATCAATAACCAAAAATTACAGCGAGTTCGACATAACCATGGAGAAACAAAATACGAGCAACTAAAATCTAAATGCGCACAATAACAAACAAGATTCTTGTAACATCCCAATTTTAAGATACTAGAACAAGGGATTTTTTTTTATACAACGCTTCCTGTTATGAATTATATAATTCAAACACACATTCAAGTGTATATAATTGTTCTCTCATCCAACTAATGCGCTTTGGATCACACAATTTCCTTTTAAAACCAATGTTCTCTATTCACATACTTGCAATATGGAACACACATTCAATTCCATTCAATCATATAACAGCTTACCATATGCTGCTTTGTAAATGACTCAAAGAACTACCAATCTCCCATTTTATGGCACAGTAGTTTTAGTGATCTCTCATTTCATGACTCGGCAACTTACCGATCCTTCATGTTAATCCGTGCATTGTATAATGAATATAAAAGGTTCTCTTACCATTTCCGGTTATCGGTTATCCATTTAAGATGCCTATCTCAATATCTCATTACTTATATTTGTCGACATCCTACATCTTAAACTAGGTGATTGGGATAACGCAACCAGCACTTGCGATTCTTTGGCCAAAGATTTTCACATGCTTTGCATGATAATATTCCTAGATGTGATACACACCAATGGGATACGTCCTTCACCTCACTTCGTATGTTATCTAGAATGGTCTTTCCCGGCCTCTACTAGTCCTTCCATTTGGGTCAAGCTCTAACCCCAACTAGCAATATGAAGGAGTATAGGAAGTTACTCATGGTAACTAATGATAGGTAGACATACGGTGTCGTCCCCAACGACTCCATGTGTCTAGTTACCTTTCGTCCTCCGCAGTCACTCCGTATACGTGATCACATTCATATCCCCACCCAATAACTTAGTATCCATCTTATGTAAACTTGATTATTTAATTCGGGAGGGCATTGTAATATGTCAGCTATAACATTGTGTCGTCATGAAGGCCCCGCCTTCATGAAGCCACCATATTGTAGGATGGCATATGTCAATGTCCTACGAAATCCTCCCATCAAGAGTACACATCTAGCTCAAGTGTGATTTGGTTATGATATTAATATTTAAGACCAATTTTCAGCAGCCATGTTGATCCTTTATTCTCATTCTTGTTACGGTTGTATGTAGCTAGCTAGAGAGACTTAATCCATCTTCTAGCTTACTACGCATCTCCTCCTTCATACCGAAAGGTTGCATTTTCTCTACTTGGTTCCTTTCTTAATCTTTGGACTAATCAGCCGATTATCGAAAAACTTAATAAGTTTGACCTATTAAACTTAACCAAGTTTTCCACAACTGTAAACAAATTCAGAATTCCATCTTATTAGACATCATTTAAATGAGGTCTAATTTTAAATGAATTTATTCATTTATCCTCCTTAACGTTACATAGTTAAGGTCTGTTAACAATAGATATGATTTCCCATATCTTTATTTTCCAAATTTAAACATTCGAGGCTATTAACGGAGTCCGAATACAAGGTTCAGCTGCTCCTAAGTTATTTCATATTCCTTAGCTTTCAAGCTAATCCCGAATACCTTTCAATTAAGAGATCATGTTTACCTAAATCCTTTTTAATGTCAATTCAAAATTCCTCTTAACCCAAGTATGAACTAATTGCACATTTCAACGTAAAAGTTGCATTCAAGTAAAGAATAGATGTTATTTCCTTTTAAATTCATCCATTAACATTTGAATAATTCCAAGTCAAGGAATAATGTTATATTCTCAAACTTATTAAACAATATCAAACTGATACAGCTTATTGAAAATATCACACTTTTACTTGTATTCATCCATCGATTTACAATCAGACATTTGCCATCCAAATGACTAGACTTTGTTTATATCAAACAACATTACAACTCATAAAGATAGAAGAATGTAACTTCTTCCTTTCTCATTTCCTCGTGGAGGAATAATAGCTATCAATACTATCCATCTTCAATTAATAAAAAGAAGTATTAGAAAACAACCATGTCTTCGTTTATACTCAAGTTCCATCTCAGTAAAATTACTTGCACGGGTTCGGTTCATTGGCGAGCATATTAAGCACTTGTCATTAAAATGAAGTGCTTTTAATTAAGCTGTCTCAATAAAAGAACCTCGATTTTATGAAACATTAATATGAACATCATTCAAGAATTAAGTATCAAAAAGGATGACCAGCATAACAACACAATCATCTAATTACCCTCCCAATCAGAAAAGATAGGATTATTTCCCTCTTTCCCAATAATTACTACAAGAAGTAATTTCCTTCAAACAGTTCCAGATTACAAACATCTGTAAGAACTAATAACACAATTATGCATATTGTTGTTCTAACATAAATGCTATCAATTCCATTCCCTTACATTAGTTATAATTTCAAAAGATAAAATTGACTAAAAATATAAACCGAATTACTTTCCTTTCCATTCATGCGACCCATTTGATTTCAAGCAATCAAACACTGATGAGAAAAGTAAACAAAAATAAAATGCGAGATGCTTAAACCAAAGCAATACAAAATTCGCTCCATAACGATTAAAGATTTTCAACTATATGAGAGAAGAAATGAACATTAATTCAAATTATCCATCCACACTCCCTTTCCTTTCATCATGATCGTATTGAGAATTTAACCCAACATGATATCAATCAATGGTAATACAGTCCAAAGAGAAGTAAATAAAATCAATAATCGAATAATAGAAAGAAGAATCATATTACTTCTTCTCATTGTCTAACCAAATATCCACTATTTAGAAATGAGACATAATCCAATAGTATGATTCATTCTGATTAGTATACTTCAAAGATCCCAAAAACCTCTAAGCACAGTCATTTCCTATTAAATATTTCACTCTCTGAGACATTCACATCTAGGTATAAACAAGCAAGAATGTACACTAGTTTTATCAAAGAACGTTTCATCAAAAACAAGCATTTCAGCTAGACCTGAACAACAAGAATGTACAGCTAGCTATGAAATCATGAGTTTCACCATATTGGTAAAAAGATTCATTTTCAAACATTCAAGGTAAGAATCCCACTTCAGTTCGGTCTTGATGAAACAACAAGAAGTCTAGAATGCAGTTTGAACATATACACACACATATATATATACATATAATTTCATCATCGAGTCTAAAAGAGACTAAAATAGTAAACTCTATTCCATCTGGCAGATACCTAGATACTCAGTTTTAGAATTAGGTAAATAGTTCCTAAAACAAATTCTTTCACTGATTTCAAACCAAATACGGAGGCATTTAATCATTTTAAATTGCGTAAGAGTAAAACGATGAAACAAGCCCACTGTCCCAAAGAATTTGTATTCTATGCAACACCGTAATACAACCGAGAAAATAACTCACGCACGCCCATCAAGCATTCTCATGTTTTATTATTTTTTAAAACCATTCACGCACAAAACTCGAAAAACAATCTACATATCACTATCACTTCCATCAAACCGAACCCATAATGCACAATGAAACCCAATTACTATTACTTTTAGAATTTAAAACAACGAAAAGAAAACTCATTTCCTTAATAATTTCAAGTAAAGAAACACTCATCTTCTTCAAAATACACAAGAATACCCAAGTCGAGTTCATTTTATAATGACAAACTCAAACAAGAGGTCATATTGAATCCTTTTATCCTTCCATTTTTGTAAGAATGCAGAACTCATAAAACAATACTCACATCATTGGTACATTCACCAACTCGAATCCATAATGGGTAATAGAAACAATTACACAATAATATCAATGCAGACCCATAGAGCAAGAAAAGATTCATTTCATTTACCCATTTTGCAAAGAAATATTCAAGTCGCATACATCGCAAAGAAAATGACTCAACCCAAAATCACTTCAACATAACAACAAAATCGAATAACCAAAACCCCCCACTCATAAGAGCAGGGTTGTTTTAATGAGATGATTAAGCAAAAGCAAACGGTTTAAGGAGAAGGGCTCAACATGCCTGTAATTTTTCTTGAAGCTTGAAGAAAACCTCGCCCACAGGAGTTATTCTTCTCCACAGCGACAGTGGTAAAGCTTTCCAAATAGTCAACTACTTCCACAGGCTTAAAAATAGCCCTCGGCTTCTCCCAAGACAGAATCAATAACCAAAAATTACAGCAGGTTCGACAGAACCATGGAGGAACAAAATGCAGAGCAACTAAAATCCAAATGCGCACAACAACAAACAAGCTTCCCTCACAATCCTCTTTCCAAGGCGAGCTAGTCGCTAAGACCAAGGTCATTGAATGCATTGAATGCGGTGCTTTTTCCTCATTCCTCACGCCACCGCCGACTCGGGTTGGCAGTTTCCTTTTCAAATTTTGCATGTAATTCCTTTTTAGCCACTTAGCTAGTTGGATGCCTCCAACTTTTTCTTATTCCCGCCAAACTTGAAGTTGACACTTGTAAGGACTTCATTTACTATCCCATTAAATTTCCTACCTTCCCTTCTTATCCTTTCCATCCACATGGGTCTATGCATCCCCTTCCTTAGGTTAGGATTAGTTTAGGATTTTAATAGTCCATATCTAGGTCATTCCCCTAGTTCATAGGTTAATGGAATTTATATCTATTTTCTCCCTTATGAAATATAGAATCCATATAGGATAGTAGTTAGGGTTTAATCCCTAATATTTAATTAACTAGTTTCCATATCAAGTCCCATTAGCAATCACACAAGCACAGTAACTTGTCCCAAGTATCAAGTTACAGAAACAAGGGTCCAGGATCAATGAACACATTCCTCTAAGATCAAAAGATGTGTCTTAACATATTTATCTTCTTTTTAGTAGTCTGACATTATGAAAAGTAATTACCATGATAACTTACAAAAATCAAGGCGTTACATTCCTCCTTCTTAAAGAATCATCATCCCGATGATCAAATTAACCAATTCAAGGAGTTTCTAGGAAAAATTCAGTTATTGTCCTTCCATTCATAAGTTCATACCAAAAACAGATTCACTCTTTAAAACAGTGTTTTAAGATAACTGTAAAATAGACCAATAATTGTCTAAATTTGGTAGAATTATCAGTTTTTCGAATTTCAATTTCGATCAAACAAGTATGGAAACTAGATCTCATTTCTTCAAGATTTTCCCAAGTTGTACTTTCTTCACTAAACTGGTCCCACTGGACCTTACATTGATTCACTTCGCGATTTCTTAAGCACAACTGGAGAGTTCCCAGCACTTGAATGGGCTTAATCACGATTATTCCTGGGTCTTGGACCTGCAAGGAATTCCAATTCAGCACATGTGATAAATCTGTTACGTATTTCTTAAGCAAAGAAATATGAAAAACATCATGCATTTATGATAAAGCAGGAGGTAATGCTAGACGATAAGCTACAGGGTTGATTATTTCAACAATTTCAAAAGGTCCCATGTAATGTGGAGATAACTTGGCAGCCTTGCCAAAAGTTATTGAGCTCTTTTTCGACAACTTAACCCGAAGAAATACCTTCTCACCAAGTTTATAATTCCTATCAACCCGCTTTAAGTCTGCATAACTCTTCGCCTATTGGCAGCCTCCTTTAGATGTTCTCGAATCATTTTGATTTGTTGTTCCATTTCCTTGAGGATTTTTGGCCCAATTACCTCTCTCTCCTCTATGCTTTCCCAATAACAGGGGTTCTCCGCATTTTCTTATCAATGATACTTCAAAGGGCACCATTTTTAAAGAGGTGTGATATGTATTATTGTAGGCAAATTCAACCAGGGAAGATATTCCTCCCATTTATACTTTTGCTGGTCCATGCACTACATTCTTAACATGTCCTCTAAAACTTGATTGAATCTCTCCATCTGTCCATCCGTCTTCGGATGATATGCGAGAGCTGAAGTTTAATTTAGTTCCCAAGGCCACATTAAGCGTTTGCCAAAACCTTGATGTCATCATCGGATCTCTGTCGTCCGATATGATTAATTCGGGTATTCCATGCAATCTAAAAATTTCATGTACAAATCTTCTTGCTAACTAACGGTGCATCATCTTTCAAATTACCAGCAATGGAGTGTGCCACTTTGGTTAATTTGTCGATGACAACTAGGATAATATCATGCTTATTCCTTGACATAGGCAATGCTTGAGCGAAATCCATCGTTATCACTTGCCATTTGTCTTGTGGAATCTTTGTGGGGATACAATAATCTAGCGAGGATGCATATGTTTCACCTTAACACGCTGACATTCTAAGCGGTGTGTTACAAATTCCATGACATCCTTTTTCATTCCCTTCCGAAGTATTGCTTTGCTTAAGATCAGCAACATTTTCGTAATGCCGGGTGTCGAGAAAAGGTGAATTATGAAATTCGATTAACAATTTCATTCTTAAATCATTTGCCAAAGGTACAATACCTGTTTTCGAACCTCAGAATTCCTTCATTATCGAAACAAAATCCTTTATACCTTACATCCTTTGGATCTGCAGGAAGTGCTGTTTTGACTTGCTGGAAATAAGGATCTGATTCCAAGGCATCTTTCACCTCATCCTTAAACTGAGTTCTTAACATGATAAGAGCAAGAGATATGCTTCCTTTGACTCAGAGCATCTGCCACTCTATTTTCCTTGCCTTTGATGTAGCTTATATGAAAATCATATTGAGACAGAAATTCTAACCATCTTCGCCGCCTTGCATTCAGATTTGGTGAGTAAAAATATACTTCAACCTCGGATGGTGAGTTTTTAACTCAAAGGTTTGCCTAAAAGGTAATGCCTCCACATTTGAAGTGCATGTACAATGGCGGTGAGCTCTAGGTTGTGTGGAGCATAATTATGTTCATGTAACTTAAGCTTTCTTCTTTCATAAGCTATAACATGGTCATTACAATGTGAGAATACCTCCAAGGCCTTCTCCCGATGCATCCGTTACAACCATAAAATTTCCATTTGGATCTCGGTATAGTTAAAACAGGTGTTGTAGTTAAGCTGTTCCTTTAAATTTTTAAAGGCGATTCACATTTGTCGATCCAGACAAATTTCTTATCCTTCTTTTGCGGTGAAGTGATTGGGGCAGCAATTTTTGAAAAATCCTTAACAAACTTTCTATAATATCTGCCAAGCCCATGAAGATTCTTAATTCATGCACGTTCTTAAGCACGAGCCACTCGGTTATAGCTGTCATCTTTGAAGGCTCTACAGCCTATTCCGTTCTTGCTTATAACGTGTCCCAAATAATGCACCTCTGCATCATAAAAGGAACATTTAGACAGTTTACCATACAACTTCCTCTTTCTTAAAACATCCAAAGACTATCCTTAAATGTTCTTGGTGCTCTTCGACATTTTAGAGTATATAAGAATGTCGTCTAAGAATACAAGCACAAACTTGTCTAGGTATTCTTGAAAAATATTTTCATTAGATTCATGAAGGCGGCGGTGCATTTGTCAACCCAAAAGGTAATACCGTGAATTCATAATGCCCGTACCTTGTTCTAAAAGTTGTTTTATGAATATCTTCTTCCTTTATTCTCAACCGATGATACCCGATTTAAGATCTATTTTTAAATAGTGATGCTCCATGCATCCGGTTGAGCAGATCATCAATCCTAGGAAGTGGGTATCGATTCTTAATAGTTGCCTTGTTTAACATTCTATAATCAATACCTGAGTCTCAATGTTTCATCCTTTTTCTTTACAAAAATTACCGGTGCTCCCCATGGTGAGATGCTAGGTCTTATCAGCCCCTTAGTCAAAAGTTCCTGTAATTGAGCCTTTAGCTCTACCAACTCGATGGTGGTCATTCTATAAGGTAACTTAGATATGGGTTCGAGTTCTGGCTTGATTTCTATTGCAAAGTCAAACTCTCGTTTGGGTGGAAGACTCAGTAATTCCTCCGGAAATACATCAAAATCCCTTAATAATGGATATCTTTCCATGAAATCATTATTCTCCTCAGCATTTTCTGTCATTTTTATTGCATACAAGGTGTAACCTCTATTTTTAGCTCTTTTTATTGCATACTTGTTAGTTTCCTAACCTGCTGACTTCACTCTTTACACCACTGAATGAGTGCTTTGCTTTCTGCAGTCGTCAAAACAACAAATTTATTTTTCATAATAGTCACCTTTGGCTTATGTTCTACCAACCGATTAACTCCAATAATGATGTCATATGATCCTAAGGGAGTGACATACGAGTCAACTTCGGTGGAGAAACTGGGCAAGTCAAGAATTGCACAAAAAGGCACATTTATTTGTATGGACAGACATTATTCCCATAATGCACTTTGTCCATGTCTTATCCATTCGTTCAGCCTTTCTTTTTAATTTCATTGCAAGTTTAGTATAAATAAAGCATTCGGTGGCTCCAGTATCAAAAAGTATGACTACGGGTGTCTTGAATAACTTACCCGAACTTCTATAGGCGTAACTTGCTTTTCAACTTGTGCATTAGCCACCGCGGCGTGTATCTATCTTCTGCTGATCGCGATCATCCTTTTCGAGAGGAAAGTGACTCGCGTAATGGTCCTTTCACGGTTGAAGCATCCTCCAACTGGCCCTTTCCTAGGCTCAAATTTGTTACCGCTTTGAAGTTATCATTACGGCTCCCATAGGACTTTTGTCCATTGCCACTAACTTTTGCGAAGGCTGCTCCACACACTATTTGTAGGTTTGTTCATTACAAATTTCTTGTTGTTATCTACAAATTTTTTTTTCACACCAAACCTTTTCCAAGGCCCCCTTTTGGGTGCAAGATGAAGAAGAATTGGGAATCTTCTTCCTTATCTCTTCCTATGAGCGTAAATTGCTCTCAATTTTTGTTCTGTCTTATTGCCTTTTAAACAACTCCTTCCATGGTGGTTGGACCGTGGACATCCACTCTGCCACCAATGATGGGATTCGGTCCCATTATGAACTTTCATATTCTGAACTTCTCGTCACTTGGTACTACGGCACATACTTAAGGAGTTTAGTAAACCCTTCCCGATATTCTTCACACCATCACCTTCCTTACGACCGAGTTCTGAAATTCAGTCATTTTCCTATCAAAATAGAGTTGAGGCAGCCACCATTGCCTAAAGTAACCCTTAAATTCATCCCAAGTTATGTCTGATTCGACAATATTCAACTCAACCTTACGGTTGTCCCACCATGATGATACTTCATGAGAAAGCTGATATGCTCCCCTTATCACTTTGGTCTCCTCGGAGAAGTTTCTTATTGCAAAGTACTCCATTTCACCGAGTAAATTCTCATTTCTGTCCCCAAGGTTTGTTCCATCAAAATTTGGAGGACTTATTCTCTTTATGTCATTTGTAAGTTCAGCTACTAATCTTTCCCTTTTAGTTCCGGGATGATTAGGAGCATTCACATTACTATTATCAACACCTTAATTCCCTCCATGGGTGTTGTCCATAGGAGGTGGCTGATCATTTATATCAACTTCTTCTTCCTCCTCTTCATTTCCCATTGATTTCTTTGTTAAAAAATAGTCAAACGATCTCTCGTGTCTAGTAAGGCGTGCAAGGATTTCATCCATCTTTTGAGCGATGCTGCTTCTCCACCCAGTAACGAGTTGTTCGCAACATTTCTTCTTGTTTTGACCATTTTCTGTTCAATAAGAAAATGTAAACCTTATTAAATTATGGACTCATTAGGTCCAAGAGCTGCAACCTTCAGCTCTGATACCAAGATGTAACATCCCCATTTTAAGATACTAGAACAAGGGAATTTTTTTTTTTAATAACGTTCCCTGTTATGAATTATATAATTCAAACACACGTTCAAGTTTTAATAATTGTTCTCTATCCAATTGATGCAGTTTGGATCACACAATTTCCTTTTAAAACTAATGTTCTCTGTTCACATATTTGCAATATGGAACACACATTCAGTGCCATTCTTTCATATAACAAATACCATATGCTGCTGTAAATGACTCGTAGAACTACCGATCTCCCATTTTATGGCTCGGAGTTTCAGCGATCTCTCATTTCATGACTCGGCGACTTACCGATCCTTCATGTTAATTCATACATAGTATAATAAATATACAAGGTTTTTTTACCATTTCCAGTTATCGAAGTGATCCATTTAAGAAGCCTATCTCGAATATCTCATTCTTGATATTCATCGACATCCCGCATCTTAAACTAGGTGATTAGGACAACGCAACCAAGCACTTGCGATACTTTGGCCAAAGATTTTCACATGATTTGCATGATCATATTCTGGATGTGATACACACCAATGGAATACGTCCTTCACCTCACTTCGTCATTATCTAGAATGGTCTTTCCCGCCTCTACCAGTCCTTCCATTTAAGGTCAAGCTCTAACCCCAACTAGCAATATGAACGAGTATAGGAAGTTACTCATGGTAACTAAAGATACACGGACATACGAGTGTCGTCCCCTAAGGACTCCGTGTGTCTAGTTACCTTTAGTCCTCAGGAGTCACTCCGTATACGCGATCACATTCATATCCCCATCCAATAACTTAGTATTCACTTATGTAAACTTGATGATTTAATTCGGGAGGGCATTGTAATATGTCGGCTATAACATTGTGTCGTTATGAAGGCCCTGTCTTCATGATGACACCATATTGTAGATGGCATATGTCAATGTCCTACGGAATCCTCCATCGAGTACACATCTAACTCAAGTGTGATTTGGTTATGATCTTAATATTTAAGATCAACTTTCGATAGCCATGCTTTGATCCTTTATTCTCATTCTTGTTACGATTGTATGTAGCTAAGAGAGACTTAATCAGTCTTCTAGCTTACTACGCATCTCCTCCTTCATGACCGAAGGGTTGCATTTTCTGCATACTTGGTTCCTTTCTTAATCTTTGTACTAATCAGCCCATTATTGATAAACTTAATAAGTTTAACCTATTAAACTTAACCAAGTTTTCCACAATCTAAACAAATTAAGAATTCCATCTTATTAGACGTCATTTAAATGAGGTCTAATTTTAAATGAATTTATTCATTTATCCTCCTTAACGTTAACATAGTTAGGTCATTAACAATATATATGATTTCCCATATCTTTATTTTCCGAATTTAAACATTCGAGGCTATTAACGGAGTCTGAATACAAGGTTCGGTTGCTCCTAAGTTATTTCATATTCCTTAGCTTTCAAGCTAATCCCGAATACCTTTCAATTAAGAGATCATGTTTACCTAAATCCTTTTTAATGTCAATTCAAAATTCCTCTTAACCCAAGTATGAACTAATTGCACATTTCAACGTAAAAGTTGCATTCAAGTAAAGAATAGATGTTATTTCCTTTTAAATTCATCCATTAACATTTGAATAATTCCAAGTCAAGGAATAATGTTATATTCTAAAACTTATTAAACAATATCAAACTGATACAGATTATTAAAAATATCACACTTTTACTTGTATTCATCCATCGATTTACAATCTATACATTTGCCATCAAATGACTGACTTTGTTTATATCAAACAACATTACAACTCATAAAGATAGAAGAATGTAACTTCTTCCTTTCTCATTTCCTCGTGGAGGAATAATAGCTATCAATACTATCCATCTTGATTAATCAAAAGAAGTATTAGAAAACAACCATGTCTTCGTTTATACTCAAGTTCCATCTCGTAAAATTACTTGCACGGTCGGTTCATTGGGAGCATATTAAGCACTTGTCATTAAAATGAAGTGCTTTTAATTAACTTGTCTCAATAAAAGAACCTCCGCTTTTATGAAACGTTAATATGAACATCATTCAAGAATTAAGTATCAAAAAGGATGACCAGCATAACAACTCAATCATCAAATTACCCTCCCAATTAGAAAGATAGGATTACTTTGCCTCTTTCACAATAATTACTAAAATAAGTAATTTCCTTCAAACAGTTCAGATTACAAACATCTCGTAAGAACTAATAACACAATTATGCATCTTTGTGTTCTAACATAAATGCTATCAATTCCATTCCCTTACATTAGTTATAATTTCAAAAGATAAAATTGATTTGAAATATAAACCGAATTACTTTCCTTTCCATTCATGTGACCCATTTGATTTCAAGAAATCAAACAACGATGAGAAAAGTAAACAAAGAATAAAATGCGATGCTTAAACCAAAGCAATACAAAATTTGTTCCATAACGATTACATATTTCTAAGCTGTATGAGAGAAGAAATGAACATTAATTCAAATTATCCATCCACACTCCCTTTCCTTTCCTCATGAATTTACTGAGAATTTAACCCAACGTGATATCAATCAATGATAACAGTTCAAAGAGAAGTAAATAAAATCAATAATCAAATAATAGAAAGAAGAATCATATTACTTCTTCTCACTTTGTCTCACCAAATATCCACTATTTAGAACAGACATAATCAAATAGTATGATTCATTCTCGATTAGTATACTTCGATATCCCAAAACCTCTAAGCACAGTCATTTCCTTTTAAATATTTCACTCTCTGAGACATTCACATCTAGGTATAAACAAGCAAGAATGTACACGGCTAGTTTTATCAACAACGTTTCATCAAAAACAAGCATTTCAGCTAGACACGAGCAATGAAGAATTTATAGCTAGCTACAAAATCATGAGTTTCACCATATTGGTAAAAAGATTCATTTTCAAACATTCAAGGTAAGAATCCCACTTCAGTTTGGTCTTGATGAAACAACAAGAAGTCTAGAATCTTGAATATACATATATATATAATATATATATATATATATATATATATACACATATAATTTCATCATCGAGTCTAAAAGAGACTAAAATAGTAAACTCTATTCCATCCGTGAGATACCCGGATACTTAGTTCTAGAATTAGGTAAATAGTTCCTAAAAAAATTCTTTCACGATTTCAAACCAAATACGGAGGCATTTAATCGTTTTAAATTGCGTAAGAGTAAAATGATGAAACAAGCCCACTTGTCCCGAAGAAATTTCATTCTATGCGTTGTAATACAACCGAGAAAATAACTAATGCAGTTCCATCAAGAATTCTCACGTTTTCTTTTTTTTAAAACCATTCACACACAGAACTCAGAAAACAATCTACATATCACTATCACTTCCATCAAACCGAACCCATAATGCACAATGAAACCCAATTACCATTACTTTCAGAATTTAAAATAGCAGAAAGAGAAAACTCGTTTCCTTAATAATTTCAGTAAAGAAACACTCATTTTCTTCAAAATACACAAGAATACCCAAGTCGAGTTCGTTTTATAATGACAACTCAAACCAGAGGTCATATCGAATCCTTTTATCCTTCCATTTTTACAAGAATGCACAGAACTTAGAAAACAATACTCACATCGTTGGTACATTCACCAACTTGAATCCATAATGGGTAATAGAAACAATTACACAATACTATCAATGCAGACTCATACAACAAGAACAGATTCATTTCATTTACCCATTTTGCAAAGAAATATTCAAGTCGCATACAGCAAAGAAAATGACTCAACCCAAAATCACTTCAACATAACAGCAAAATCGAATAACCAAAACCCCCTCATAAGAGCAGGGTTGTTTTAATGAGACGATTAAGCAAAAGCAAATGGTTTAAGGAGAAGGGCTCAACATGCCTGTAATTTTTCTTGAAGCTCAAAGAAAACCGTGCCCACAGGAGTCATTCTTCTCCACGGCGACAGTAGTAAAGCTTTCCAAACAGTCACCTACTTCCACAGGCTGAAAAATAGCCCTCGGCTTCCCCAAGACAGAATCAATAACAAAAAATTATAGCGGGTTCGACAGAACCATGGAGAAACAAAATGTAGAGCAACTAAAATCTAAATTTGCACAAAGAACAAACAAGCTTCTTGTAACATCCCAATTTTAAGATACTAGAACAAGGGATTTTTTTTTTTTTATACAACGTTCACTGTTATGAATTATATAATTCAAACACACATTCAAGTGTATATAATTATTCTCTGTCCAACTAATGCGTTTGAATCACACAATTTCCTTTTAAAACCAATGTTCTCTGTTCACATACTTGCAATATGGAACACACATTCAATGCCATTCAATCATATAACAGTTACCATATGCTGTTGTAAATGACTCGAAGAACTACCAATCTCCCATTTTATGGCTCGGAGTTTCGGTGATCTCTCATTTCATGACTCGGTGACTTACCGATCCTTCATGTTAATCCGTGCATTGTATAATGAATATATCGGGGGTTCTCTTACCATTTCCGGTTATCAAGTGATCCATTTAAGAAGCCTATCTCGAATATCTCATTCGATATTCGTCGACATCTGCATCTTAAACTAGGTGATTAGGACAACGCAACCAGCACTTGCGATACTTTAGCCAAAGATTTTCACATGCTTTGCATGATCATATTCCTGGATGTGATACACACCAATGGAATACATCCTTCACCTCACTTCGTCTGTTATCTAGAATGGTCTTTCTTGGCCTCTACCAGTCCTTCCATTTGAGGTCAAGCTCTAACCCCAACTAGCAATATATGGAGTATAGGAAGTTACTCATGGTAACTAAAGATACAGACATATGGTGTCGTCCCATAACGACTCTGTGTGTCTAGTTACCTTTAGTCCTCTGGAGTGTCTCTGTATACGTGATCACATTCCTATCCCCTAGCCAAGAATTTAGTATCCATCTTATGTAAACTTGATGATTTAATTCGGGAGGGCATTGTAATATGTCGGCTATAACATTGTGTCGTCATGAAGGCCCCACCTTCATGAAGACACCATATTGATAGCCGGCATATGTCAATGTCTACGGAATCCTCCCATTGAGAGTACACATCTAGCTTAAGTGTGATTTGGTTATGATCTTAATATTTAAGATCAAATTTAAGCACCATGCTTTGATCCTTTATCCTCGTTCTTGTTACGGTTGTATGTAGCTAAGAGAGACTTAATCCATCTTCTAGCTTACTATGCATCTCCTCATTCATACCGAAGGGTAGCAATTTCTCTACTTTGTTCCTTTCTTAATCTTTGGACTAATCAGCCCATTATCGATAAAATTAATAAGTTTTACCTATTAAACTTAACCAAGTTTTCCACAAACAAACAAATTTAGAATTCCATCTTATTAGACGTCATTTAAACGAGGTCTAATTTTAAATGAATTTATTCATTTATCCTCCTTAACCTTACATAGTTAAGGTGCATTAACAATAGATATGTTTTCCCATATCCTTATTTTCTGAATTTTAAACATTCGAGGCTATTAACGGAATCCGAATATAAGGTTCTAGCATTGTCGACACTAAAATTTTCCTCCGTAATTTCTATTTCATTAATATATGTATTAGGAATAGGATGTTGTTAAGTGTAATTAGTAGTAGTGTCTGATAGAAGATAACGGTTTCGATGGTGCTTTTGCCAATAATGTGAGTACGGTAGCAGATCAAAAGTACAATAGGAATGTTGTAAAAAGTAAATATTTGTCGTAAGTGGTCCGTAATGTTAAAATGTCAAAGTTTGGGTAATTATTAGAAGTAGGGTCTACATGATTAGGAATTAGAAATATTATATTGGTAATAAAGACAAGGAGTGAGGTCATAAATATTTTGTGTATTTTATTTGTAAAAAGTCTAAAAATGTGGAACCCATGTAAAATGATAAGGTTTATCTTATCTTAAAAGATAAGCTTACATGTACGAGATAAGAGTTAAGGTATGGAATATGATTCGTCGAGTGGATTTCTTATCATATCTTAGAGATAAGATGGATAAGCCTGGAAGTTCTATAAATAGAGAGGCCACCCCCCTCATTTAGCATAGAAGGAAGTAGTGAGAAATATTGTAGTAAGTGTGCGAAGGAAGCCATCAGTTTAAAGGTGTGTTGAAGAAGCCATTAAGAGGTGTAATTGTAAATTTTCTCCCATAGTCTTGGTGAAAGGCAAGTGAAGTCAATAACACTTGAAGTACCTCATGGGTGAGATTGTAATAGTTTCATGTTAATATTATAATTTACTTTGATATTTCAGATTTGTCATCATTCCGTCTTATCATAGTCGATGGTATTCTTGTGTTATGTTGTTGTTTTGTTTCTAGATTACATTCACCAAACTAAAGGCTGTGTATTAGTAAATAATCATAGCACGAGGAGTTCCTGGTGAAGAATTATCATAGTGCCGGATTGGTGATGACATTTTGGTTCCATTGCCGGGACCATTCCTCGTTGGTGGATTTTCCGGAGATATTCCCACTTAGTCAAAAATCAATTGGAGGGTAACCTTGTTTTTCTTTGTGCATAGTAGTTACCATGGTAAAGTCATTTTTCTTTGGGAATAGTATTTACCGTAGTAACTTCACTTTTTACCGTGAATAGTGTTTACCACGATAAAGTCGTGTTTTACCACGATAAATCGCATTTTTACCGCGATAAGTCAAGTTTTACCATAGTTTACCGTGGTCATTTCTATTTTACTTGTAGAAAGGTGTAAAGTCACTTTCTAGTATAGTGATTCCAATTATTTGTGCACATAAGTCTTGTTGATTATACTTGTGGGTTGGTATTTCACTATGGTTACTTTTGAAAATGGGAAAGATTCTGTTTTTTCAGCTCAATCTAATGAAGATGCTTCTTCTTTCATTCAAGATTTTAAACGATCTTGTATTTGTAATGGCCTCATAAGAAGGAACAATGGACTGAATTTTTCCTACCTTTTTGGATGGTTCGGCACTTAGGTGGTTTGAAACACTAGGTGAAAATGTGAAAAATTCATGGGATTTATTAAGCTTGAAAGTTTTCTTGAAGAATTTGGTGAACAACAGAAATATGTAGATCTCATGATTGAGATCACAAAGCTATCCCAAGGAGAGAAGGAGAAGATAAGGGATTATCATGCTCGTGTTCTAGAGCTAAGGAGGAAGCTTGATGCCCAGATCCGAAAGGAAGGATTAGCGGATGGGTTGATGAATGGCATGGATAATCTCCTCTGTAAGCACTTCATTCTTGGGATGAAGCCAGAGATCAGACAACGAGTGAAGTATGACCGCCCGGATACCATTGAACAAGCAAAGGAGATTGCAAGAAGGCAAGAAGAAAGCATGGAAGAGGAGCCCAAAGAAATTGTTACTAAAGTAGAGCCTACACCAGCACCTTTGGTCAAAATCCACAACCACTCCCGGTGAGCACAAATATTTCTCCTAGTACATCTACTGAGTATGAAGATCTGCTCAAAAAGATGGGTCAGTTAACTATTAATCTTCTTCAAGGAAAGGAATTTAGTTCTCGGGGAGGAGATAGAGGTCCAAAAGAAATATTTCTGAAGTTGTATGTTATGGTTGTTATAAAAGGGTCATTATAAGTATAATTGTCTAGATAGAGCTTCTACATCAGGTAAAGGAGATAATGATAAAGGAAAAGCACTGTGAATTTTTTTGATGTAGTAGATAAGAGCCAGAAATAATGAAGTAGATGTGTTTGTAACAAAAAGAAAGAAAGAAAAAGATAATCAAGATGGAAATGATCCTAAGAAGATGAAAGAAGAAACTAGTAAGAAACATAGGAGAAGAAAGTTGGGTGTGCAGGATTTTCTAATTTCACGGGGAAGGACCATACTCCATCTTGGAAGATCTATCCAAAAGGCCTGCAAATATTACATATGGTCAACTCTTGGCTATGTCTTCTGAGAAGAGGCGGGAGTTGCGAAGTGGACTCAATGCTCGACGAAGGAAGGAGGTTGAGGTCCCTGTTTTGGAGGCAGAGGCGGATCCCTATGCTCCACAAGCTGAGGTATTATGTAATGGCATTTCAATTCATGATGTCTTAGTTGATGGAGGTACTACAATTAATGTAATGACCGAGTCTGTAATGAATATGTTGGGTTTAAAAATTGATCGCCCTTCAACACTTATGTTAAGGTCATTAAATAAAGGAAAAACTAAACCAGAAGGTGTAGTTTCAAATGTGGCAATATTTGTTATGGGTGTTGTATGTGTGGTAGACTTTCAGGTGATGAAAAATGGTGCTTGTTGCGTACCCAATCTTTCTTTGGGAAGACCATGGCTAAGGAGAGTTCATGCAAGAAACTCTTTGGAATGAAGGTTTCATGACACTTGGACATGGTAGAGAGAGGGTGAAGATAAACGTGATCCCTCGACATCATAAAGCGAAACCTATGGATTCAAGTGATGAAACCCGATGATTGGACATCCTCGATTACTATAGTACCGGTGAAGTGGACACGAAGATGAAGAAAGTGAGGTGGATGTTTCAGTCATGGATATCCTTCCCGTCACACTAACTCATGACCCCATAAAATTATCGAAGAAGAAGTTGATGATCGTCTCCAACAAATAAAGATTAGTGATCTTTGTGATGGAGAATGAGAAGGAATCCTACCTCCGGCTCTTTCAAAGGTACATAGACCTATTCACTTTTGATTACAAGGAACTCCGTCAAGTAAGTTGGGTAGAACATTCTATTGAGCTGGTAGATGGTGCTAAGCCCATAAAGCAAATGCCATATAGAATGAATCCTAATTTTTCCAAGGCTAAAAAAAGAAGAAATAGATAAGTTGCTTGATGCATGATTCATATTTCTTTGTGGAGAATTCGAGAATGGGTTTCTCCCATTGTGATCTTAATAAAAAAGAATGGGAAGCTACGCATTTGTGTTGATTACGGGAAGCTCAATAAGGCAAAAAGAAGGATCATTACCCTCTTCCATTTTCATATCAGATCTTGGGCCAAGTAGGCGGCCGAGTGCTATAGTTTCTTTGATGGATATAGCGGCTACAACCAAGTTCGTATAGTAGAGAAAGATCAGCTGAAGACCATGTTCACCACTCCTTGGGGAATGTTTGCTTATAGAGTTATGCCTTTTGGGTTGTATAATGCTCCAGCAACATTCCAGTGTTTGATGAATAGGGTGTTCGAACCCTACATTGGGACCTTCATCAGAGTATTTCTGGATGATTTTTACATCTATGGGAGCAAGTTGGACCACCTGCACCAGATGGAGACAGCATTTCAAAGGTTAGATAAAGCACAAGCCTCACTAAACCCTACAAAGTGTGTCTTTGGATGTTCTAAAGGTGTTTTGTTAGGGCATGTTGTATCCGAGAGATGGTATTGGTGCGATCACGATAAATTTTCAAAAATCAAAGATTTACCATTTCCTATGAATAGAAGTAAGTTGAGATCATTTTTAGGCCATGTGGGTTACTATAGAAGGTTCATCAAGAATTTCTCAAAGATTGCCATGACCACTAACCCAGTTCTTGAAGAAGGATGTTACTTATGAACCGGGAAATAAGGCGCATGAAGCTTTTGGACAATGAAGGAAACCACAGTGTCTTCACTGTTTTGAAGAATCCAGTTGGAGCAAGCCATTCATTGTGTACACTGATGCCTCGAATGCAGCACTAGGAAGTACTTTGAGCCAAAAGGATGAAAATGGGAAGGAACATCCAATTTACTTTGGGAGCAGACAAATGAGCAGTGCTGAGGTAAATTATCTTTATGTAATCTGAAAAAGAGGCTCTGGCTATCATTTTTGCTGTAAAGAAGTTTAGAAATTACTTGCTAGGGAAAAAATTTATAGTTGTAACAGATCATCAGGCTCTAAAATATATTGTAAATAAGCCTAACCCATCAGGGAGGATAGCAAGATGGATAATTTTGCTACAAGAATTTGAATTTGACATTATAGATAGGCCAGGAAAGAAGCATGTCAATGCAGATGCACTCTCTCGAGCCTATGATGGTTTAGGATCATCTTGTGATGATGATGATTTCCCCGATGCAGCATTGTTCTCCCTTGACACAATCCCTAGTGAATACATAGATATTTGGAATTATCTGAATGAATTCAAGTTTCCTGATGGTGCCAATGCAAAGACTAAGATAAAGATTACTCAAGCCAGTTGTCCATATTCTATTCTACATGGAGTATTATTTCGAATAGGACACGATGGACATCAAGAGGGCGATTGGACGTGATCAAGGGAAGGAACTGCTAGAAGAATTCCACAATGGTACATGTGGAGGGCACTTCTCGGACAACTTACAGCAAAGGATCTTGGATGCAGGTTATCACTGGCCCACTCTTTTTAAAGATTGTTATAATTATTGTAAGACATGTGATATTTGTCAAACACATGGTAACCGTAAGACTTCATCAGCTCCATTATGTCCTATTCTTCCCCTTGGTCCCTTTGAAAAGTGGGGAATAGACATTATAGGTCCACTTCCAACTACATCACGCCAAAATAAGTATATTGTAGTTGCCACAGATTACTTAACCAAGTGGGTTGAAGCTAGGCCATTGAAAATAACTTCCATGGATGAAGTGGCAAGGTTCATGTATGAACGCATTGTCACCAGATTTGGTTGCCCATTAGAAATTGTAACAGATCAAGGAAGCCACTTCATTAATGAGGTGGTAGAAGCCCTAGTCAATAAGTTTTCTATTAAGCATAGGAAGGCAACAACATACAAGCCAAGCACAAATGGACAGGTGGAACATGAACAAATTTTGTGTTGTGTCAAATTCTAGCAAAGATGCGGCCTTGTAGGTACATAAATGGGATAAAAGGATTCATGCGGCATTGTGGGCATATAGGGCAACATCAAAGTCAGCAACATGATACTCCCCATTTCAGTTGGCCTATGGCATTGATCCAGTTCTTCCTATTGAGTTTGATATTCCCCCTTTGTGAGAGTTATGAAAAATGAAAGGATGGATGAAAGTGATTCAGTAAAAGAAAGGTTGGTACATCTTCATTTGCTGGAGGAAATGAGAGAAATAGCAAAGGATACAAGCCATAAGAAGAAAATGAAGTAGAAGGAATACTTTGATCAAAAGATCTAGTGGTCTCCATTTCATGTGAATGACTTGGTTCTAGTATATGATTCCAGATACAAAAAAGAAAAGACGAGAAAATTTCTTCCAAAATGGATGGGGCCCTACAAAATAGCAGTTGTGCATGAAAATGGTACGTACTGCAACTGGAGGAATTGGATGGCACTCCCATTACGAAATGGGTCAACCACGACAAGTTGAAGATTTTCCAAGCACCAGAATAGTCTACTCCGAGGACGGAGTAGAAGCTAGAAGGGGGAAGATGTCGACACTAAAATTTTCCTTCACAATTTCTATTTCATTAATGTATGTATTAGGAATAGGATGTTGTTAAGTGTAATTAGTAGTAGCATCGATAGAAGATAACGCGCGCATCGATGCGGTGCCGCCAATAATGTGGAGTACGGTAGCATCAAAGTACAATAGGAATGTTGTAAAAAGTAAATATTTGTTGTAAGTGGTCCGGTAATGTTAAAATGTCAAAGTTTCGGTAATTAGAGAAGTAGGGTCTACATGATTAGGAATTAGAAATATTATATTGGTAATAAAGACAAGGAGTGAGGTCATAAATATTTTGTGTATTTTATTTGTAAAAAGTCTAAAAATGTGGAACCCATGTAAAATGATAAGGTTTATCTTATCTTAAAAGATAAGCTTACATGTACGAGATAAGAGTTAAGGTATGGAATATGATTCGTCGAGTGGATTTCTTATCCTATCTTAGAGATAAGATGGATAAGCACTGGAAGTTCTATAAATAGAGAGGCCACCCCCTCATTTAGCATAGAAGGAAGTAGTGAGAAATATTGTAGTAAGTGTGCGAAGGAAGCCATCGGTTTAAAGGTGTGTTGAAGAAGCCATTAAGAGGTATAATTGTAAAGTTTCTCCCATAGTCTTGGTGAAAGGCAAGTGAAGTCAATAACACTGAAGTACCTCATGGGTGAGATTGTAACAATTTCATGTTAATATTATAATTTACTTTGATATTTCAGATTTGTCATCATTAGTCTTATCATAGTCGATGGTATTCTTGTGTTATGTTGTTGTTTTGTTTCAGTTACATCTACCAAACTAAAGGTTGTGCATTAGTAAATAATCATAGCACGAGGAGTTCCCAGTGAAGAATTATCATAGTGCCGGATTGGTGATGACAGGCTGCTCCTAAGTTATTTGATATTCCTTAGATTTCAAGCTAATCCCGAATACCTTTCAATTAAGATCATATTTACCTAAATCCTTTTTGATGTCAATTCAAAATTCATCTTAACCCAAGTATGAACTAATTGCACATTTCAACGTAAAAGTTGCATTTAGGTAAAGAATAGATGTTATTCCCTTTTAAATCCATCCATTAACATTTGAATAATTCCAAATCAAGGAATAATGTTATATTCTCAAACTTATTCAATAGTATCAAACTCGATCTGATCATTAAAAATATCACACTCGTACTTGTATTCATCCATCGGCTTTATAATCTATACATTTGCCAGTCCAAATGACTAGACTTTGTTTATATTAAACAACATTACAACTCCTAAAGATAGAAGAATGTAACTTCTTCCTTTTCATTTCCTCATGTAGGAGTAATAGTTATCAATACAATCCATCTTCAGTTAATCAAAAGAAGTATCATAAAACAACCATGTCTTCATTTGTAGTCAAGTTTCATTTGCAAAATTACTTGCAGGTCTTCATTGAACTAAGAATATTAAGCACTTGTCATTAAAATGAAGTGCTTTTAATTAACTGTCTCAATAAAAGAACCTTGCTTTTATGAAACGTTAATATGAACATTATTCAATAATTAAGTATCAAAAAGGATGACCAAAGATACCAACTCAATCATCTAATTACCATCCCAATCAAACAAAAGATTACTAACTTTCTCCCAAATAATTACTACGAAGTAATTTCCTCTAAGTAATTCTAGATTAAAACATCTGTATGAACTAATACACATATGTATATAATGTTGTTTCTAATGTATTTCTTTGTCGAGTTCTATTCCCTCTTTTTTTTTTTTACGATTGAAATTTCAAGAGATATATTTCAAATAAGAATTCCAATGAGAACTACCTTCCTTTCATACTACTCATCCAATTTCAAATAATCAAATGCAGAAGAGAAAAGTAGTCATTCACCATGAAAATACTGGTGTCATTTCTCAAATTCATCAACAACATAATACTTCTTTTAATTTAGAAAAGAAGGAAAACAACAATTAATTGTTGATGCTTACGCCTAAGGCGATAAGAAATTCCTTCAATATCAAATATAGAATCTCAACCATATAAGAGAAGAAATAATCATTACTTCAAATTATCCATCCAATATTCTCTTCCTTTTCATCGTAATTGTAATAAATAATTTATACAAGAAGTGAAAATAGTCAAAAGAAAGAACATTTAAACCCATAATCGAATGAAAAGAAGAAGTTTCATATCATCCCTTCTCATTGCTTAGTTTATTATCAACTAATTAGGGCGATCTGCACCCATAAGATAACTTCTTTTAACATTATATTTCGATAGTTAGAACTTACTAATCACCATTCAAGGAAGCATATCGAGCTCATTGGCATCTGATTCCACTATATATATATGTATATAACAACGAGAATCTTCCAATTAAAATCCTTTCCAATAGTTGTTTCCCCAATGAACATTTCCACTAGGTCGAACAAGCAAGAATGTACAATTTAGTTATAAAATCATGATTCTTAGCATAATAATAAAAAGAATCATTTTTCAAACATTAAAGTAAGAATTCAACTTCAGTTCAGTTTTAATGAAACAACAAAGAAGTTTAGAATGCAGTTTGAATATATACACATATATATATACATATAATTTCATCATCGAGTCTAAAGGAGACTGAAATAGTAAACTCTATTCCATCCGGCAGATACCCAGATACTCAGTTCTAGAATTAGGTAAATAGTTCCTAAAACAAATTCTTTCACTGATTTCAAACCAAATACGGAGGCATTTAATCGTTTTAAATTGCGTAAGAGTAAAATGATGAAACAAGCCCACTGTCCCAAAGAATTTGTATTCTATGCGCTGTAATACAACCAGAGAAAATAACTCATGCACAGTTCCATCAAGCATTCTCACGTTTTTTTTTTAAAAACCATTCACACACAGATCTCAGAAAACAATCTACATATCACTATCACTTCCATCAAACCGAACCCATAATGCACAATGAAACCCAATTACCATTACTTTTAGAATTTAAAACAACAGAAAGAGAAAACTCGTTTCCTTAATAATTTCAGTAAAGAAACACTCATTTTCTTCAAAATGCAACAAGAATACCCAAGTCGTGTTCATTTTATAATGACAGCTCAAACCAGAGGTCATATCGAATCCTTTTATCCTTCCATTTTTACAAGAATGCATAGAACTCAGAAAACAATACTCACATCGTTGGTACATTCACCAACTTGAATCCATAATGGGTAATAGAAACGATTACACAATACTATCAATGCAGACTCATACAACAAGAACAGATTCATTTCATTTACCCATTTTGCAAAGAAATATTCAAGTCGCATATAACAAAGAAAATGACTCAACCCAAAATCACTTCAACATAACAGCAAAATTGAATAATTAAACCCCCCCCTTCATAAGAGCAGGGTTGTTTTAATGAGACGATTAAGCAAAAGAAAACAGTTTAAGGAGAAGGGCTTAACATGCCTTTTAATCTTTCTTGAAGCTCAAAGAAAACCACGCCCACAGGAGCTATTCTTCTCCACGGAGACAGTAGTAAAGCTTTCTAAATAGTCACCTACTTCCACAGGCTTAAAAATAGCCCTCGGCTTCTCCCAAGACAGAATCAATAACCAAAAATTATAGTAGGTTCGACATAACCATGGAGGAAAAAAATGCAGAGTAACTAAAATCTAAATGTGCACAGCAACAAACAAACTTCCCTCACAATCCTCTTTCCAAGGCGAGCTGGTCGCTAAGACCAAGACAATTAATGCATTGAATGCATTCCTTTTTTTTTTCTTTTTCCTCACACAACCGCCGACTCAAGTTGGTGAGTTACTAATTTCAAATTTTTGCATGCAATCATGGTTTAGTTTCACAACTAGCTAGATGCCTCCAACTTTCCCTATGTTCCCGCCAAACTTGGCGCTGCAACCAGTAAGGACGCCATTCATTGTCCTAATTAATTTCCAACCTTCCCTCCTTATCCTTTCCATCCACATGGGTCTATCGTCCCCCTTCCTTAGGTTAGGATTAGTTTAGGATTTTAACAGAGTCCATATCTAGGTCATCCGCCTAGTTCATAGGTTAGTAGGATTTACATCTATTTTCACCCTTATAAAATCTAAAATCCATATAGGATAGTAGTTAGGATATTAGATAAAACTTAGGGGTAGGTTATGGTTTAATCCTATTATTTAATTAATTAGTTTCCAATCAAGTCCTTCTCGATGAAATTCATATTCAACACGATGCGGGATGTTTCATCCCATGTTCCACATACAGGCCACCCGCATCCAGGCCTTTATCGCCTTACGTGGTCTAGCGTTACAATGGTGTGCGGTTCGAGAATCGAACCTTTTTCATTGGCATCTACGTACTAGATATTTATACACAAAATCGAGTCTTCCGAACATTTACATCAACCTTTAGTCTAGTTTAAAAGTAAATCGACAAAGCGATCACAAGAAGGTCACAACATACCTTGGATCAATGGAATTGATTCAAGGTGTGTTATCAATCGATGAATAGAGTTCATCAAGCATATGACAAATCATGTTGTCACATCGGCAATCATACAAGCAATAATAACTTCTATCCCAAGTAACAAATTACAGCAAACAAGGGTCCAGTTAGAAACACATTCCTTTAAGATCAAAGATATATCTTAACATGTTTATCTTCATATGTCATGTTAATTAACATTATGAAAAGTAATCACCATGATAACTTACAAAAATCAAGGCGTTACACTTCCCTCACAATCCTCTTTCCAAGGCGAGTGGTCGCTAAGACCAAGGTCATTGAATGCATTGAATGCAGTGCTTTTTCCTCATTCCTCACGCCACCGCCGACTCAAGTTGGCAAGTTTCCTTTTTCAAATTTTACATGTAATTCCTTTTTAGCCACTTAGCTAGTTGGATGCCTCCAACTTTTTCTTCTTCCCACCAAACTTGGCGCTGAAACTTGTAAGGACTTCATTTACTGTCCCATTAAATTTCCTACCTTCCCTTCTTATCCTTTCCATCCACATGGGTCTATGCATCCCCTTCCTTAGGTTAGGATTAGTTTAGGATTTTAATAGTCCATATCTAGGTCATTCGCCTAGTTCATAGGTTAATGGAATTTATATCTATTTTCTCCCTTATGAAATCTAGAATCCATATAGGATAGTAGTTAGGGTTTAATCCCCTAATATTTAATTAACTAGTTTCCATATCAAGTCCCATTAAGCAATCACACAAGCAATAGTAACTTCTGTCTCAAGTATCAATTTACAAAGAAACAAGGGTCCAAATCAATGCAACACATTCCTCTAAGATCAAAAGATGTGTCTTAACATATTTATCTTCATTTCAGTAGTTACAACATTATGAAAAGTAATTACCATGATAACTTACAAAAATAAAGGTGTTACATTCCTCCCTTCTTAAAGTATCATCATCTCGATGATCAAATTAACCAATTCAATGGCTAACTCCTTTACATCTTTCCTTCTCTTGTGCCTCAGTCAGAATATTTTGTTTTCTAGGCACTCAAAACCTTCTAGAAATGGCACCATTGGATAGAGCTCTTTCTCATCTTTCTAGAAAGGTAAATTTTTCCTCCTAACTCCATGTATTTTTCAAGTTATGGCTCAGCGGAGTTTTGGTGGGAAATTTTCCCTAGAAGGCCCACAGCCAATCAGGAGCTGCCACGTGTCCAAGGGTGAAAAAACACCAAGCGACCCAAAGGAAAAAATGGTCAGGAAGGGCCCGCACCCAATCAAAACATGCCATGTGGCACCTAGAGTGGTAGAGTGCGGGGAAAATTTGAAAAATGTTCCAAAGACCAAATGGGTAAAAATTCAAACTTTTTGCCCGTCGATCCGATTTTGGCCTGTTTTTGCCCTAAAACTTCAAATCACCATATCTTTCGATCCAGAGCTCGGTTTTTCACGTTCTTTATATCAATGGAAAGCTAGGTGAAATTATCTACATGATTCCAGGTCAATTTTGAATTTTGGTTGAGTTTGGAGAGATAAAATCAAGAAACACCTTTGGTACGTGGCCATGAACAGAACTGACGTTTCAACCACCATTTTAATGAAGAATGGCTCACATTCTCTCCCAGCATGGTTAAAAATGCTCAGGGAATGGGTTTTCAGGTCACCCATGCTATTTTGAATGTAATTTGGTCAATGGTTGAATGGCTTGCACATTTTCCCGCGTTTCTCTCTCCTGGGGGTCGTGGCTTGCACTGTAAAAGCCAGAATGAGTTCATTTTGCAAGGAGAGACACCTTTTCAGCTCTGCAACTTCCTTTTCTTCCTTCTTTGGCAGAATTTGTGAAGAAATTTTTACCTTTCCATGTAATACAACACTTTTTCTTGCCTCTGGATCACTGTAATGCATTGTATTGGATCTGAATGTTGATATATGTTCTGTGATTAAATTCCTCAATCCTTTCATATATCTATCATTGATTTCTTGATCTTTCATTACATTTTGAGCATTTTGTGCATGTTTTGTGCTGTGTTTCCTTGTGGATTGTGTATTTCATGCAGTCAGGTGTCTACAACTCCTTTGGTGCATCACCTTAGCATTAGTTTTAGTTTCTTTTACTCTCTCTATCTTTGTCTCCTTGGAATCTAGAGTAGGATTAGGATTCAAACCTCTGCAATTGTGTAAATAACAGATCTAATCAAAGGAGTTTGAGGAACCAACCTCTAATCTGGAGATTCCTCTCTCATTTTACAAGTCCCACACTTGGAGAGAGGTTTCATGTTGTGCAATCACACTTGGATGCAAAACATCAACTTAGAAACCTGATTTGCATCCGGGGTGTTTTGCTGATTTGCAACAACGGTTTGGCACACCGGTGGGACCTTAGAGGTCTCATTTTCATTGCAGCAAAGTTGATGTGCATCTGCTTGCTGCAATTTTCTTGCTTAAAAGAGCTATAAGTTGCACATCTGACTCGAGGAAGAAGAATCAGCTGGTTTTAGCAGTGCAGACCTGAAAACTCATGAGAAGAATCACTACAAGGTCAAGAGCTGGAGAAGAAGAGGTGCTTGTTTGAATATCTGTAGTTATCTCCAAGAGTAAGGCAAAGTGGGAGGAGAATCCAAAGGTCTCCATCTCCACCAAATAGAACTCTCTCAACTCCTCCACTTGGTAGGCCTTTCATTCAATCAACAAGGGTTCTAAGGCCAATTAGAATGGCACAAAACAACCCCTATGTCAATTTCACTGGCAGCAGCCCACTTGCTCTCAATGCACAAAATCCAATTCCAATTGCAGCCTTGAAGAACATTCCATACTTCACTGGAGAGAATCAGACTACTCCTGGTGATCATGTTAAAGACATTGCCAACCTTTGTGTAATTCATGAAATCAATGAGATGCGAGTTCTTTGTCAAATTGTTGGCATCTTCATTCAAGGGAAGGCTTTGCGATGGTTTAGAAGCCTTGCCTCAGGTTCTATTCAAAATTGGAACCAGCTATGTGTAGCACTTCATGAGCAATTTGGAGAGAAGGAGACAACTTGTCTCTTTTGGAGCAGCTGACAACCATCAAGAGAGCTCCCATGAGCGGTGGCCGATTTCAACTTCAGATTTCAAAGGACTTGGGAGAGAATTCCAGTGGCAGTCAGGCCAACAACAGAAGGTGCTTTTCTTTACTATCTCAAAGCTCTAAATTCTGATATTTCTATGTTAATTCAGTCCATGGGAGGCACAACTATCCCCATTGCTTATAGCATTTCCATTAGAGCTGAAAATTGTTTGATCCAAGCTGGCAAACTAGCCCCTAGACCTCCCATGCCATTGTTTCCAAGTTTAGAGAGCCCAAACACTAATCAAGCACCTAATTTGGCTCCTTCTCCCACTCCTAGAAATCAGAATTCAAGTGAAGCTTCCACTTCATCTTCTAGTGCCTCAAATGAACTTCAAGAAGTCATGAAGCAATTGCAAAATTTAGGTAATGAGCTGGTTACTCTCAAGAGGCAACAAGCCCAAAGTTTTAGACCTTCCTTCCAGCCTCAAGCTCAGCCTAACAGGCAACCATATCAACCTCATAGACCACCCAATCCAGCTGCAAATCTAAATCAAGCAAGGCCTCCTGCCAACAGACCATTTCAGCCCTATAATCCAAATGCTATATCTACCTCTAAGGCATTGGTGCCAACACAAAACAACGTTGCTCAGGAGTATGATTGGTGTTTTCCATGCAATGAACCTCACAACCAATCTATGTGTTTCAATAGTGCCTTGAATCAAGCATTAATGGTGACAACTACTGGTGTGGAGGGTGAGGGAAGTCAATGAAACAACCAACAACAAGAAACATTCCAGCAGCAATTAGCTCCAAATGACACCACACTTGTGAACTAACAGGTAGAGGATTTTTGTGGCATAAATCAAACAGTCTCTCAAGGTGTTGCAGCCAACACAAGGTCAAAAAGAAGGAATTTGGGTGAAGAACAACCATTAGCTCCAACCAATCCACAACCTTTTATGGCTCCACAAATGGTTGGAAAACAAAATCCAGTTGTAAATGCACAAGGGCAGCCAAGAACAGCTCCTAGACCAACTCAAATACCAGTTGTTGCTGCCCACATGCAAGGGATGAATATGCAAACCAAGGGACAGCAAAGAGATCCTTCATCACCATTTAGTATCATTGATCAGATGAAGAAGACAAATGTAAATATATCAATGTGGGAATCCCTATCTATCCCAGGCCAGAGAGATTTGCTACAAGCTTCCATGAAGGACTGAACTTGAATCAACAAGTCCAAATGCAAGAAAGTGCTCACAAATGCTTGCCCGGCTGAAGGGAATCATGGAGGACAGCAAGGTAAAATGTTGAAGCCCCCTCCTTTTTATGTCTCATTAATCATTGGAAACCAATTGGTGCACAATTGCATGATTGATTCGGGGCAAGTAGCTCGGTGATGCCCAAGCAAATAGGCGATCAGCTAGGACTTCAATATGAAACCATATCCAAAGGAGTAGTGCGGTTGGATGGGACAGCGATAACAACAATTGGGGTGATTAGAAACTTGAGTCTTACCTTGCATGCATGTCCAAATGTTGTTGTTTTACAAGATGTATCAGTTATAGACCTTCCACCACTCTTTGCCCTATGTTTGTCAAGAGATTTCACAACCAAGATTGGAGGATATTTGTCTGCTGATTGGTCACACATGCTTTGTTGAGCGAGGTATGGAACCAAAGCTACAATCAGGTCTGAACCTATTGCAAACTTCCACATTGAGCCCTACACTCCAAGTCAGATCAATGCCAATTGTTTGGCATTTGATCAAGAAGATCACCCAAGCAACGATGAAGCGACACCAGGTTGGAAGCATCCCGGATCTAACTCTTGATGAATGGGCAAACAAGGTGCATGCTTTTGATCCTTATCAAAAGTAGAAGAATCGAGCTAGGGGTCTATTGCATACATCAAGAAGATCAGCCCATTCCTAGCATCACCAAGCCAAACCACAAGGATGACAATGAGGTATGGCAGCTTTTTTTTTATGGATCAAGGAGTAGACAAGGTGCGGGAGGTGGAGCTATGCTTATTTCACCTCGAGGAGTAAAGTACTATTCAGCTTTTAGATTTTAGTTTGCATGCTCCAATAACAACTTTGCTGAATATGAAGCCTTGGTGCGAGGATGCATTGGGCAATAAAGAGAGGAATAAAGAACTTGCAAGTCTTCGGTGACGGTGAGTTGATTGTCAACCAGGTCAAGGGCAGCATCTTGTCAAGAATGATCTACTCAAGTGCTACTGAGAACAGGGTGTGGGACCTCATTGAAGATTTTGAGGGTTTTGGCATCAAATCAATTCCTAGGAAAGAGAACCAAGCTGCTGATAGGCTTGCAGCAGTTGGGGCAGCCTTTGACGTTGTGGAGAGCATTCAAAAAGATAAGGTACAGCCAAACATCCATGTGATTGTGAGGCCTTGATGTGCGGATAACAATGTAAGTTGGCAAGTGTTTGAGAATGACCAGCAAATCATCCATTTCTTACAAGAAGAAGCTGAGTTCTCAGCTAAAAATCAGGAAAAATTGGAACAACAATATGGTGACCAAGTGGTATAGCTGAGAACTAACAAGCTGCCCAAGGGACTTATCACTTTGGAGTCCATTTTCAATCCCAATGATCAGTTTAGGAAAGAAAGCAAACATTCAGGTCAAGAGAGAAGATTCAGTATCCATCTTGGTGGAAGAGAACAAACCATTGCAAATTGGAAAGATGACAACTGAACAAGAAAGGTACGAGTTCATATAGTTGTGTCAAGAGTTCCCTGATGTGTTTGCTTGGAGCTACGAAGATTTGAAAGGTTTCAATCCCAAGTTAGCTCAGCACACCATTGAGTTGGACCCAAATACTAAGCCCATCAGGTAGAAACAAAGGCCAGTCAATCCACACATGGAACCTCTCATGAGGAAGGAATTGAACAAGTTGATTGAGTCAAGAATCATATTCCCAATCAAGCATTCTAGTTGGGTTGCCAACTTAGTTCTAGTCAGAAAGAAGAGTGGAGAGATCAGATTGTGTGTTGACTTCAGAGACTTGAATAGAGCATCTCTCAAGGACCATTACCCACTCCCTTCTATGGAGCAAATTTTGCAAGTTGTGGCTGGCTCAGAGGTTTTCACTACTTGATGGCTACTCGGGCTACAATCAGATTATGGTGAAGGAAGAAGATCAGTTCAAGACAGCCTTCACAACCAAATGGGAACTTATGCATACGGAAAATGCCATTTGGGCTGTCCAACAATCTTTGGAGCTACCTTCCAAAGAGCAATGGACATGGCGTTCAAAGGTTTGATTAACAACGTGGTGCTGATATACCTTGATGATATCACTATTTTTTCAAAGAATGCAGCGAGACCACCTCTCTCATTTGAGACAAGTCTTCCAAAGGTGCGGGGAGATTTGGAGTGTCTTTGAATCCTAAGAAGTGTATCTTCCTAGCACATGAAGGAAAGCTCCTTGGCCATATTGTCTCCAAAGAAGGATTAGCAATTGATGCAAGAGAGGGTTGAAGCCATAAGAGCACTACCATTGCCAAGCCACAAGAAGGCCCTTTGAGTTTCTTGGGAGAGAATAAACTTTGTTCGGAGGTTTGTCCCAGATTTTGCAGCCCTTGTCAAACCTATCACCAAAATGTTAAAGAAAAGCATGGCTTTCAAGTGGACAGCGAAGGCAAGGAGAGTTTTGAAGCAATCAAAGAAGCCATCTCCCAAGCACCAACTCTCATCAACCGGATTTCTCCAGGATTTCATCCTCTATGCATTTGGAGGTAATGATACTATTTACGCCATTTTGGTACAATGAGAACAAGGACAATGATGAGCAGCCAATTGCTTTCTTCAGCCAAAGCCTAGATGACTATGAGGTGAGATATTCTTTTATTGAGAAGCATGTACTTGCGTGTCGAAGCTTGAAGAAATTCAAGCATCTAGTCTCAAACAACAAGGTTCGAGTTGTTGGTCTCTCATGCATGGAGTAAAGGACTTCCTCCTCAACAAGGATTTGAATGAGAAAAGGGCAGGTTGGATCACTCGTGTCATGGAGTATGACATTGAGATCAAGGTCACCAAGCTGGTAAGAGGAAAAGGATTGTGTGAGCAGGCTGATTACTTAGGGCAAGCAAAAAGGAGTATGCAATAAAGAAGAGAGCGTTTTGACATTCAAGACAACCATGTGCAAGGTAGCACTCAAGAAGAGGATAATGTTGTCCCCACTCCTTGCTGGACCCAAGGTATAATGCATTTCCTAAGCACGGGCCTATGCCCTCCGAGAGATGAACAAAACCCAAAGAAGACACTTCAGATTGCAGGTTGTCCCATATGCCATAGTGGATGGTGTTTTGTTCAAGAAAGATGTGAATGGAGTGCTCTTTGAGATGCATTAGCACAAATCAGATTCATAGGGTGTTGGAAGAGTTCCATGGTGGACCAGCTGGTGGTCATTTTGCACCAAGAGTGACAGCTCTAAAAATCATGAAGGCTGGTTATTATTGGCCCAAGATTTTCAGTGATTGCTTTGCGTGGATCAAAAGGTGCAAGAATTGTGCATTCTTCACAGGTAAAGAGAGGCTTGCTGCCCTTCCATTGCATCCAATTTCAGTTGACCAGCCATTCATGCAATGGGGTTTGGACTTCATTGGAGTCATTAATCCCAATTCAAGCCAAGGGCATAAGTGGATTTTGACAACCATTGACTACTTCACCAAGTGGACTGAAGCAGTAGCACTCAAGGAAGCAAATGAGTCTAGCATCTTAGACTTCTATGAGGGGATAGTAACCAGATTTGGCATACCTACTACAATAATCTCAGATAATGCATTAGCATTCATTGGATCCAAGGTGACTGAGTGGGCTGTCAAGAATGGGATCTACCTAAGTACTTCATCAAACTACTACCCTCAGGGTAATGGCCAGGCTGAATCTACAAACAAGAACTTGTTGAGGATCATTAGGAGGACTCTTGATGAGAATCAGAGGTCTTGGCATACCAAACTGAAATCAGCCTTATGGGCTGATAGGATAACTCCCAAGAGATCCACAGGTAACTCTCCATTCAGGCTTGTTTATGGAAGAGAGGCAATCTTGCCCATGTCACTTGAGTTGCCAACATTGGAACTCATGAAGCAATTAGAGTTGCTAGAGTTTGGGCCCATGGAGGTGAGATATGCAGAGTTGATGGAGCTCTAAGAGATCAGAGATCAGGCATCCCAAGCAATGGAGAAGGATCAAGCTTTGATCAAGAAGACCTTTGATAGGAAGGCCAAGAGTAGATCTTTCCAAGTTGGAGATCTAGTGTTAAAATGGGATGTAGATAGAGAAAAACCGGGAAGGCATTCAAAATTTGATGCCATTTGGAGTGGCCCATACATGGTCACAAAGTGTAAGGACAGCAATGCCTTCCAATTGTCTTCATTGGATGGCGAAGAACTGCAGATTCCAGTCAATGGAATCTATCTAAAGCATTGCTACTAGAGGGAAATTCTCCACCTTGTAAATATTAGCTTAGGTTTTCATTCCTCCAAGTGCTTGTGCACATTGTTTTTTGTAGGTTGTTTTGCTTTCCCTAAGTGCTTTGGCATAGCTTGCTGTTCCTGGGAATGTGTTTGTAGGCCTTGCTCCATCGGTGATTTTCCATGTTCCTCTTTGCAACGTTCTAGTCAGTTGGGGTATTAAACAGAGAATCAAGTGACTCCATACCCAATGGATTGCTTCAGCAACTGGTAACTTCATCCAGTAGGTAGATGACCCCTCTGAGTCACCAAAATTGTTATCCCAAATGTGCCCCCTGCTCATTTTGTGGCTAACTCCTTTACATCTTTCCTTCTCTTGTGCCTCAGTCAAGAATTTTTTTTCCAGGCACTCAAAACCTTCTAAAATGGCACCATTGGATAGAGCTCTTTCTCAGATTTCTAGAAAGGTAAATTTTCCTCCTAACTCCACGTATTTTTCAAGTTATGGCTCAGTGGAGTTTTGGTGGGAAATTTTCCCTAGAAGGCCCATGACCAATCGGGAGAGCGCCACGTGTCCAAGGCGAAAAAAAACACCAAGCGACCCAAAGGAAAAAATGGTCAGGAAGGGCCCACACCCAATCAAAATGTGCCATGTCGCACTGGTGGTGGAGTGCGGAGGGGAAAATTTGAAAAATGTTCCAAAGACCAAACGGGTAAAAATTCAAACTTTTTGCCCGCCGATCCGATTTTGGCCTGTTTTTTGCCCTAAAACTTCAAATCGCCATATCTTTCGATCCAGAGCTCGATTTTTCACGTTCTTTATATCAATGGAAAGCTGGTGAAATTATCTACATGATTCTAGGGTCAATTTTGAATTTTGGTTGATTTTGGAGAGAGAAAATCAAGAAACACCTCTGGTACGTGGCCATGAACAGAACTGACGTTTCAACCACCATTTTAATGAAGAATGGCTCGCATTCTCTCCCAGCATGGTTAAAAATTCCTGGGAATGGGTTTTTCAGGTCACCCATGCTATTTTGAATGCAATTTGGTCAATGGTTGAATGGCTTGCATGTTTTCCCACGTTTCTCTCTCCTGGGGGTCGTGGCTTGCACTGTAAAAGCCAGAATGAGTTCATTTTGCAAGGAGAGACACCTTTTCAGCTCTGCAACTTCCTTTTCTTCCTTCTTTGGCAGAATTTGTGAAGAAATTTTTACCTTTCCATGTAATACAACACTTTTTCTTGCCTCTGGATCACTGTAATGCACTGTATTGGATCTGAATGTTGATATATGTTCTGTGATTAAATTCCTCAATCCTTTCATATATCTATCATTGATTTCTTGATCTTTCATTACATTTTGAGCATTTTGTGCATGTTTTGTGTTTGTGTTTCCTTGTGGATTGTGTATTTCATGTAGTCGGTGTGTCTGACTCCTTTGGTGCATCACCTTAGCATTAGTTTTAGTTTCTTTTACTCTCTCTATCTTTGTCTCCTTGGAATCTAAGTAGGATTAGGATTCAAACCTCTGCGCAATGTGTAAAAATAACAAATCTAGAATTTGCAACTTTGATCCCACGTAACGTGGCGACAACTTGGCACCTTGGCAAAGTTATTGAGCTCTTTTCATTAACCCGAAGAAATTTCTCACCAAGTTTATAATTCCTATCAACCCGCTTTAAGTCTGCAGAACTCTCCTATCAGCCTCCTTTAGATGTTCCCAAATCATTTTGATTTGTTGTTCCATTTCCTTTGTAGGATTTCAATTACCTCTTTGTCTCCCTCGTCCCGAGGATAATAGGGGTTCTACATTTTCTTCCATACAATGCTTCAAAGGGCACCATTTTTAAAATAGGTGTGATATGTATTATTGTAGGCAAGTTCAACCAATAAATGAAGATATTCCTCCCATTTATAGGTATGGTCCATGCAATACATTCTTAACACGCCTCTAAAACTTGATTGACTCTCTCGGTATGTCCATCTGTCTCCTGGATGATATGTAGAGCTGAAGTTTAATTTAGTTCCCAAGGCCACATTAAGTGTTTGCCAAAACCTTGATGTCATCCTCGGATCTCTGTCCGATATGATTAATTCGGGTATTCCATGCAATCTAAAATTTCATGTACAAATCTTCTTTTTAACACCGGTGCATCGTCTTTCAAATTACTCAGCAATGAAGTGTGCCACTTTGGTTAATTTGTCGATGAAAAACAAGATAATATCATGCTAATTCCTAATTCCTTGACATAGGCAATCCTTGAATGAAATCCATCATTATCACTTGCCATTTGTCTTGTGGAATCTTTGTTGGGATACATAATCTAGCGGGATGCATATGTTCCACCTTAACACACCGACATTCCAAGTAGTGTGTTACAAATTCCACCACATCCCTTTTCATTCCCTTCCGTATATTGCTTCTTAAGATCAACCAAGCATTTTTGTAATGCGTGGTGTCCGAAAAGGTGAATTATGAAATTCGATAATAACAATTTCCTTCTTAAATCATTTGCCAAAGGTATATATACCTTGTTTTGAACCTCGAGAATTCCTTCATTATTGAAACGAAATCCTTTATACCTTACATCCTTTGGATCTGCAGCAATTTTTCTATTTTGACTTCTTTGGAAATAAGGATCTGATTCCAAGGCATCTTTCACCTCATCCTTAAACCGAGTTCTTAACGTGATAAGAGTAGAGATATACTTCCTTCAACTCGAGCATCTCGCCACTCTATTTTCCGGCCTTTGCCTTTGATGTAGCTTATATCAAAATCATACTTTGAGACAAAATTCTAACCATCTTGCGCTGCCTTGCATTCAGATTTGGCCGAGTAAAATATACTTCAACCTTAGATGGTCAGTTTTAACTCAAAAGGTTTTCCTAAAGGTAATGCCTCCACATTTGAAGTGCATGTACAATGACAACGAGCTCTAGGTCGTGTGGAGCATAATTCTGTTCATGTAACTTAAGCTTTTGCTTCATAAGCTATAACATGGTCATTCTGTAATGTTAATACCTCCAAGGCCTTCTCCCGATGCATCCATTACAACCATAAAATTTCCATTTGGATCTAAAACAGTTAAAATAGGTGTTATTGTAGTTAATTTCCTTTAAATTTTTAAAGGTAGATTCACATTTGTCGGGACCCGCAAATTTCTTATCCTTCTTTTTACAATGAAGTGATTGGGGCAGCAATTTTTGAAAAATCCTTAAATGAACTTTCTATAATATCCTGCCAAGCCAATGAAGCTTCTTACTTATGTGTGTGTGTGTGTGTGTGTGTGTTTTAACATGCACATTCTTAGGCACAAGCCACTCGCTTATAGCTGCGATCTTTGAAGGGTCTATAACTATCCCGTTCTTACTTATAACGTGTCCCTAATAATGCACCTTTGCATCATAAAAGGAACATTTAGATAGTTTACCGTACAACTTCCTCTTTCTTAAAACTTCCAACACTATCCTTAAATGTTCTTAGTGCTCTTCGACATTTTTAGAGTATATAAGAATGTCATCTAAGAATACAAGCACAAACTTGTCTAGTTATTCTTGAAAAATATTGTTCATCAGATTCATGAAGGTGGCAGGTGCATTTGTCAACCCAAAAGGTAACACCATGAATTCATAATGCCTGCACCTTATTCTAAAAGTTGTTTTATGAATATCTTTTTGGAGCCTTTATTCTCGATTGATGATACCCGGATCAAAGATCTATTTTTGAATAGACTGATGCTCCACGCATCTGGTCGAGATGATCATCAATCCTAGGAAGTGGGTATCGATTCTTAAGTTGCCTTGTTTAACATTCTATAATCAATGCACATGATCAATGTGCTATCCTTTTTAAGCTTTAAAAAAATTACCCGCGCTCCCCATGGTGAGACACTAGGTCTTATCAGCCCCTTATTCAAAATTTCTTGTAATTGAGCCTTTAGCTCTACCAACTCGAGGGTGGTCATTCTATAAGGTGCCTTAGATATGGGTTCGAGGATCTGGCTTTATTTTTATCAATGCAAATTCAAACTCTCATTTGGGTGGAAGACTGGTAATTCCTTCACATGTATGTTATCCAAAATGTGCCCCCGCTCATTTTTGGCTAACTCCTCTCATTCTTCCCTCTCTTGTGCCTCGAGTCACAAAATTTTGCTTTTCGTGCACTCAAAACTTTCTCGGAAATGGCACCATTGGATAGAGCTCTTTCTTAGCTTTCCAGAAAGGTAAAGTTTTCCTCCTAACTCATGTATTTTTCAAGCTATGGCTCGTGAGTTTTTGTGGGAAATTTTCCTATAGAAGGCCCGACCAATCGAACTCGTCACGTGTCCAAAGCCAAAATATCAAAGCGACCCGATTTGGCCTGTTTTGCCCTAAAACTTCAAATCGCCATATATTTCGATCCAGAGCTCAATTTTTCACGTTCTTTATATCAATGGAAGGTCTGGTGAAATTATCTACAAGATTTTGAGGTCAATTTTGTATTTCAAAGGAGTTTGGAGAGAGAAAATTAAAAACACTTCTCGGCACGTGGTCATGAATAGAAATGACGTTTCAACCACCGATTTTAATGAAGAATGGCTCGTATTCTCTCCCATCATGGTTAAAAATGTCGGGGAATGGGTCCATCCGGGTTGACCATGCTATTTTGATGGAATTTTGGTCAATGGTTGAATCCCTTCCATGTTTTCCCGTGTTTCTCTCTCCAGGCTCGTCCTTGCACCGTAAAAGCGATTTGGCTCATTTTTCAAAGGGTTGAACATTTTTTTGTGTATGGCAAGCTCCCTTTTTCACCTTGGAAGTGATTTAGTGGAATAACAGACCTTTTCTAGAAACGAAAACTATATTTTTACCTTTCGGATGTTTGAATGCAAGTGATTTTGATGTTAAAATAACAATACAAGCCCCGTGATTAGTTTTTATCCTCTCTTGGTGTTGTTTGCCTAATTTCTAAAACTTCATTACATTTTGAGCATTTGTCGGTTTGTGCATGTTGTTTTTGTTGCATTTTATGAATGTGTCAATTTACAGAAGTAAAAATGCTCACCACTCCTTTGGTGCATCACCTATTAGCATTAGTTTTAGTTCTTTCTTTTTACATTTTCTATCCTTGTCCCTTTGAAATTTAGAGTAGATTTAGGAGTTTAAACCTCTGCAATTGTGCAAGTAAAATAGCTGATTAGAGGAGTTGAGGAACCAGCCTCTAATCTAGAGATTTCTCTTCCATTTTTATAAGTCCCACACTTGGGAAGAGGATTCAATGTTGTGCAATCACACTAGATGCTAGTATGATCAAACTAGAAATCTGATCAACATCCAGGGGGTGCTGCTGATTTGCAACAACAGTTTTGGCACGCCGGTGGGACCTTAGAGGTCTTCCACTTTATCTTTGACAAGTTGGTGTGTTCCTGTTAAAGATTCAGCCTTTTGGAGGCACTTTCAAAAGCACATCTAGCGACTCCATCTGGTAAACAACTCATTCTCTAAGTTGCAGACCTATTTTCCATTCATTTCCATCCATTCTTCTTTCCATAATTTTCATTCTTTTCCATTCCATGAAGTTGTGCAATCATGACTTCATTTCCATCATGGAATTCACATTTACAACAGCAGTATATCACACCTCCAACATGTTTTACAAATCCTCCAAATCAACATTTTGATCAAATTCAAAATCAGCATGTCTACCCATATGAGCAGCAGTGCAAAGTCGGTTTGGATATGAAGCATGTCAAGCATAAGGGTATGCTGGTTGTGAGAGCAATCCAAGAAGAAAATCCAGATCTGCTGGAACAAATCCAAAAGATGGAGGTAAACATGGTGCAATCCAGGGCTCAAGCACAAATGAAAGCATTTAGAATCGGTTGTAGAGCACCTTGTCCATGGGTGGGACCTTTTCCAAGGCATTACAGCCCTCAAGAGAAGCTAGACTTCATGATTACAACACTACCATTGCACAATGGACTAAAGGAATAAAGGTGTATGAGAGGAGTATTTAACAACCTTGTCAACAAGTAAGAACACCATCTCATGCCTTTTCTCTCCCTCTTTCCCAATCTATTTTATCTCATTTGCGATTTCAAGTTTTAAACTCTCCATCTGCTGTCCCAAGTGTTGAATCCATTTCTCCATTCCCTAGTCTTCCACCCCATCTCAATTCTTCTGTCCTTTTCCCTTCTAAACAGCCATTCCGTCCAAAGAAACAAGAGTTCCTACCTCCTCCACTACCACAAAAAATTGCAAAATCAATTGAGTTACAATCCACTTCTCCTCTTGCATTCCCAAATCCATGTTGGGAGGATAAAAATCAGAATGCCAATCAAGGAAAACAACAACAAAAAGAAGAGCCAAACAAGGATGAAGAAATTCAAAGTCTGAAGAGTTGGGCTCTTAAATTGGGGATGAAAAAGATCCCCTTGATGGTTAAGCATTTAGAAAAGGTTGGAGTTGGAAAACAAGTGGTGGTTAGGACTGAATTTGCTGTAGGAAGAGAAGAGCAAAAAGAAGAAGCAGATCAACAATCAGTTTGCTTAGAAAGTAGTTTCCATGTTAGCATTCTATTTGAAGAGAATGCCGATTCAATTCAAGTTGCACAATCAGCCATGGAGGAAGAAAGCTATGAAGAAGATCCTACAATCCCAACTTGTCCTCTAGAGCAGCAGATCGAAGAGTTTGACTTAATGAACTTCATGCTAGAGGAAGAGTTCTATCAAGAACAAGATTGTCTTCAAGTAGTAGAAGAGGGAGAAGCTACTCCAAATCCAAAAGAAGAGGAGCACATTCTAGTTGTGGAGGAGAAAATTACAGATCCAAGGGCTTTGAACACAAGGCAGGCTACAGGAGAACCTTCAGTTCTTCTTTCTACTTCATCCCTCTCGTGTTCTAGTGCTGAAGAAAAGTTTGATCTTTCAAACTCAATGTTGGAGGATGAAAGAAACCATGATGATCAAGTTACAGATCAAGAGGACACTATGGAGGAAGTTGAGCATTTGCATCAGGACAACCATGAGGTAGTGTATCTGTCAGATTTGGAGGACTGTTTTGATGAAGAAGAACCGGTTGAGTTTCCACCATTCTCTCTTTCATCTTCCACGTCCCAAATACTTGAGCCTGTTGTCATGAAGGAGAGCATTCATTTGCAGCAGCCTGCATCTTATAGCAGCTCTTTGGAACCAAGATTGGAAGATTTTAATCTTTCATGTTCTTCATTGGAGGAAGAGAAAGGGCAGAAAAGTCCTACCATTGCTTCCACATCACCCACCCAAGAAGGTCTACAAGAAGACTCCATTTTTGGAGTTGAAAATCAGGGCAATGGGTATACTCAAAGGACCATACCTTGCCCAATCAGGTATCTGGCTTCATTAGAACCAAAGGAGAAGTCACAATCAATCATGCTTGCTCCTAAGCATGAGGATAAGCTATAAAGAACCAAGGATCAGTTGTTATACCTCTCCAATCCAAATGCAGAACAACTAAAAGAGGTATTGAATTTGCCTTCACCTGATACCTTGATGATTTGGGTGGAAGACCAGCTTCTTGTTGATTTTCCATTCATCCAATCAGCCATGTTCAATGCCAAATCAGTTGCATGGTTGCCAATTTTGAAGAAAGGAAGCTATTTTGCACAACCAGTTGCAGGGTTTGTTTAGCCCACTTTTGCTTCCAGTTAGAGTAGGATAGGTAGTTTTGCTTTCAGTAAAAGAAGTGCTTGTGCACACTCTGCATGTTCCATTTTGGAGCATGTATGACCCTTTAGTTTTGTACATAGTTTTTGTGGTGCTGGTTTTGCTCTTGCGTAGTCCATTTCAGTGGGTTTCCAAGTGGCTCAGAGAGGAGGTTTTCAAAGTTCAGATCAGTTTGCAGGCTACAACTCATGACTCCATGCCCAATGGATGCTTCAGGCAACTGGTAACTTCATCCAACAGAAGATGACCCCTCTGAGTCACCAAAATTGTTATCCAAAATGTGCCCCCTGCTCATTTTGTGGCTAACTCCTCTCATTCTTCCCTCTCTTGTGCCTCAATCACAAAATTTTTTTTCAGCACTCAAAACCTTCGGAAATGACACCATTGGATAGAGCTCTTTCTTAGCTTTCCAGAAAGGTAAAGTTTTCCTCCTAACTCATGTATTTTTCAAGTTATGGCTCGGTAGAGTTTTTGTGGGAAATTTTCCCCTAGAAGGCCCGCAGCCAATCAGAACTCGCCACGTGTCCAGGCAAAAAATATCAAAGCGACCCGATTTGGCCCTGTTTTGCCCTAAAACTTCAAATCACCATATCTTTCGATCCAGAGCTCAATTTTTCACGTTCTTTATATCAATGGAAAGCTAGTGAAATTCTCTACAAGATTATGGGGTCAATTTTGAATTTTGGTGGAGTTTAGAGAGAGAAAATCAAAAAAACTTCTGGCACGTGGTCATGAACAGAAATGACGTTTCAACCACCGATTTTAATGAAGAATGGCTCGCATTCTCTCCCAGCATGGTTAAAAATGTTAGGGAATGGGTCTGTCAGGTTGCCCATGCTATTTTGATGGCATTTTGGTCAATGGTTGAATCCCTTCCACGTTTTCCCACGTTTCTCTCTCCTGGGCTCGTCCCTTGCACTGTAAAAGCCAGATTTGGCTCATTTTTCAAAGGGTTGAACATTTTTTGTGTATGGCAAGCTCCCTTTTTCACCTTGGAAGTGATTTAGTGGAATAATAGACCTTTTCTAGAAACTACAACTGTATTTTTGCCTTTCAGGTGTTTGAATGCAAGTGATTTTGATGTTAAAATAACAATACAGGCCCTGTGATTAGTTTTTATCCTCTGCTGGTGTTGTTTGCCTAATTTCTAACACTTCATTACAGCTATCAGTTTGTGCATGTTATTTTTGTTGCATTTTATGAACTGTGTCAATTTACAGAAGTAAAAAATGCTCACCACTCCTTTGGTGCATCACCTATTAGCATTAGTTTTAGTTCTTTCTTTTTGCATTTTCTATCCTTGTCCCTTTGAAATTTAGAGTAGATTTAGGAGTTTAAACCTCTGCAATTGTGCAGGTAAAATAGCTGATCAGAGGAGTTGAGGAACTAGCCTCTAATCTGGAGATTTCTCTTCCATTTTTGCAAGTCCCAAACTTGGGAAGAGGATTCAATGTTGTGCAATCACACTGGATGCTAGTATGATCAAACTAGAAATCTGATCAACATCCGTGGGTCTTTGCTGATTTGCAACAACAATTCCTCCGAAAATACATCACCGAAATCCCTTAATAATGGATATCTTTCCATGAAATCATTATCCTCCTCAGCATTTTCTATCATTTTTACTACATACAAGGTGTAGCCTCTATTTTTAGCCCTTTTTAGTTGCATAGTCTGTTAGTTTCCTAACTATAACTTCACGCTTTACACACTTTGAATGATCAAGTTGATTTCTGCAGTCGTCAAAACAAAAAAAAATTCATAACATTCGACCTTTGCCTTATGTTCTACCAACCGCTTAACTCCAATAATGATGTCATATGATCCTAAGGGAGTGACATACGAGGTCAACTTTAGTGGAGAAACCGGGCAAGTCAACAATTGCCCCAAAAAGGCACATTTCGATTTGTATGGACAACATTATTCCCATAATGCACCGTTCATGTCTTAGCCATTTGTTCACCTTTATTTTTAATTTCATTGCAAGTTTAGTAGAAATAAAGCATTCGGTGGCTCCACTATCAAAAATTATGACTACAGGTGTGTACCGAATAACTTACCCGGAACTTCTATAGGCGTAACTTACTTTTCAAATTATGCATTACCCACCACAAGCGTGTATCCTATCTTTGCTGATCGCGATCATCCTTTTCGAGAGACAGGTGACTCGCATAATGGTCCTTTCCAAAGTTGAAGCATCCTCCAACCGGCCCTTTCCTAGGCTCAAATTTCTTACCACTTTGAAGTTATCATTTTGGCTCTCATAGGACTTTTGTCCATTGCTACTAACTTTTGTGAAGCTGCTCCGCACACTATTTACAGGTTTGTTCATTACAGATTTCTTGTTGTTATCTACAACAATTTTGTTTTTCACACTAAACCTTTTCCAAGGCCCCCTTTTGGGTGCAAGAGATGAAGAAGAATTGGGAATCTCCTTCCTTATCTCTTCCTTATGAGTAGAAATTGCTCTCAATTTACTGCTTCTGCTCTTATTCCCTTTTTGAAAACTCCTTCCATGGTGGTTGGACCGTGGACATCCACTTCGCCACCAATGATGGGACTCGGTCCCATTATGAACTTTCATATTATGAACTTCTCGTCATCTTGGTACTGTGGGCACATACTTAAGGAGTTTAGTAAACCCTTCCCGATGATTCTCATCACCGTTAGCCTTCCTTGCGACTAGTTCTGAAATTCAGTCATTTTCCTATTAAAATAGAGTTGAGGCAGCCACCATTGCCTAAAGTAACCCTTAAATTGATCCCAAGTTATGTCCGATTCGACAATATTCAACTCAACCTTACGATTGTCTCACCATGATGATGCTTCATGAGAAAGGCGATATGCTCCCCATATCGCTTTGGTCTCCTCGGAGAAGTTTCTTATTGTAAAGTACTTCTCCATTTCACTAAGCCAATTCTTAGCTCTATCCCCAAGGTTTGTTCCATCAAACTTTGGAGGACTTATTCTCTTTATGTCATTTGTAAGTTCAGCTACTAATTTTGCCCTTTTAGTTCCAGGGATGATTAGGAGCATTCACATTACTATTAAGCACACCCGATTCCCTCCATGGGTGTTGTCCACAGAGGTGGATGATCATTTATATCAGCTTCTTCTTCCTCCTCTTCATTGCCCATTGACTGCTATTCCAAAACAATCAAACGATCTCTCGTGTCTAGTAGGGCAGCAAGGATTTCATCCAGGTTTTGAGCAGTAGCTGCTTCTCCACCCGGTAATGCGTTGTTCGTAGCATTTCTTCTTGTTCTGACCATTTTCTGTTCAATAAGAAAATGTAAACCTTATTAAATTGTGGACTCATTAGGTCCAAGAGCTGCAACCTTTAGCTCTGATACCAAGATGTAAGATCCCCATTTTAAGATACTAGAACAAGGGAATTTTTTTTTACAACGTTCCTGTTATGAATTATATAATTCAAACACACATTCAATTTTAATAATTGTTCTCTGTCCAATTGATCGGTTTGGATCACACAATTTCCTTTTAAAACTAATGTTCTCTGTTCACATATTTGTAATATGGAACACACATTCAAAGATGCCATTCAATCATATAATAGATACCATATGCTGCCATGTAAATGACTCGCAGAACTACGGATCTCCCATTTTATGGTTCGGAGTTTCAACGATCTCTCATTTCATGACTCGGTGACTTACCGATCCTTCATGTTAATTCATGCATAGTATAATAAATATACAAGGTTCTTTTACCGTTTCCAGTTATCGAAGTGATCCATTTAAGAAGCCTATCTAAATATCTGTTAATGATATTCATCTGACATCCTGCATCTTAAACTAGGTGATTAGGACAACACAACCAAGCACTTGCGATACTTTGGCCAAAGATTTTTACATACTTTGCATGATCATATTCCCCGGATGTGATAAACACCAATGGAATACGTCCTTCACCTCACTTCATCTGTTATCTAGAATGGTCTTTCCTGGCCTCTACCAGTCCTTCCATTTAAGGTCAAGCTCTAACCCCAACTAGCAATATGAACGAGTATAGGAAGTTACTCATGGTAACTAAAGATACGTAAACATACGGTGTCATCCCCTAACGACTCCGTGTGTCTAGTTACCTTTAGTCCTCTAGAGTCACTCCGTATACATGATCACATTCCTATCCCCAGCCAATAACTTAGTATGCAAACATGTAAACTTGATGATTTAATTCGGGAGGGCATTGTAATATGTCGGCGATAACATTTTGTTGTCATGAAGGCCCCGCCTTCATGAAGACACCATATTAGTAGCTGGCATATGTCAATGTCCTACGGAATCCTCCCATCGAGAGTACACATCCAGCTCAAGTGTGATTTGGTTATGATCTTAATATTTAAGATCAACTTTCAGCAGCCATGTTGATCCTTTATTCTCGTTCTTGTTACAGTTGTATGTAGCTAAGAGAGACTTAATCCGTCTTCTAGCTTACTACGCATCTCCTCCTTTATACCGAAACATTGCATTTTCTCTACTTGGTTCCTTTCTTAATCTTTGGACTAATCAGCCCATTATCGATAAACTTAATAAGTTTAACCTATTAAACTTAACCAAGTTTTCCACAACTGTAAACAAATTCAGAATTCCATCTTATTAGACGTCATTTAAACGAGGTCTAATTTTAAATGAATTTATTCATTTATCCTCCTTAACGTTACATAGTTAAGGTTCATAACAATAGATATGATTTCCCATATCTTTATTTTCTGAATTTAAACATTCGAGGCTATTAACGAGTCCGAATACAAGGTTCGCTGCTCTAAGTTATTTCATATTCCTTAGCTTTCAAGATAATCCCGAATACCTTTTAATTAAGAGATCATGTTTACCTAAATCCTTTTTAATGTCAATTCAAAATTCCTCTTAACCCAAGTATGAACTAATTACACATTTCAACGTAAAAGTTGTATTTAAGTAAAGAATACATGTTATTTCCTTTTAAATTCATCCATTAACATTTGAATAATTCCAAGTCAAGGAATAATGTTATATTCTCAAACTTATTCAACAATATCAAACTGATACAGTTATTGAAAATATCACACTTTTACTTGTATTCATCCATTAGATTTACAATTTGGACATTTGCTAGTCCAAACGACTAGACTTTGTTTATATCAAACAACATTACAACTCATAAAGATAGAAGAATGTAACTTCTTCCTTTCTCATTTCCTCGTGGAGGAATAATAGCTATCAATACTATCCATCTTCATTAATCAAAAGAAGTATCGAAAAACAACCATGTCTTTGTTTATACTCAAGTTCCATCTACAAAATTACTTGCACGGTCAGGCCTTCATTGGTCGAGCATATTAAGCACTTGTCATTAAAATGAAGTGCTTTTAATTAACTGTCTCAATAAAAGAACCCCGCTTTTATGAAACATTAATATGAACATCATTCAAGAATTAAGTATCAAAAAGGATAACCAAACATAACAACTCAATCATCTAATTACCCTCCCAATCGAAAAGATAGGATTACTACCCTCTTTCCCAATAATTACTACAAGAAGTAATTTCCTTAAAAGCCTTCAGACACAAACATCTCGTAAGAACTAATAACACAATTATGCATACTTTGCTGTCTAACATAAATGCTATTAATTCCATTCCCTTACATTAGTTATAATTTCAAAAGATAAAATTGACTGAAAATATAAACCGAATTACTTTCCTCTCCATTCATGTGACCCATTTGATTTCAAGCAATCAAACACCGATGAAAAAAGTAAACAACAATAAAATGCGGATGCTTAAACCAAAGCAATACAAAATTCGTTCCCATAACGATTACAAATTTCAACCGTATGAGAGAAGAAATGAACATTAATTCAAATTATCCATCCACACTCCCTTTCCTTTCCTTGTGATCGTATCGAGAATTTAACCCAACGTGATATCAATCAATGATAACAAATGTGAAAGAGAAGTAAATAAAATCAATAATCGAATAATAGAAAGAAGAATCATATTACTTCTTCTCACTGTCTAACCAAATATCCACTATTTAGAATAGACATAATCCAATAGTATGATTCATTCCGATTAGTATACTTAAGTATCCCAAAACCTCTCAAAGACAGTCATTTCCTTTTAAATATTTCACTCTATAGACATTCACGCCTAGGTATAAACAAGCAAGAATGTACAAATAGTTTTATCAAAGAACGTTTCATCAAAAACAAGCATTTCAGCTAGACCTAAACAAAGAAGAATGTATAAATAGCTACGAAATCATGAGTTTCACCATATTGGTAAAAAGATTCATTTTCAAACATTCAAGGTAAGAATCCCACTTCAGTTCGGTCTTGATGAAACAACAAGAAGTCTAGAATGCAGTTTGAACATATACACATATATATACATATAATTTCATCATCGAGTCTAAAAGAGACTGAAATAGTAAACTCTATTCCATCCTGCAGATACCCAGATACTCAGTTCTAGAATTAGGTAAATAGTTCCTAAAACAAATTCTTTCACTGATTTCAAACCAAATACGGAGGCATTTAATCATTTTAAATTGCGTAAGAATAAAACGATGAAACAAGCCGGTGTCCCAAAGAATTTGTATTCTATGCACCTTTGCAGTAATACAACTAGAGAAAATAACTCACGCACAATTCCATCAAGCATTATCACGTTTTTTTTTTTTTTTTAAAATCATTCACGTACATAACTCGAAAAACAATCTACATATCACTATCACTTCCATCAAACCAAACCCATAATGCACAATGAAACCCAATTACTATTACTTTCGGAATTTAAAACAACAGAAAGAGAAAACTCGTTTCCTTAATAATTTCAGTAAAGAAGTACTCATTTTCTTCAAAATACACAAGAATACCCAAGTCGAGTTCGTTTTATAATGACAGCTCAAACCAGAGGTCATATCGAATCCTTTTATCCTTCCATTTTTACAAGAATGCACAGAACTCAGAAAACAATACTCACATCGTTGGTACATTCACCAACTCGAATCCATAATGGGTAATAGAAACGATTACACAATACTATCAATGCAGACTCATACAAAGAAGAAATGATTCATTTCATTTACCCATTTTGCAAAGAAATATCCAAGTCGCATACAGCAAAGAAAATGACTCAACCCAAAATCACTTCAACATAATAGCAAAATCAAATAACCAAAACCCCCCCTCATAAGAGCAGGGTTGTTTTAATGAGACGATTAAGCAAAAGCAAATGGTTTAAGGAGAAGGGCTCAACATGCCTATAATTTTTCTTGAAGCTCGAAGAAAACCGCGCCCATAGGAGTTATTCTTCTCCACGGCGAAAGTAGTAAAGCTTTCTAAACAGTCACCTACTTCCACAGCTTAAAAATAGCCCTCGGCTTCTCCCAAGACATAATTAATAACCAAAAATTACAGTAGGTTCGACAGAAACATGGAGGAACAATATGCAGAGCAACTAAAATCCAAATGCACATAGCAACAAACAAGCTTCCCTCACAATCCTCTTTCCAAGGTGAGCTAGTCGCTAAGACCAAGGTCATTGAATGCATTGAATGCAGTGCTTTTTCCTCATTCCTCACGCCACCGCCGACTCAGGTTGGCAAGTTTCCTTTTTCAAATTTTGCATGTAATTCCTTTTTAGCCACTTAGCTAGTTGGATGCCTCCAACTTTTTCTTGTTCCCGCCAAACTTGGTGCTGAAACTTGTAAGGACTTCATTTACTGTCCCATTAAATTTCCTACCTTCCCTTCTTATCCTTTCCATCCACATGGTTCTATGCATCCTCTTCCTTAGGTTAGGATTAGTTTAGGATTTTAATAGTCCATATCTAGGTCATTCGCCTAGTTCATAGGTTAATGGAATTTATATCTATTTTCTCCCTTATGCAATCTAGAATCCATATAGGATAGTAGTTAGGGTTTAATCCCCTAATATTTAATTAACTAGTTTCCATATCAAGTCCCATTAGCAATCACACAAGCAATAGTAACTTCTATCCCAAGTATCAAGTTATAACAAACAAGGTTCCGATCAAGAACACATTCCTCTAAGATCAAAAGATGTGTCTTAACATATTTATCTTCATTTCAGCAAATTCTGACATTATGAAAAGTAATTACCATGATAACTTACAAAAATCAAGGCGTTACATTTGCCTTTGCATGTGTATTTTCGTATGTGTGTGCGTGTGTGTTTACATGTGCATGTGCATGTGCGTGTGCGTGTGCATGTGCATGTGCATTTACCTGTGTGTGTGTGTGTGTGTGTGTGTGTTTGGGTTTATGTGTGTGCGTGTGGGTGCATGCGCGTGCACGTGTGCGTGCGTGCGTGCGTGCGTGTGCATGCGTGTGTGCGTTCACGTGTTTTATACGTGTACGTGTGCCTGTATGTGTGTGTGTGCGTGTGCATGTGCATTTACCTGTGAGTGCATGTGTGTGTTTGAATGTGTGCATGTGCATGTGCATTTACCCGTGAGTACGTGTGTGTGTTTAAATGTGTGCATATGCATGTGCGTGTGCGTGTGTGTGTGCATGTGCTTGTGCATAAGCATGTGCGTGTGCGTGTGCATGTGCGTGTGCATGTGTGTGTGTGTGTGTGTGCATGCATATGTGCGTGTGCATGTGCGTGTGCGTGTGCGTGTCCGTTTGCGTGTGCCTATGCCTATGCATGTGAGTGTGTGAGTGCTCGTGCCTATGCGTGTGCATGTGTATTTTTCTATGTGTGTGTGTCTCTGTGTTTGAGTGTGTGTGTGTGCGTGTGCGTGTGCGTGTGCATCTACGTGTACGTGTGCACGTGTGTGTGCGTGTGCGTGTGTGTGTGTGTGCATGTGCATGTGGGTGTGTGTGGGGGTATGCGTGTGCGTGTACTTGTGTGTGTGTGTGTGTGTTGTGTGTGTGCATGTGCTTGTGTCAGGTGTACGTGTGCGTGTGTGTGTGTGCTTGTGTGTGTGTACATGTGCTTGTGCCTATGCATGTGCGTGTGGTGTGCGTGTGCATGTGCATTTTCCCCGTGCGTGTGCTGTGTGAGTGATAGTGTGTGTGTGTGCATGTTCGTGTGCTTGTACATGTGCATGTGTGTGTGTGTGTGTGCATGTACTTGTGCTTGTGCATGTGCATGTGTGTGTGTGCATGTGGGTTTTCGTGCTTTGTGCATGTGCGTGTGTGTGTGTGCATGTACGTTTGCGTGTGCGTGTGCATGTGTGTGTTTACGTATGCATTTACGTGTGCATGTGCATATAACTATGTGTGTGTGTGTGTGCACGTGTGTGCATGTGCCTTTGCATGTGTATTTTCGTGTGTGTGTGTGCGTGTACATGTGTGTGCGCGTGTGATTGTGTGTGTGCGTGTTCTGTGCATGTGCGTGTGAATGTGTGTGTGCATGTGCATTCACCTATGTGTCCGCGTGCGTGTGCGCGTGCATGTGCGTGTGCGTGTTCGTGTGCATCCGTGTCTGCGTGTACGTGTGCATGTGTGTGTGAATCTATGTGTGCATGTGCATCTGCGTGTGCGTGTGCATCTGCGTGTGTGCATGTACGTGTGCATGTGCATCTACATGTGCGTGTGCGTGTGCGTGTGCATGTGCGTGTGCACACGTGCATGTGGGTATGGGTGTGGGTGTGCGTGTGCGTGTGCATGTGCGAATGCGTGTGCGTGTGGATGTGCATGTGCGTGTGTGTGTGCGTGTTCGTATGCGTGTGCGTGTTCGTATGCATGTTCGTGTGCATGTGCGTGTGCATGTGAATGTGCGTGTGTCTGCGTGTGCATGTGAGAGTGCATGTGCGTGAGCGTGTGTGCATGTGTGTGTGTGTGCATGTGCATGTGCGTGTGCGTGTCCATGTGTGTGTGTGCGGGTGTGTGTACATGTGCTTGTGCCTATGCATGTGAATGCATGTGTGTGTGTGCATATGCATTTGCATGTGTGTGTAAGTGCATGTGCATATACCCGTGTGTGTGTGTGTGTGCACATGTGCATGTGCATTTTCGGTTGTGTGTGCGTGTGCGTGTGCGTGTGCGTGTGATTGTGCATGTGCGTGTTCCTATGCATGTGCATTTTCATGTGCGTGTGCATGTGTGTGTGCGTGTGCATTCACCAATGTGTGCGTGTGCGTGTGCGCGTACGTGTTCATGTGCATCTGCGTGTGCGCGTGTGTGTGTTTTGTGCATGTACATGTGCGCGCGTGCGCGTGCGTGTGTGTGTGTGTGTGTGGTGTGTGTGTGTGTGAATGCGTGTGCGTGTGTGCATGTGTGTGTGCGTGTGTGTGCGCGTGTTTGTATGCATGTTGGGTGTGTGTGCGTGTGTGTGTGTGCGTGCGTGTGCGTGTGCGTGTGTGTGTGCGTGTGCGTGTGTGTGCGTGTGCATGTGCGTGTGCGTGTGCATGTGTGTGTGCGTGTGCGTGGACATGTGCTTGTGCTGCTATGCATGTGCATTTTCTTGTGCATGTGCGTGTGCGTGACAATCTGTGTGTGTTTGTGTATGTTTGTGTGTATGTGCATGTGCATGTGTGTGCGCGTGTGCATGTGCGTGTGCGTGTGCGTGTGCCTGTGCATGTGTGTGCATGTGCCTTTTCATGCCTATGTGCTTGTGTGTGTGTCTATGCATGTGCGTTTGCGTGTGTGTGCATGTACATGTGCTTGTGCCTGTGCATGTGCGTGTGCTTGTGCATGTGCATTTTTGTGTGCATGTGCATGACAAAAGTGTGTGTGTGTGTGTGTGTGTGCATGCTCATGTGCGTGTGCATGTGCATGTGTGTGTCCGTGTGCGTGTGTGAGTTCTTGTGCGTGCGCTTGTGAATGTGCATGTGCCTTTTCGTGCTTGTGTGCATGTGCGTGTGTCTATGCTTGTGTGTTTGCGTGTGCGTGCGTGTGTGTGTGTGCGTATGAGTTTGCGTGTGCGTGTGCGTGTGCATGTGCATGTGCATATACCTATGTGTGTGTGTGCACGCGTGTGCATGTGCATTTTGGGTGTGTGCGTGTGTGTGTTTGCGTGTGCGTGTGCGTGTGCATGTGAATGTGCATTTACCTTTGTGTGTGTGTTTTTTATAGTTTGTCTGTGTGCGTGTGGGTGCATGCGTGTGTACGTGTGCACTGTATATTTGTGCGTGTGCGTGGGCATGTGCATGTGCGTGTGCCTATGCGTGTGTGTGTGCATTTTCCTATGTGTGTTTGTGTGTTTGAGTGTGTGTGTGTGTGTGTGTGTGTGTGTGTGTGTGTGTCTGTGTCCGTGTGCAAGTGCGTGTGTGCGTGTGCGTGTGTGTGTGTGTGCATGTGCATGTGCATGTGCGTGAGATTTTTTGTGTGTGTGTCCGTGTTTGTGTGTGCGTGTGTGTGAGTGTGCTGTGCATGTGTGTGTGCGTGCGTGTGCGTGTCGATGCGTGTGTGTGCGTGTGTGTGCGTGTGCATGTTCGTGTGCGTATGTATGTTCATGTGTGTGTGCGTGTGCGTATGTGTGTGATTGTGTGTGTGCGTGTTCTTGTGCATGTGCATTTTCATATGCGTGTGCATTTACCTATGTGTGCGTGTGCGTGTGTGCGTGCGTGTGGGTGTGGGTGTGGGTATGCGTGTGCATGTGCGTGTGTGAATGTGTGTGCGTGTGCTTGTGCGTGTGTGTGCGTCTTCAGTATGCGTGTTCGTGTGCGTGTGCATGTGCGTGTGCATGTGTATTTACCTCTGTGTGTGTTTGAGTTTGTGTGTGTGCGTGTGCGTGTGGGTGTGTGTGTGGGTGCAGGCGCGTGCGCGTGTGTGTGCACGTGTGTGTGCGTGTGCGCGTGCGTGTGCTTGTGCATGTGCGTGTGCATTTGCGTGTTTTGTGCGTGTCCGTGTGGCTGTAAGTGTGCGTGTGCGTGTGTGTGTGTCATGTGCGTGTGCATGTGCATTTAGCTGTGAGTGCGTGTGTGTGTTTGAATGTGTGTGTGTGCATGTGTGTGTGCGTGTGTGTGTGTGTGCGCGTGTGCATGTGCATGTGCATGTGCATGTGCGTGTGCGTGTAGATGTGGGTGTGTGTGTGTGTGTGCTCGTGTATGCGCGTATGCGTGTGCATGTGTGCATGTTCATGTGCGTGTGCATGTTCATGTGCGTGTGCGTGTGCGTGTGTGAATGCTTGTATATGTGCATGTGCATGTGCGTGTGCGTGTGAATAATTGTGTTTGTGTGCTTGTACAAGTGCGTGTACGTGTGTGTGTGTGCACGTGTGCATGTGCGTGTGCATGTGCATGTGAGAGTGCGTGTGCATGTGCGTGTGCGTGTACATGTGTGTGTGTGTGTGTGTGTGCGTGCGTGCGTGTACATGTGCTTGGACAAAGTGTGCGTGATGTGTGTGTGTGCATGTTCGTGCGCGTGTGCATGTTCGTGTGTGTGTGCATGTGCATATGTGTGTGCTTGTGTGCATGTGCGTGTGTTTGTGCTTGTGCATTTGCATGTGCGCCGTGTGTGCGTGTGTGTGTGTGTTTGTGTGTGTGTGTGCGCATGTGCGTGTGCGTGTGTGTGTGGGTATGGGTGTGGGTGTGGGTGTGGGTGTGTGAATGTGTGTGTGTGTGCGTGTTCGTATGCGTGATCGTGTGCGTGTACATGTGTGTGTGCGTGTGCATGTGCATGTGAGAGTGCATGTGCGTGTGCATGCGTGTGTGTGTGCGTGTACATGTGCTTGTGCCTATGCATGTGTGTGTGCATGTGCTTATGCATGTGCATTTTCATGTGTGTGTGCGTTTGCGTGTGAATGTGCGTGTGTGTGTGCATATGCATATGTATGTGTGAGTGTGTGTGAGTGTGTGTGTGTGCATGTTCGTGTGCGTGTGCATGTTCATGTTTGTGTGCTTGTGCGTGTGTGTGTGAGTTTTTTGTGCATGTGCGTGTGCATGTGCGTGTTCATGTGATTGTACATCTGCGTGTGCCCATGCACTGCATGTGCATGTGCATGTGCATGTGGGTGTGCATTTACCTATGTGTGCGTGTGCATGTGCGTGTTCATGTGCGTGAGCGTGTGTGTCTATGTGTATGTGTGCATGTGCGTGTGGGCTTGCATGTGTGGGTGTGGGTGTGTGTGCATGTGCGTGTGTGAATGCATGTTCATGTGCGTATGTGCATGTGCGTGTGCATGTGCGTGTGCGTGTGCCTATGCATGTGTGTGTGCTGTGCATGTGCATTTTCATGTGCGTGTGTGTGTGTGTGTGACAATGTGTGTGTTTGTGTGTGCATGTTTGTGTGTGTGTGCATGTGCATGTTTGTGTGTGTGTGCATGTGTGTGTGCTTGTGTGTGTGAGTGTGCAAGTGCGTGTGTGAATGCGAGTGCGTGTGCATGTGTGTGTTCGTATGCGTGTTCGTGTTTGTGTGCGTGTGTATGTGCATGTGAGAGTGAGAATGCGTGTGCGTGTGTGTGTGCGTGTGCGTGTGCGTGTGTGTGTGTGTGCGTGTACATGTGCTTGTGCCTGTGCATGTGCGTGTGCCTGTGCATGTGCATTTTCGTGTGCGTGTGCATGTGCGTGACTGTGTGCATGTGTGCATGTTCGTGTGCATGTGCATGTGCATGTGTGTGTGCGTGTGCATGTGTCTTTGCTTGCGTTTTGGTGTGTGTGTGTGTGTCTTGCATGTGTGTTTCGGTGTGCGTGTGTCTTTGCATGTGCGTTTTACGTAACGCCTTGATTTTTGTAAGTTATCATGGTGATTACTTTTCATAATGTTAGCTTCGCAGAAATGAAGATAAACATGTTAAGATATATCTTTGATCTTAAAGGAATGTGTTGTTAATCAGGACCCTTGTTTGCTGTAATTTGTTACTTGGGATAGAAGTTATTATTGCTTGTATGATTGCTGATGTGACAACAGATTTGTCGTATGCTTGATGAACTCTATTCGCTGATTGACAGCACACCTTGAATCAATTCCATTGATCCAAGGTATGTTGTGACCTTCTTGTGATTGCTTTGTCGATTTACTTTTAAACCAGATTGAAGGTTGATGTAAATGTTGCAGCACCTGATTTTAGGTATAAATATCTGGTACGTAGATGCCAATGAAAAAGGTTCGATTCTCGAACCGCACACCGTTGTAACGCTAGACCACGTAAGGCGATAAAGGCCTGGATGCGGGTGGCTCAGGTATGTGGAACATGGGACGAAACGTCCTGCATAGTGTTGAATATGAATGTTAGTCGGAAGGACTTGATTGGAAACTAATTAATTAAATAATAGGGGATTAAACCCTAACCTACCCCTAAGTTTTATCTAATATCCTAACTATTATCTTATATGGATTTTAGATTTTATAAGGGTGAAAATAGATGTAAATCCTACTAACCTATGAACTAGGCGAATGACCTAGATATGGACTATTAAAATCCTAAACTAATCCTAACCTAAGGAAGGGGACGTATAGACCCATGTGGATGGAAAGGATAAGGAGGGAAGGTTGGAAATTATTAGGACAATGAATGGCGTCCTTATCGGGGTTGCAAGCGCCAAGTTTGGCGGGAACATAGGGAAAGTTGGAGGCATCCAGCTAGTTGTGAAACTAAACCATGATTGCATGCAAAAAGTTTGAAATTAGTAACTCACCAACTTGAGTCGGCGGTTGCGTGAGGAAAAAGGAAAAAAAAAAAAGGAATGCATTAATTGTCTTGGTCTTAGCGACCAGCTCGCCTTGGAAAGAGGATTGTGAGGGAAGTTTGTTTGTTGCTATGTGCGCATTTGGATTTTAGTTGCTCTGCATTTTGTTCCTCCATGGTTCTGTCGAACCTGCTGTAATTTTTGGTTATTGATTCTGTCTTGGGAGAAGCCGAGGGCTATTTTTAAGCCTGTGGAAGTAGGTGACTGTTTGGAAAGCTTTACTACTGTCGTCGTGGAGAAGAATAGCTCCTGTGGCGCGGTTTTCTTCGAGCTTCAAGAAAGATTAACAGGCATGTTAAGTCCTTCTCCTTAAACCGTTTGCTTTTGCTTAATCGTCTCATTAAAACAACCCTGCTCTTATGAAGGGAGGGGTTTTGGTTATTCAATTTTGCTATTATGTTGAAGTGATTTTGGGTTGAGTCGTTTTCTTTGTTGTATGCGACTTGAATATTTCTTTGCAAAATGGGTAAATGAAATGAATCTATTCTTACTGTATGAGTCTGCATTGATAGTATTGTGTAATCGTTTCTATTACCCATTATGGATTCGAGTTGGTGAATGTACCAATGATGTGAGTATTGTTTTCTGAGTTCTGTGCATTCTTGTAAAAATGGAAGGATAAAAGGATTCGATATGACCTCTGGTTTGAGCTGTCATTATAAAACGAACACGACTTGGGTATTCTTGTTGCATTTTGAAGAAAATGAGTGTTTCTTTACTGAAATTATTAAGGAAACGAGTTTTCTCTTTCTGTTGTTTTAAATTCTGAAAGTAATGGTAATTGGGTTTCATTGTGCATTATGGGTTCGGTTTGATGGAAGTGATAGTGATATGTAGATTGTTTTATGAGATCTATGCGTGAATGGTTTTAAAAAAAAAAAACGTGAGAATGCTTGATGGAACTGTGCGTGAGTTATTTTCTCTGGTTGTATTACAGCGCATAGAATACAAATTCTTTGGGACAGTGGGCTTGTTTCATCGTTTTACTCTTACGCAATTTAAAACGATTAAATGCCTCCGTATTTGGTTTGAAATCAGTGAAAGAATTTGTTTTAGGAACTATTTACCTAATTCTAGAACTGAGTATCTGGGTATCTGCCGGATGGAATAGAGTTTACTATTTCAGTCTCCTTTAGACTCGATGATGAAATTATATGTATATATTCAAACTGCATTCTAAACTTCTTTGTTGTTTCATTAAAACTGAACTGAAGTTGAATTCTTACTTTAATGTTTGAAAAATGATTCTTTTTATTATTATGCTAAGAATCATGATTTTGTAACTAGCTGTACATTCTTGCTTGTTCAGACCTAGCTAGAAATGTTCGTTTGGGAAAATAACTATTGGAAAGGATTTTAATTGGAAGATTCTGTTGTTATATATATATATATATATATATAATATATATTGTGGAATCAGATGCCAATGAGCTCTGATATGCTTCCTTGAATGGTGATTAGTAAGTTCTAACTACTGAAATATAATGTTAAAAGAAGTTATCCTATGGGTGCAGATCGGCCCTAATTAGTTGATAATCAGCTAAGCAATGAGAAGGGATGATATGAAACTTCTTCTTTTCATTCGATTATGGGTTTAAATGTTCTTTCTTTTGACTGTTTTCACTTCTTGTATAAATTATTTATTACAATTATGATGAAAAGGAAGAGAATATTGGATGGATAATTTGAAGTAATGATTATTTCTTCTCTTATACGGTTGAGATTCTATATTTGATATTGAAGGAATTTCTTGCTGCCTTAGGCGTAAGCATCAACAATTAATTATTGTTTTCCTTCTTTTCTAAATTAAAAGAAGTATTATGTTGTTGATGAATTTGAGAAATGACACCAGTATTTTCATGGTGAATGATTACTTTTCTCTTACTCATTTGATTGTTTGAAATTGGATGAGTAGTATGAAAGGAAGGTAGTTTTGTTGGAATTCTTATTTGAAATATATCTCTTGAAATTTCAACCGTAAAAAAAGGGGGAATAGAACGATGACAGCAAATACATTAGAAACAACATTATATACATATGTGTATTAGTTCATACAGATGTTTTAATCTGAACTACTTAGAGGAAATTACTTCTGTAGTAATTATTTGGGAGAAAGTTAGTAATCTTTTTGTTTGATTGGGATGGTAAGTAGATGATTGAGTTGTTATGCTGGTCATCCTTTTTGATACTTAATTCTTGAATGATGTTCATATTAACGTTTCATAAAATTAGGGTTCTTTTATTGAGACAATTAATTAAAAGCACTTCATTTTAATGACAAGTGCTTAATATGCTCGATTGAATGAACCCGACCCGTGCACAAGTAATTTTACAGATGAAACTTGATTACAAACGAAGACATGGTTGTTTTATGATACTTCTTTTGATTAACTAAAGATGGAATGTATTGATAATTATTACTCCTCCACGAGGAAATGAAAAGGAAGAAGTTACATTCTTCTATCTTTATGAGTTTTAATGTTGTTTAATATAAACAAAGTCCAGGTATTTGACTGCAAATGTATAGATTGTAAAACCGATGGATGAATACAAGTACGAGTGTGATATTTTTAATGACTTTATCAGTTTGATATTGTTGAATAAGTTTGAGAATATAACATTATTCCTTGATTTGGAATTATTCAAATGTTAATGGATGGATTTAAAAGGAATAACATCTATTCTTTACCTAAATGCAACTTTTACGTTGAAATGTGCAATTAGTTCATACTTGGGTTAAGATAAATTTTAAATTGACATAAAAAGGATTTAGGTAAACATGATCTCTTAATTAAAAGGTATTCGGATTAGCTTGAAAGCTAAGGAATATCAAATAACTTAGAGCAACCGAACCTTATATTCGGACTCAAGTTAATAGCCTCGAATGTTTAAAATTCAGAAAATAAGGATATGGGAAAACATATCTATTGTTAACAAACCTTAACTATGTAAGGTTAAGGAGGATAAATGAATAAATTCATTTAAAATTAGACCTCGTTTAAATGACGTCTAATAAAATGGAATTCTGAATTTGTTTACGATTGTGGAAAACTTGGTTAAGTTTAATAGGTTAAACTTATTAAGTTTATCGATAATGGGCTAATTAGTCCAAAAATTAAGAAAGGAACCAAGTAGAGAAAATGCTACCCTTCGGTATGAAGGAGGAGATGCGTAGTAAGCTAGAAGATGGATTAAGTCTCTCTTAGCTACATACAACTTTAACAAGAATGAGGATAAAGGATCAACATGGTTGCTGAAAGTTGATCTTAAATATTAAGATCATAACCAAATCACACTTGAGCTGGATGTGTACTCTCGATGGGAGGATTTCGTAGGACATTGACATATGCCAGCTACAATATGGTGTCTTCATGAAGGCGGGGCCTTCATGACGACACAATGTTATAGCTGACATATTACAATGCCCTCCCGAATTAAATCATCAAATTTACATAAGCTAGATACTATGTTCTTTCCTGGGGGATAGGAATGTGATCATGTATACGGAGTGACTCCAGAGGACTAAAGGTAACTAGACACACGAGTCGTTAGGGGATGATACCATATGTCCGCATATCTTTAGTTACCATGAGTAACTTCCTATACTCGTTCATATTGCTAGTTGGGGTTAGAGCTTGACCTTAAATGGAAGGACTGATAGAGGCCAGGAAAGACCATTCTAGATAACAGATGAAGTGAGGTGAAGGACGTATTCCATTGGTGTGTATCACATCCAGGAATATGATCATGCAAAGCATGTGAAAATCTTTGGCCAAAGTATCGCAAGTGTTGGTTGCGTTGTCCTAATCACCTAGTTTAAGATGCAGGATGTCAGACGAATATCAGTAATAGATATTCAGATAGGCTTCTTAAATGGATCACTTCGATAACCGGAAACGGTAAGAGAACCCTGTATATTCATTATACAATGCACGATTAACATGAAGGATTGGTAAGTTGCCGAGTCATGAAATGAGAGATCGCTGAAACTCCGAGCCATAAAATGGGAGATCGGTAGTTCTTCGAGTCATTTACAACAGCATATGGTAACTATTATATGATTGAATGGCATTGAATGTGTGTTCCATATTGCAAGTATGTGAACAGAGAACATTGGTTTTAAAAGGAAATTGTGTGATCCAAACTGCATTAGTTGGACAGAGAACAATTATTAAAACTTGAACATGTGTTTGAATTATATAATTCATAATAGGGAACGTTGTATAATTTTTTTTTCCCTTGTTCTAGTATCTTAAAATGGGGATGTTACATCTTGGTAACAGAGCTGAAGGTCAGCTCTCTTGGACGTAATGATTCCACAATTTAATAAGGTTTACATTTTCTTATTGAATGAAAATGGTCGAACAAGAAGAAATGATGCGAACAACCCGTTACGGGTGGAGAAGCAAACTATCGCTCAAAAGTGGATGAAATCCTTGCTCCCCTACTAGACACGAGAGATCGTTTGACTGTTTTTTGAACAACAAACAATGGGAAATGAAGATGAGGAAGAAGAAGCTGATATAAATGATCATCCACCTCCTGTGGACAACACCAATGGAGGGAATCCAGTGTCAATAATAGTAATGTGAATGCTCCTAATCATCCTGGAACTAAAAGGGCAAGATTAGTAGCTGAACTTACAAATGACATAAAGAGAATAAGTCCTCCAAAGTTTGATGGAACAACACTTGGGGACGGAGCTGAGAATTGGCTCAAGAAATGGAGAAGTACTTTGTAATAAGAAACTTCTTCGAGGAGACCAAAGCGATATGAGGAGCATATCATCTTTCTCATGAAGCATCATCATGGTGGGACAACCGTAAGGTTGAGTTGAATATTGTCGAATCGGACATAACTTGGGATCAATTTAAGGGTTACTTTAGGAAATGATGGCTGCCTAAACTCTATTTTGATAGGAAAATGACTGAATTTCAGAACTCGTCACAAGGAAGGCCGACGATGACAAAATACTCGGGAAGGGTTTACTAAACTCCTTAAGTATGTGCCGCAGATTTCAAGCTGATGAGAAGTTCGAATACAAAAGTTCATAATGGGACTGAATCCCATCATTGGTGGAGAAGCGGATGTCCACGGTCCAACCACCATGGAAGGAGTTGTCGAAAAGGCAATAAGATAGCAATGAAATTAAGAGCAATTTCTGCTCATAGGAAGAGATAAGGAAGAAGATTCCCAACTCTTCTTCATCTCTTGCACCCAAAAGGGGGCCTTGGAAAAGGTTTGGTGTGAAAAACAAAATTTTTATACATAACAACAAGAAATCAGAATGAACAAACCTTTAAATAGTGTGCGGAACGACTTCGTAAAAGTTAGTGGCAATGGACAAAAGTCCTATGGAAGCCAGAATGATAACTTCAAAGCTAGTAACAAATTTGAGCCTAGGAAAGGGCCAGTTGGAGGATGCTTCAACCGTGGAAAAGACCACTACGCGAGTCACTGTCCCTCTCGAAGAAGCATGATCGCGATCATCAATGAACATAGGATACACACTGCATGGCTAATGACAAGTCTGAAAAGCAACTTACACATATAGAAGTTTCGGGTAAGTTATTTGGTACACCTATAGTCATACTTTTTGATACTGGAGCTATTGAATGCTTTATTTCTACTAAACTTGTCATGAAATTAAAAAGAAAAGGCTGAACGAATGGATAAGACATGGACAAGGCATTATGGGAATAATGTTGTCCATACAATAAAATGTGCCTTTTGGGGCAATTCTTGACTTGCCCAGCTTTCTCCACCGAAGTTGACTCTGTATGTCACTCCTTTAGGATCATATGATATCATTATTGGAGTTAACTCGCTGGTTGGCGTAACATAAGGCAAAGGTCGATCGTTATGAAAAACAAATTTGTTGTTTTGACGACCTGCAGAAAAGCAGGCCGATCATTCAAGGTGTAAAGCGTGAAGTTGCGCTTAGAAAACTAACAAACTATGCAACTAAAAATGGCTAAAAAAAGAGGTGCACCTTGTATGCAGAAAAATGACATGAAAAATGTTGAGGAGGATAATGATTTTATGGAAAGATATCCATTATTAAGGGATTTCAGGTGATGTATTTCCAGAGGAATTACCAAGTCTTCCACCCAAACGAGAGTTTGAATTTGCAATAGAAATCAAGCCAGGAACTGAACCCATATCTAAGGCACCTTATAGAATGACCACCCTTGAGTTGGTAGAGTTAAAGGCTCAATTACAGAACTTTTGACTAAGGGGCCGATAAGACCAAACGTCTCACCATGGGAGCACCGGTAATTTTTGTAAAGAAAAAGGATGGCACATTGAGACTGTGCATTGATTATAGAATGTTGAACAAGGCAACTATTAAGAATCGATACCCACTTCCTAGGATTGATGATCTGCTTCGACCAAATGCTTGGAGCATCGACCGCACTGCAAAGGTTAGCAAGAAGATTTGTACATGAAATTTTCGATTACATGGAATACCCAAATTAATCATATCGCATGTAGATCCGAGGATGACATCAAGGTTTTGGCAAATGCTTAATGCGGCCTTGGGAACTAAATTAAACTTCAGCTCGCATATCATCCGGAGATGGATGGACAGATCGAGAGAGTCAATCAAGTTTTAGAGGACATGTTAAGAATGTATTGCATGGACCAGCAAAGATAAATGGGAGGAATACCTTCCGGGTTGAATTTGCCTACAATAATACATACCATGCCTCTTTAAAAATGGTGCCCTTTGAAGCATTATATGGAAGAAAATCGAGAACCCCTGTTAGTGGGACAAAGATAGAGGACAGAGAGGTAATTGGGCCGAAATCCTCAAGGAAATGGAACAACAAATCAAAATGATTCGGGAACATCTAAAGGAGGTCGCCAATAGGTAAAAGAGTTATGTAGACTTAAAGCGGGTTGATAGGAATTATAAACTTGGTGAGAAGGTCTTTCTTCGGTTAAGCCGAAAAAGAGCTCACTAACTTTTGGCAAGGCTGCCAAGTTGTTGCCACATTATGTGGGACCTTTTGAAATTGTTGAAATAATCAACCCCGTAGCTTATCGTCTAGCATTTCCTCCCGCTTTATCACAAATGCATGATGTTTTTCATATTTATTTGCTTAAGAAATACGTAATGATTTATCACATGTGCTGAATTGGAATTCCTTGCAGTCCAAGACCTAGAATAATTGTGATTAAGCCCATTCAAGTCTTTGGGAACTCGCCATTGTGTTTAAGAAATCGCGAAGTGAATCAATGTAAGGTCCAAAGTGGGACCAGTTTAGCGAAGAAAGTGCAACTTGGGAAAATCTCAAAGAAATGAGATCTCGCTTTTCCATACTTTTTGATCGAAATTGAAATTCAAAAAAGCTGATAATTCTACCAAATTTAGACAATTATTGGTCTATTTTACGATTATCTTAAAACACTATTTTAAAGAGTGAATTTTTTTGGTATGAACTTATGAATGGAAGGACAATAACTGAATTTTGTCCTAGAAACTCCTTGAATTGGTTAATTTGATCATCGGACGATGATTCTTTAAGAAGGGAGGAATGTAATGCCTTGATTTTTGTAAGTTATCATGGTAATTACCTTTCATGATGTTGTAACTGCAGAAATGAAGATAAATATGTTAAGACACATCTTTTGATCTTAGAGGAATGTGTTGCTGATCTGGACCCTTGTTTGATGTAACTTGATACTTGGGACAAAAGTTATTATTGCTTGTGTGATTGCTAATGAGACAACAGACTTGTCGTATGCTTGATGAACTCTATTCGCTGATTGATAACATGCCTTGAATCAATTCCATTGATCCAAGGTATGTTGTGGCCTTCTTATGATCGCTTTGTCGATTTACTTTTAAACCAGACTGAAGGTTGATATAAATGTTGCAGCACCTGATTTCAGGTATGAATATCTGGTACGTAGATGCCAATGAAAAAGGTTCGATTCTCGAACCACACACCATTGTAACGCTAGACAACGTAAGACGATAAGGGCCTGGATGCAAGTGGCATAGGTATGTGGAACTTAGGACGAAATGTCCTGCTTAATGTTGAATATGACTGTCAGGCGGAAAGACTTGATATGGAAACTAGTTAATTAAATATTAGGGGATTAAACCCTAACCTACCCCTAAGTTTTATCTTATACCCTAACTACTATCCTATATGGATTTTAGATTTCATAAGGGAGAAAATAGATATAAATTCCATTAACCTATGAACTAGGCGAATGACCTAGATATGGACTATTAAAATCCTAGACTAATCCTAACCTAAGGAAGGGGACGCATAGACCCATGTGGATGGAAAGGATAAGGGGGGAAGGTAAGAAATTTAATGGGACAAGAATGAAGCCCTTACATGTACAAATAATTTTGGCGGGAACAAAGAAAAGTTGGAGGCATCCAACTAGCTTAGAAACTAAATGGAATTTATATGCAAATTTGAAATTTGGAAACTCACCAACCCGAGTCGGCGGTGGTGTGAGGAATGAGGAAAGGCAAGTGTATTCAATGCATTAATTATCTTGGTCTTAGCGACCAACTCACCTTGGAAAGAGGATAGAGGAAAAGGAAAATTGTTGTTCTTGTGTGCATTTCGATTTTAGTTTCTCTACATTTTGTTTCTCCATGGTTCTCGTTTCGAACCAGCTATGTTTTGATTATTATCTTTGTTCTTTGGAAAACAAAGGCTGTTCTTGAGCTCGGAAGTTAGTGACTGGTTGGAAAGCCTGGTTGAGGACGTCGTGGAGAGAAACAACTCCAGTGGGCGCAGTTTTCTTCGAGCCACAAGAAAAAAAATTAACAGGCATGTTAAGCCCTTCTCCTTAAACCGCTTGCTTTTGCTTAATAGTCTCATTAAAACAACCCTGCTCTTATGATGGGGGTTTTGGTTATTTGATTTGGCTGTTACATTGAGATGATTTTGAGTTGAGTCGTTTTCTTTTGCTGTACACGGCTTGAGCATTCTTTGCATAATGATTAAGTTGAATACACTGTCCTTGCTGTGTGGTTCGTTTTGGCAGTGTTGGGTATTCGCTTTATTACCATTTTTGGTTGTGCTAATAAATACATTAGCTAAATGAATATCACTTCTAAGTTCTGAGCATTCTTGTGAAAATGAAAAGATGAGATGATTTGTATGTCTAGTTGAACTGTCCTTAAAAGAATGAACACGACTTGGGTATTCTCGGGTGTTTGAAGAAAATGATTGTTCTTCTTATTGAAATCATTAATGAATTATGTTTTCTCTTTGCTGCTTCAAAATATGAAGGTAAGGGGAAAGAGGATTTTATTGTGAATTTTGGATGTGGTTTGATCTTCTAGTATGAACTGTCATCATAAAAATGAACATGGCTTAGTGTTTCTGTGCAAATGAATGAAACAAATGAGATTTGGCTTCTTGTTGAGATTGTTTTGATCGTATTTTGCTTTACGCGTCTATTACCCTATGCGGGTTTGCATCGATGAAGGAATTATTATGAGAATATTGTATTTCGAGTTCAAGTGTGTGAAAACGCTTACGAAAAACAAAGTCATTGTGATATTAATAGACTATTATGCGAGTTATAATTCCTTGATGTTTTTTTTTATTTGCTTAAAACACGGGTTCCCTGGGACAATAAGGTTATTGTAGCATCTTACTTTGCTGTACTAATTTGATATGGTATTCTACCTGTTGGTTCTTTTGGTACTAATGTTTATAGACCCGATTCACTGAATGAACTCGATCAACTTTTTGGAAAGGTAATAGTAGTTTTCAATTACTGAATATACTACTCTGAATGAATTATACTATTGGAGTATGTCTTCTCTAAATAAGAGGTATTTGGATAGACAGTAGAAGAGGTAATATGATCTTTCTCCCTTATATTCGATTATTGATTTTCGTTTATTTCTCTTTGACCATATTATCATTGATTGATATCACGTTTGGATTAAAACTTCTAAGTACAAATATGAGGAAAAGAAAGAGAGTATGAATGGATAATTTGAATTAATGAATATTTTTCTCTCATACATTGGAAATATATAATTGTTATGGAATGAATTTCGCATCTTGCTTGGGTTAAGAATTGGTATTTAATTGCTGTTTTCTTGTTCTCTTTCAGCATTTGATTGCTTGAAATCGAGATGAGTTGTATGAAGGAAGGGACAATAATTCAGTTTAGATTTTAGTTAAGATCTATCTTTTGAATTCACAACTATTGTAAGAGAATGGAATTGATAGCATTTATGTTAGAACAACGGTTGCACACGCTTGTGTTTTTAGTTCTTACTGAGATGTTTGTAACTGGAACTGTTGAAGGAAATTACTTCTTGTAATAATTATATGGGAAAGAGGGTAGTAATCCTTTTTCTCGATTAAGAGGATTATTGGATGATTGAGTTGATATGCTGTTAATCCTTTTTGGTATTTAATTCTTGAATGATGTTCATATTAATGTTTCATACAATTAGGGTTCTTTTATTGAGACAGCTTAATTAAAAGCACCTCATTTTAAAGACAAGTGTTTAATATGCTCAGTTGATGAACTGACCACGCAAGTAATTTTGCAGATGAAACTTGAGTATAAATGAAGACATGGTTGTTTTCTCGATACTTCTTTGATTGATCAAGATGGATTGTATTGATAGCTATTACTCCTCCACGAGGAAATGAGAAAGGAAGAAGTTACATTCTTCTATCTTTATGTTGTTTGATATAAACAAAGTCCAAATCGTTTGGACTGCAAATGTATAGATCGTAAATTCGATGGATGAATACAAGTAAAAGTGTGATATTTTCAATAATCAGTATCGGTTTGATATTGTTGAATAAGTTTGAGAATATAACATTATTCCTTGACTTGGAATTATTCAAATGTTAATGGATGAATTTAAAAGGAAATAACATCTATTCTTTACCCGAATGCAACTTTTACGGTGAAATGTGCAATTAGTTCATACTTGGGTTAAGATGAATTTCGAATTGACATTAAAAAGATTTAGATAAACACGAAATCCTAATTGTAAGGTATTCGGGATTAGTTTGAAAGCTAAGGAATATCAAATAACTTAGGGGCAATCTGAACCTTGTATTCGACTCTAGTTAATAGCTCGAATGTTTAAATTCGTAAAATAAAGATATGGGAAATCATATCTATTGTTAATAGACCTTAACTAAGTAAGGTTAAGGAGGGTAAATGAATAAATTCATTTAGAATTAGACCTCGTTTAAATGACGTCTAATAAGATGGAATTCCAAATTTGTTTACAGTTGTGGAAAACTTGGCTAAGTTTAATAGGTTAAACTTATTAAGTTTATCGATAATGCACTGATTAGTCCAAAGATTAAGAAAGGAACCAAGAAGTGAATAGGCAACCCTTCGGTATGAAGGAGGAGATGCGTATTAAGCCAGAAGACGGATTAAATCTCTCTTAGCTACATACAACTGTAATAAGAACAAGGATAAAGGATCAGCATGGCTACTGAAAGTTGATCTTAAATACTAAGATTATAACCAAATCACAATTCATCTGGATGTGTACCCTCGATGAGAGGATTCCGTAGGACATTGACATATGCCAGCTACAATATGGTGTCTTCGTGAAGGCGGGGCCTTCATGACGTCACAATGTTATAGCTGACATATTACAATGCCCTCTCGAATTAAATCATCAAGTTTACATAAGCTGGATAATAAGTTCTTGGTGGGGATAGAAATGTGATCGCGTATACGGAGTGACTCCAGAGGACTAAAGGTAACTAGACACACGGAGTCGCCTAGGAACGACACCGTATGTCCACGTATCTTTAGTTACCATGAGTAACTTCCTATACTCGCTTCATATTGCTAGTTGAGGTTAGAGTTTGACCTTAAATGGAAGGACCGGTAGAGACCAGGAAAGACCATTCTAGATAACAGTGAGACGAAGTGAAGTGAAGGATGTATTCCATTGGTGTGTATCACATCTAGGAATATGATCATGCAAAGCATATGAAAATCTTTGGCCAAAGTATTGCAAGTGTTGGTTGCGTTGTCCTAATCACCTAGTTTAAGATGCAGGATGTCAGATGAATATCAGTAAAAATATTCAGATAGGCTTCTTAAATGGATCACTTCGATAACCGGAAATGGTAAAAGAACCCTGTATATTCATTATACTATGCATGAATTAACATGAAGGATTGGTAAGTCACCGAGTCATGAAATGAGAGATCGTTGAAACTCCGAGCCATAAAGTGGGAGGTCGGTAGTTCTTCGAGTCATTTACAATAGCATATGGTATCTGTTATATGATTGAATGTCACTGAATGTGTGTTCCATATTACAAATATGTGAACAGAGAACATTAGTTTTAAAAGGAAATTGTGTGATCCAAACTGCATTAATTGGACAGAGAACAATTATTAAAACTTGAACGTGTGTTTGAATTATATAATTCATAACAGGGAACGTTTTATATAAAAAAATTCCCTTGTTCTAGTATCTTAAAATGGGGATGTTACATGAAGGACAAATTTGAGACACCTCTATAAAATTGTAGGTGGAAAATACCAAATTCATGCGAATATCCCTGAACCGGTTTTTGAAAGGTGAATTTGATCACTGATATTCCAAAACAAAAATTTCACCTGGTTTTTCATGGCTCCATCATTAACGTGCGACAACAAGACGTCAATAATCACTCTGACGATTCCACGTCATGGAATTTCGTCATGGTCTTGATTATCGCGGCAACAAGCGTCGTCAATAGCATCCCGATGGCGCGCATCATAGATCCAATTGACGCGTGTCATATCGATTGACGCACGTCGTAGTGATCTATTGCGTCGTGTCACGATCCTATTGATCGCGCCGTCACGCGTCTATCGCGATGCGTCACAGCTCCTATTGATGCGCGTCATGCTCCTATGCGCATCACTGGCTCCTATTGACGTGCGTCACTGGATCCTATTGACGCACGTCACTGGATCCTATTGACGCGCGTCACTGGATCCTATTGACGTGCGTCACTAAATCCTGTTGACGTGCGTCACTGGCTCCTATTGGCGCGTCATTGGATCCTATTGACGCGCGTCACTGGATCCTATTGACGCGCGTCTCTGGCTCCTATTGACGCGCGTCAGCTAAGACTATTGTCGCGCGTCAGCTAAGACCATTGACGCGTCAATTGAAGCCATTGACACCCGATTTAGCCTATAAATACCCTTCAACCGGTCATTTTCTCATTTTCACCTTCCCGCTCTTGAATTTTTACAGGTCTCAATCGTTGTCAAAGACGCAAGTACAACTATAATGTCGACTTCACATGCTTCCCAACTGCAAGTTCAACAAAAAAATCAAGAGAATCCAATTCAATCGATTTCCAAGATCAACTACAGGAATCCCTTATGCCCTCACATACATATTGTTTTAAAGATGTCTTCAAAATATAAAGATTTGATGGATGCGTGTGAATTTACAGGGCTCGTTAATATGCCCCATTTCAAAATAGATCCGGATATTTTGAATTACCTTCTGTCATCCTACAATTCAGAGGATGGCCTTTTTTATGTGACTCTGAACGATGGCCGAATGTTCCAATTCAGTATCGAAGCAAATGACATCCATCGGTTTACGGGCCTTCCGTTCAAAAATTTACCAATTGTTACAACCAAGGCAACACTCCTGGAAGAAGACAAGAAATTTCTCGAATCAACGTTCGGTTTCCATGTTGATTGTAAGTATAATTCGTTTTAATTCATATTTTTATTCTGTTTTTATTCTGATACAATTTGTTGTTATAAATTTATAGTAATTTTCATTGTTTCACATTTGCAGCCCATGTCAATAAATCCAGGCGTGGTGTGGATACACAATCAATTGCACACCACTTTCTTGCTGCACTTATTTCATTTTTTCAATCCAGAATTGTTTTGCAGGGTCGCCAAACAGATATACCAAATTGGGCCATTGCATACATTGTTGCCACTATCTCAAAACAAAAATTTGATTGGTGCACATATCTATCCAAAAAAATAAGAACTGACCTAACAAATTCAAAACTTTCAGAAAAACCTTTCATTTATTCAACAAACTATCTCCTCGGCCTTTATTATGAGGCACTTTTAAATTTAAAAGATAAAAAAATTCCTACTTGCACTGATGAGGAGTTGATGAAGTTGTCAATTCCATTTGAAGAACAACAGGTATAAACTATTTAGTTTGTAATTGTATTTCAATTTTCGAAATTACAGTGCACAGTTATTAAAACTTAAATTTTAATGTTTTGCAGAGAAGATTTATTGAAGCCCTTCCCCGAAAAAAGGCGTTATCGAGAGGAAGAGGCCAACAACACGCTGAGGCTTCGGGGGACTCCCAATCTGAAATGGAAGCTCACTCCTCTCCAAACCCTCAACAGTTTGAACTCGTTAAACGCCAGAGAAGTAATACCTTCTCATATATTATTTACAAATTCCAAATTTGCATATTTATTTTTCAATTTAAATTTTAACCAAATGAATTGACAACATTTAATATTGATGAATTGCAGGGACTTTGGAACATACACCTGTTTCACAAACTCAACCTTCTTCCCCAACTCACTCCTCCATACGATCACATGCATTCATATCTTCTGAACAGACACTGAGTACAACTCCTACAAGGCCACCCATAGCACCGAGAAAAACAACCCCTCGACAACAAGGTACAACTTTTCGATAGTACGTTTAATTTCAAAATTTTTGACTTTATGAATTGTTTTCCTATTTTTTCATTTTTTTCTTGTACTTTTCAGCACATGTCAGTCCTGATCAAACCGCGGCACCGACACCCACTCAACCAATAATTTTTAAAATGCCAACCAGAGGAACAGTGAAAAAGAACATTGGTAAACGCATGCCTTTTGCTCCGGCCCCTAGTGGGACACTAAACATTGCCTCCTCCTTTCGAATTCCAACTCTCTCACTTGGTGGCTTGCCCAGTGCAACGGGCATATCTATTTTGAACAATATAAATTTAGATGAAGATTATTTGGGCATTGATAGCAATGACCCAACTAGTTTTTTCAATACCCGCGAGATGATTCAAGGCCAGCAGGTATACTTCAAATTTCAATTTAAATATGCTTTACAATTTTGAATTACATTTCGATTTAAATTTATTTATCTAAATCTTGATTAATTTTTTCACAAACAGGATCAGCCCACCCAAAGGCAGAAACAAGTAGCAGTTGATCTTGCTGAAAGCCCCCATACTTCTCCAGCAAGATCGTCTTCATCAGATTCAGATAGTGAACAGTTGCCACCTTTTCCTTTGGAGAACTTAATTGGTTATGATTGTCAATCCCATGTGAGTGAGTTTATTCTTCCTCATATCAATCAGCTTATAGAATGGGAGAGAAGGGCTAAAGTTCTTATCAATGAAATTATTAGTCGTTATGAAAATTATTGGCAACAAGATAGTTTATACGCTGCAGTCCAGAATCAACCTGCGAAGATGGATTCCTTACTTACCCAAGTAAGAAGTGGGACTATCACGTATAACAACAACTATAAAGATGACATTTTAGATAAGTCATTAAACAAATTGGAAAATATTAGTGCCGAGGCCCAGGCATATTTTAACAAATGGTCCAAGGACAAGGATTTGGTAGCAATCGCAAATGCCGAAAGAGATAGAGCGGTTGTAAGTACTATTACATTCAAACAATCATTCTTGTTAATTTGAAATTTTCATTTTTTAGTAATATTTTGAATTGACATTACTCTTTTTGTGCAGTTGAAATATGAAAATTTGAAGAGTCAGGCGAAGGTTTTGCAAGTTCACTTGGAAACAACAAAGAACAGTTTATCCGCAGCAAAAAATTTGAAGCAAAATATTGTTTTGGTTAACAAACAAAACAATACACTAAAGCGGATAATTAAAGAGCATGGTTTCGACCCTGACATATTATTCAAAGCTAAAGCAGCAGCTGATCCAAATTTGTTGTCGCATGGAGATGCGACAAATCAAGAAGAAAGAATTTTAAAAAATCTGGACAGTGCTGCGGAAGATCTTATAAGTTCAGGGGTTATTTCTGGTGTTGGGGAAAGAGGTACAACCACAGTGGAAGAAGCCGTTGGGGAAGAGAGCAGAGGAGTAGAATTGGATAAAGAAAAAGAGGGTTTTGAAAACTAGAAACTTTTATTATTGAGGAAACTTTAAATATTGAATTTGAAAACTTCTACTATTGAGTATGTACTATGGTATTTGAATTTAATTATATGGATTTATATACAATCTTTAATTTTAATTGCATTAGATGGTGATTATCATGAATTATATGTATGTTTCTTGTTTACTTGCATTGTCATGAATTGTATGTGGACGTAGATGATGAATGATGATAATTGATAATTAATGATAGATGATGTATGTGAACTTGTTTTAAGATAATTATTCTCTATATTTGTATTGATACAAATACTTTTATTGTTATAGATGATGAGATTTATGATATAGATGATGTACTTGTGTTTTAATTTCCATTGTTATTTGTGTATGGATGGAAACTAGATGAATTAGGCATGGTGGAGTTAGGTCAGTTAGGCATGATGGAGTCTAGGTCATGTAGGCATGATTGAGTTAGGTCAGTGAGGCATGGTGGAGTTAGGTCAGTTAGGCATGGTGGAGTCTAGGTCATGTAGGCATGGTGTAGTTAGGTCAGTTAGGCATGGTGGTTAGGTCAGTTAGGCATGGTGGAGTTAGGTCGATTAGGCATGGTTGAGTTAGGTTAGTGGTAGGCATGGTGTAGTCTATGTCAGTTAGGCATGGTTGAGTTTAAGTGTGTTGGTCTTAATTTAATTTTCAAGTTATTGATAACATGGAAAAATAAATGATGATGAACGTGTATGGTAAGATGTTGTAAAAAAAATGGTAGGTATGTATGTTGGTTGATTGTATGTTTGTGTCACTTTCCATGTAGTGTAAAAAATGGAAACTGACTAATAGTAAAAATGTAAAATGGAGAAATTGGGGAAGATTGATTAGGGTAAAGAGTGGCCGAGCTAACCTCTAAGGGCCCATTCCCTCGGAATGTTTCCTACATTGATTGTAACCTTTGTATGTGACAAATATTTTGGAGTCGGCAAGAAAAGTGGGTATCTAAGAATCCAGGTAGGCCATGGTATCTGTAAATTTGTTAGTAGAACGTGGGGTGGTTTGAAGCTCATAACGGTTAAAGGTAGTCAAAATTATGTCCACATGATACTTATACTTTTGAATTATTTCATTAAGACACTGGTATATACCATTGACTTGGTTTACAACTAACTGAGACCAACAATATCTTTAAATAAATGTAAATATATAGAATTAGACCTGTAACATCTTTAATGATAACAAGAGCTGAAAAAATGTAAAGTAACAAACAATAAGATTATGTTGAAGAAGATACCTATTTAAAATTGAAATCATCACCGGTAATGTGCTAGATCTTTGTCTTAAAAAAATTCAACACAAAAAATGGATTAGTAGATAGATGGGTGAGTTGCCTGACATTGTCGATCCCCAGAAATAATGACTTCCTCGGACGGATGTCAACCCACGTTTTCAAAAAATAAAAGATTGTATTTAACTAAATGTAAATACATAGACTGTAACATCTTTAATGATAACTTGAGCTGAAAAAAATGAATAGTAACAAACAATAAGATTAAGGGGAAAAAGATACCTCCTTAAAGTTGAAATCATCACCCACTTTGTAATGAGCTAGATCTGTGTTTTAAAAAAACCCAACACGAGAAATGGATTAGTAGATAGATGGGTGAATTGCCTGACATTTTTAGTATATAGACCTGTAACATCTTTAATGATAAAGATAAAAGATAGATAAAGAAGATACCTATTTAAAGTTGAAACAATCCATTATCAATAGCTTCATCAAACTCGATGTTGTCTTCTGTAGAATGTGACGAAGAGCCAATTACACTCTCAAGGTTGGGAATATTTGTACTTGTAGCTGTATTATTCACACCTCTTCTTTCGCAAAGGGAATTCCAGTGCGTAATTGCTCTGTCGAACGGAAAGGTTTCGATGGAGTATCGAGAAACATAACACCTCATGCAACTTTCCAGATTTTTATCCAACCTGTTTCTCAGTTTTGATTTTATAAATGACAATGCACTGAAAACCCTTTCATCCTCCACAGACCCCAAAATCATTGTTTGGCATAACTCATATAATCTGAAATATTCACTGATATCTTCTTGTAAGATAGAACTTTGATAGATTCCTCGCCACAGCCTTGTAATAGCACCACTTTCAGAAGGTTGATCTAAATTCTTATATTGGTTCCTCATTGTTGTTGCAAAATTTGTTGACTGAAACTTTAATAAATCGGCATTCAGTATACCTTTGATTTCCATACCCTTGAGCTCTGACGTCTTTGTAAATTGTTCCATTATTGTACCCATTGATTTATGGAAATGCTTTCTGACAAAGTCTGCACGGCCACCTTCAGTATTCCAAAAATTAGGATTCATCACACCCATGGCTTCCAGAATTTTATCTTTACAGAAAACGTTCCCTAATTTCTGATGACAAGGTTTCTAAAAAAAATTTAAGCTTTATTCTTGTTTCAACTATAATAGACTCAAACAAATTACGTGTCACGGGAACATCTTCTCGTTCCGATCCTGTAATATCTTGACGTTTTTGCAAAATGTGCATTGGTATTTCCCTCCCATTAACAAGTGATGCAGAGGTGATCGTGGATATTAAATCTCAAAAAGGTGTTAGGATTTTTAAGATCTAATAAATCTTTCCAATTTTCAAAAACAGTGCATCAAAACTATCACGGGAACAATCAATATATCAAGACTTTGACATACCATTTTTCTCATCCGTATAAAATCCACAATATAGATTAATCTACCACTGTGCATGCTTCATCGATGTATTGATCTCCTTTAACATTGGAAGAATACAACCAATGTAAGCAATGTCTCCAAATCGAGTTAAACGGAACAACAAGTCCCTTGCCTATCAACTTCATGACGGTATTTGTGCATGAAACCAACCAATGAAGGATACTCCTCACGAACTCTGCATGCAGGTTCATACAAAGAGATCCATCTAGTCTCCACATCCTTGAAGTTTTTGCCATCTGTAATTCCAATTGCAAATTTTGGAACTCGAGAAAATGCTTTGGGCTGCTTGACATATAGGCATGAAGTTCTCTTATAAGGTATTCTAATTTAGCAACATTTTCGTGGTTTTGCTTACCATTTTATACGCTAAATTCATTACATGAGCCATACGGTGAATTGGTAGCATATATGGGGCCACTGTTGTTTGTAATCTAACACAGAGCCCTGTTCGGTGACCCTGCATGACAGATGCACCATCTGCTCCAACATACCAACTTCGTAGCAATTTCATAATCAGTCATTCCAGCAACATCTTTCAAATGAGAAACAACTATTTTATATAGGTTTTCGGCATTGCAGTTTTCAACCATTTTCATAACACCCAATAGATGAGGTGTCCTTATATGATTTTCTAAAGTATAGATGTGGATACATACCCATGCGGTGTTGTCAACTTTTGTCACTTCATCAATTGAAAGAGAGATAAAGTTTGCTTTTTTTACATTCTCTTTCAAATCTTCCTTCTCTATCATCGAGAGGCATTTTGCCATTTCCCATCCACTACTTTCAGACCAATGAGACTGAGGTACATTCAACATTCCGTTAAATTGATACAAAACTTTGAAATCGAGGAAATCCGAAATCGCTCTTCCTTTTTTTAGTATTTGAAAAAGAGTAGAGAATTGTATGAATTTTGCATGTAGATTTGTTTCTTTCATCTTACCAATATGCGATGTGATCGTTCCTCCCTTTTCCAACAGATGTCTGTGTTTTTTCTACTCTGCCTCATATTCCACTGCGTATCTAACATGCATGCATTCTTTTTCAGTTTTCCACCTATGTGTTTTGATTTTCTGGCCATCCGCCCCCGTTACAGTTAAATATTGTTTTCCACAATGTTTTTCTATAGTGTCCAGCTTCAGTTGCATTTTTTGTTGCTTTCCCAATTTCCACGTACATATTGTACATGTACATTCAGATGGGATTTCTTCAGAATTAGATGATTGTACAGGTTCAATAAATGGAAATTTAGCTGCCCAATCAAACTTGTATGTCCTGCCAATGGTCCACATATTCTTGTTCGTTTTCAATGCTTTACTTTTTTGAGTAGAATTTTGAGCAATATCACAATCACCTGGTTTCCTCTTTCTTGGACCGGAGTTTGATTTTGATTTTTGTCTTCCATTTTGCTGAGTGTTTGTATCTGTGATATCTAGCTGCACTTCTGGTTGCACCCCATAGGAACAATATCTTCAAGATCTGGCATATTATCGTAGGTTTCATTTGTTTGACTTTGATACTGTGCAGAATGCATGTCCACCTCAATAATACCTTCCACACAGTCAGTATTCTGATTCTTTGTGGTGGCATCTATATGATTGGTATTTACAATATCTGTATCCGCAGAGTTTCCAAAATACTTGAAGAGTGATTTCTGAGATTTCTTACTTACTTTTAGGTTATTCGTATTCTTTGAGCTGGCACCTTCCATTATTCTGAAAAGAGTCCTGCGTCAGCAAAAGAACCAAGTAGCGACTCTGTCCAGTGTCTGAGGTCTTGTCGCGCGTCCCCTGTCTGAGGTCTTTGTCACGTGTCAACTCTGCACTTGTCACGCGTCAACAACCCATTTCCTGTCGCGCGTCCACTGTTTGAATATACTGTCATGCGTCAACACTGCCCTTGTCGCGTCAACTTCTTTGCCCAAGTCACGCGCGTCAACACTTTCTCTGTCGCGCGTCAGTACAGCTGTTGTCGCACGTCAACAATGCCCTTGTCGTGCATGTCAACACTGCATTTGTCGCGCGTCAACAATCACAGGCTAACAGTAATCTGAATCTCTGGTGCTTAAGGGTATGCGAGTTCAAATTTCACAGTATTGGTAATTTGTTAAGCTACTTGAGGTATACTACCCGTGATCAGCTAGGTTTTTATAGGAGATGTTTTCAAATGAAGGCGAAGCCGACCCCCAAAAAAATATACTATATATTTTAGGCGAACAGGACACCGACCCACTCCGAATAATTCACCTTTTCAAAATTTCCTAAAATGAAATTTATGCTCAACAAACTCTACAGAAATTCAAATCCGAATTCAAAACACATCTGTAATACATTTGCTTATACATCTATCATATGCATAAGACCATATAAATAGACAATCGCTTAGCGAGTTTTACAAAACAAAGGTATCAAAACCATGGGGAAAAACAAAACTGTCCCATAAACCTATGGGTAACCGAAGAGGCAGTTTTACAAAACAATGGGTACCGAAAAAACATGGGCCCAAAAACAGCCCATAACGGTTACCCATTACCCATGGGTTAATAAACCACCCATGAAAATTTGCTTGGGCTTCGCCCCGAACCCCCCTGACCCGCTCACCGGCGAGCGGGACCGCCGTAAAAATACCCGAGTGTAACACATAGAAGGTGTACCACACTCTAACATGAAAATAGGCTCCACAAACATAACAGCTTGTTCTTGTGGAAGGATCTTGGACTGATTTGCATGCTTTGCAATTGTTGTTTTGGGACTGATTTGAGCAACAAGAATCATTGCTTTGAAAGAAAATCTCCATTATGGAGAGGTAGGCTCTAATTCTTTTAAATTGTTGTTTTCCCCTTCTTACATGCAAAACATTGAATGGTATTGTGTTTTCATTCTTTGAGGGATGGGTAGAATGCCTAGGACATGGTGTAAAAAGAGAAGACTATGGGGTTTCAAATGGGGGGGCATAAGGAAATTGTCATTGGCATTTGTTCTTGTGGAGGGAGTGTTGGTTTGGGATCCACCTAGGAAAGGAAATAGCTTGCATTTCCTACTTCTTGGGGGCATAAGGGATAAATTTGGGGGCATAAGGAGGGGTTGGGAGATATAAGGTTTATGGGATTTGATTGAGTTTATGGTGGGTTGCTTTTGGTGGATGCCCAATTCCAACATGGGAGGCATAAGGAGACCCCCATAGTTCTTTCTCTTGATTGGCTTGCTTGCTTGGAGAAGGAGCCTTTGTTTTGATTGAAATTGTTGTTGTAGTTGAGAATTACATCTTTGTGTTTGTGAATGTATGCTTGTATGTGAAGAAGCTATGTTGCCATGTGTTGTTTTATCATGTTCCATTCTAATATGGTTGGGGCTCGGGGGCCAATGTGGAAAGATGGCTTCTCTTTTCCCATTGGATGTCTTGGTTGGGTGGAGAGCGTTGCCTTTCCCCCTTCCTTGTTGTGATGAGAAGAATGAAGATGAAGAACTTAGCTTGCTGCTGTTTGGAGAAGAAAGACAATAGTTTGACAGTCATCCTTTTTGTAAATTTTAAATGTAATCCTTCCCACTTCAAGTGGATGCATGTAATTGATTTGAGACGGAAATGTTTACCGTGTAATTTGAAAGTTGTAATTGATTTTGAAATGTAAATGATATCCTAGGTTTTTATTTGAAAAGAGAAAGAGTCACTTTCCCTTCCTCTGTTTTAAAAAGAAGAATATGATACAGTTTGTAATTTTCAATTTAGAATGTAAAGAAAGGAGATCAATTGTAAGATTGTTTAAATTCAATAAAGGAATCGAAGTTCTCTTGATATACCTTGTTGCAATATTGTTGTTGGAGATAGATGAATGAAATACATTACTTTCCCAATTGCATTGTTATCTTGGAAATCACATGACTATTAAATTTGCAATTATGTTTTGGAAAGAAAAAAAGAAAAAAATTAAAAATTGGATCTTTGAAATGAGTTGATAAAAGTTAGAAATCAACATTGCATACTGTACACATGTCTTTGTTGAATTAATTGGATGTCTTAGAAATGAAATGGATATGTTTTCCTTAATTGAAAATTATATAATAAATTGTAAATTCGTGGAGAAGAGAACTCTGTTTTAAGTTCATAATTTTGGCATCTTCCTTTTTAAACAAAATGAGCAGTTCGACTTTATACTCAAAAATAAATTACGAAACTTGAAATTCACACTTAGGAAGACTTGAGAAATCTAAATTCGCTAAAACAGTCAAGAATAAATCTCCAAAACTCAAAGAGTTTCAATTCGGAGCTTGCATGGTCGTTTTTCCCGTCAACTGTGGAAAATTGAAAACTTGTATAAATTGATTAAATTGACATACTTAAAACATTTTAATTCTTCCCTAAGTCGATCCTCCATGTCTGTTTGACATGTTGAGTGGAAGAAGAGTTCAAATTTTATCAAATTGAACAAATATTACAAGTAGGAAAAATTGCCAGTTTTAAAATTAAAATCCCTGCAGATCGATTTCTTAAAATTGACCCTCAAAACTTTACAAAATTATAAAATTGATGAATTCTGTGCAAAGAGGACTCCGAGAGCTTTCTCGGAAAGTCCTCGTTTTCCTAAAATGGAGTTTCCTATCAAAAGTTGTGGCCATTTGAAGTTTTACTTCAAAATGGCCATCCCAAACCAAAAATAAATTAATTCGACCTTAGAAAAATTTAAATTTTGAACTTTGGAAAAATTTCCTAAAAATTTCCACGGCCCCGCCAACCTCTCATCCTATCAGAAGTTTCCACGTGGCACCTTGGAGGGGCATGCCCTTAATAAAAACTTAACTTTTTGAAAATTTTGTCTTGGGAAAATTTTCCCAATTTTCCCCATGCAACCCCTCGGCCCCACACCAATCACATGTTGACACGTGGCAGGGGGCCCATGGATTTAAAAATGAAAACTTAACTTTTTTCCCTTTTGGAAAAATTTCACTTTTTCTCCGCCGGCCCGTGGCCAATCACAAAGCGCCACGTGGCCATTTGAGCAAGTGCGGAGGCATGGAGGAAAATTTTCCTTTGGAAAATTGAGACTTTGGTTTTGGGAAAAATTTCAAATTTTTCCCCACGACCCGCTCGCCCGCATCAATCACGTGATGACACGTGGCATTTGGGAAAATTTTCCCAATTTTCTCCCTATCCCCGCGGACCTCCAAGGGAAAATTTTCCCCAAAAACTCCATCCGGCCATAACTTGAGTTTTACAAGGAGTTAGGAGGACTTCTTTATATGGTTGGAAAGGTGAGGAAATTTCCTATCCAATGAGACTAGTTTAGAAAATTTTTGATAAGTCTAAGTGTGTGAGAAATCTAGTTGAAGTTCAGGGCTTGATAGAGAGCAGGCCTGGCGATAAATTTCTCCCTGAACCTTAATAAAACTTGTAACCTCCAAATTGGAACCTTGTAAACTTGTTATAAGATAAAGATGGAAATCTTGTGTTTGGTTAATCAGAATCTATTCCGAACCTATTGGTTTCAAACTAGTATCTTGCTACTTGTTTGTAGACCCTTCTTACAAAAAAAATTATTCCATAATTTTCCTAGTTTGTTTCTTGGTCTCAAGTGGTAGTTGAAGCAAGCATCACACGTGCGCGTGTGGATGTGGATGTGCATGTACATGTGTGTGTGCGTGTGCATGTGCATGTGTGTGTGTGTGACTGTGTGTGTGTGTGTGTGTGCATGTTCGTGTGCATGTGCATGTTTATGTGTGTGTGCATGTGCCCGTGTGTGTGCGTGTGATTGTGTGTGTGCGTATTCCCAGCATGTGAATTTTCATGTTCGTGTGCATGTGCGTGTGTGTGTACATTTACATATGTGTGCGTGCGTGCGTGTGCGCGTGCGTGTGCGTGTTCTTGTGTGTGTGCGTGTGCATGTGCGTGTTTTGTGTGTGTGTGTGTGTGTGCACGTGTGCGTGTGTGTGGGTATGGGTGTGGGTCTAGGTGTGCGTGTGCATGTGTGAATGCATGTGCGTGTGCTTGTGCGTGTGCATGTTCGTATGTGTGATCGTGTGTGTGCGTGTGCGTGTGCATGTGCATGTGAGAGTGTGTTTACGTGTGCGTGTGCATGTGCGTGTACATGTGCTTGTGCCTATGCATCTGCGTGTGCATGTGCTTATGCCCATGCATGTGCATGTGCACTGCGTGCATGTGTATTTTTGTGTGTGTGTGCCTATGCATGTGCATTTTCGTGTGCGTGTGCGTGTGCATGTGAATGTGCATGTGCGTGTGCATGTGCATATGCATATGCATGCGTGAGTGTGTGTGAATGTGTGTGTGTGCATGTTTGTGTGCATGTGCATGTTCATGTTTGTGTGCTTGTGTGTGTGTGTGTGTGTGAGTTTTTATGCGTGTGCGTGTGCATGTGCGTGTGCATGTGCGTGTTCATGTGATTGTGCGTGTGCGTGTGCATGTGCATGTGCGTGTGCATTTACCTATGTGTGCATGTGCGTGTGTGTGTGTGTGTGTGTGTGTTCGTGTGCGTGTGCATGTTTTGTGGGTGTGCGTGTGCATCTACATGTATGTGTGCGTGTGCGTGTGGGCGTGTGTGTGGGTGTGGATGTGGGTGTGCGTGTGCGTGTGTGAATGCGTGTTCATGTGTGTGTGCATGTGCATGTGCATGTGCATGTGCATGTGCATGTGCGTGTGCATGTGCGTGTGCATTTTGCGTGTGCATGTGTGTGTGTGTGTGTGTGTGTGTGTGTGTGTGTGTGTGTGTGTGTGTGTGTGAGACAGTGTGTGTGTGTTGTGTGTGCATGTTCGTGTGTGTGTGCATGTGCATGTTTGTGTGCGTGTGCGTGTGCGTGTACTTGTGTGTGTGAGTGTGTAAGTGTGTGTGTGAATGTGAGTGCGTGTGCGTGTGTGTGTTCGTGTGCGTGTGTGTGTTCGTATGCGTGTTCGTGTGTGTGTGCGTGTGCATGTGCATGTGAGAGTGCGAATACATGTGCGTGTGTGTGCACGTGTGCGTGTCCGTGTGTGTGTGTGTGCGAGTGCTTGTACATGTGCTTGTGACTGTGCATGTGCGTGTGCCTGTGCATGTGCATTTTCGTGTGCGTGTGCATTTGCGTGACTTTGTGTGTGTGTGTGCATGTTCGTGTGTGTGTGCATGTGCATGTGTGTGTGCATGTGCATGTGTCTTTGCATGTGCGTTTTGGTGTGCGTGTGTCTTTGCATGAGCATTTCGGTGTGCGTGTGCGTGTGCGTGAGCATGTGCATGTGCATATACCTATTTGTGTGTGTGTGTGTGCACGCATGTGCATGTGCCTTTGCATGTGCATTTTCGTATGTGTGTGTGTGTGTGTTTGTGTGTGCGTGTGCATGTGCATGTGCATGTGCATTTACCTCTGTGTGTGTGTGTGTGTGTGTTTGAGTTTGTGTGTGTGCGTGTGCGCGTGTGTGTCCATGTGGGTGCATGTGGGTGCACGTGCACGTGCACGCGCGCGTGTGTGTGTGTGGATGTGCGTGTGCGTGTGCATGTTTTTTGCGTGTACGTGTGCTGTGTGTGTGCGTGTGCATATGCATTTACCTGTGAGTGCATGTGTGTGTTTGAATGTGTGCGTGTGCGTGTGCATGTGTATGTGTGTGTGTGTGTGTATGCAGCTTGTGCATAAGCATGTGCGTGTGTGTGTGTGTGTGTGTGTGCGTGCGTGTGCGTGCGCATGTGTGTGTGCATGTGCGTGCGCGTGTGCATGTGTGTGCGTTTGCCGTTTGCGTGTGCCTATGCCCAGTGCATGTGAGTGTGTGAGTGCGTGTGCGTGTGCATTTTCCTATGTGTGTGTGTGTGTGTGTTTGAGTGAGTGTGTGTGTGTGTGTGTGTGTGTGTGTGCGTGTGCATGTGCGTGTGCGTGTATGTGTGTGCACATGTGTGTGTGCGTGTGTGTGTTTGTGCGTGTGCGTGTGGGTGTGTGTGTGGGTATGCGTGTGCGTGTGCATGTGCGTGTACTTGTGCGTGTGCATGTGCGTGTGTGTGCGTGTGCTGTGGGTGTGGTTGTGGGTGTGCGTGTGCGTGTGAATGTGTGCGTGTGTGTGTACATGTGCTTGTGCACATGCATGTGCGTGTGCGTGTGCATGTGCATTTTTCGTGCGTGTTCTGTGTGACAGTGTGTGTGTGTGTGTGTGTGTGCATGTTCATGTGCGTGTGCATGTGCATGTGTGTGTGTGTGTGTGCGTGTGTGTGTGCATGTACTTTCCCGTGTGCTTGTGCGTGTGCATGTGCATTTTGCGTGCTTGTGTGCATGTGTGTGTGTGTGTGTGCGTATGCGTTGCATGTGCATGTGTATGTGCATATGCATATAACGTGTGTGTGTGTGTGTGCGCGCGCGTGTGCATGTGTCTTTGCATGAGCATTTTCGTGTGTGTGTGCGTGTACGTGTTCCCGCATGTGCATTTTCATGTGCGTGTGAATGTGTGTGTGCATGTGCATTCACCTATGTGTGCGTGTGCGTGTGCACGTGCATGTGTGTGTGCGTGTTCGTGTGCATCTACGTGTGCGTGTGTGTGTGCGCATGCGTGTGGGTGTGGGTGTGGGGTGTACATGTGCGTGTGCGTGTGTGAATGTGTGTGTGTGTGCATGTGTGCGTGTTCGTATGTGTGTGTAGTGTGCATGTGCGTGTTCGTGTGCATGTGCGTGTGCGTGTGCATGTGCATGTGAGAGTGCGTGTGTGTGAGCGTGTGTGCGTGTGTGTGCATGTGCGTGTGCATGTGCATGTGTGTGTGTGCGTGTGCGTGTACATGTGCTTGTGCCTGTGCATGTGTGTGTGCATGTGCGTGTGTGTGTGTGCATATGCATTTGTGTGTGTGTGTGTATGTGTATGTGCATATACCTATGTGTGTGTGTGTGTGTGCGTGTGCATGTGCCTTTGCATGTGCATTTTCGGTTGTGTGTGCGTGTGCGTGTGCGTGTGATTGTGTGTGTGCGTGTTCTTGTGCATGTGCATTTTCATGTGCGTGTGCATGTGCGTGTGCGTGTGCATTCACCAATGTGTGCGTGTGCATGTGCGCGTGTGTGTTCGTGTGCATCTGCGTGTGTGTGTGTGTGTTTTGTGCATGTGCGTGTGCGTGTGCGCATGCGTGTGGTGTGGGTGTGTGGTGTGCGTGTGTGTGTGTGTGTGTGTGTGCATGTGCATGTGCGTGTCCGTGTGCGTCTGCGTGTTCGAGTGCGTGTACGTGTGGTGTGTGCATGTGCGTGTGTGTATGCATGTGCATGTGAGAGTGCGTGTGTGTGTGTGTGTGTGCGTGTGTGTGTGCGTGTGCATGTGCATGTGCATGTGCGTGTGCGTGTGCATGTGTGTGTGTGTGTGTGCGTGTGCTTGTGCTTGTGCATGTGCCTGTGCCTGTGCATATGCATTTTCGAGTGCGTGTGCTTATGCGTGAAAATCTGTGTGTGTGTATGTGTGTCTGCGTGTGTATGTGCATGTGTGTGTGTGTGTGTATGTGTGCGTGTGCGTGTGCATGTGCCTTTTCATGCTTGTGTGCTTGTGCGTGTGTCTATGCATGTGCGTTTGCATGTGTGTTTGTGTGTGTGTGTGTGCGTATGCGTTTGCGTGTGCGTGTGCATGTGCATGTGCATATACCTTTGTGTGTGTGTGTGTGTGTGTGTGTGTGTGTGTGTGTGTGCGCGCATGTGCATTTTCGTGTGTGTATGTGTGTGCGTGTGCGTGTGCATGTGCATGTGTGTGTGTGCATGCATGTGCGTGTGAGTTTTGTGTGTGTGTGTGTGCATGTGCCTGTACGTGTGCGTGTGCGTCTACGTGTACGTGTACGTGTGCGTGTGCGTGTGGATGTGCGTGTGCGTGTGCATGTGCGTGTGTGATGTGGATGTGCGTGTGCTTGTGGTTGTGGTTGTGCGTGTGCATGTGTGTGACTATGTGTGTGTGCATGTTCGTGTGCATGTGCATGTTCATATGTGTGTGTGTGTGTGTGTGTGTGCGTGACTGTGTGTGTGTGTGTGTGTGTGTGTGTGTGTGTGCATGTTCGTTTGCGTGTGCATGTTCATGTGTGTGTGCGTGTGCGTGTGCGTGTGAGTGTGCGTATACATGTGCATGTGCATTTTCATGTGCGTGTGCATGTGCATGTGTGTGTGCATTTACCTATGTGTGCGTGTGCGTGTGCGTGTGCGCATGCGTGTGCATCTGCGTCTGTCGTGTTTGTGTGTGTGTGCGTGTGCGTGTGCGCATGCGTGTGGGTATGGGTGTGGGTGTGAGTGTGCAAGTGCGTGTGTGAATGCGTGTGTGTGTGCGTGTGTGTGTGCGTGTGCATGTGTGCGTGTGTGTGTTCGTATGCGTGTTCATGTGCATGTACGTGTGCATGTGCATGTGAGAGTGCGAATGCTTGTGTGTGTGTGTGTGCGTGTGCTGTGTGCGTGTGTGTGCGTGTACATGTGCTTGTGCCTGTGCATGTGCGTGTGGCTGTGCATGTGCATTTTCGTGTGCATGTGCGTGTGTGTGACTGTGTGTGTGTGTGTGTGCATGTTCGTGTGCGTGTGCATGTGCATGTGTGTGTGCGTGTGTGTGTGTGTGTGTGCGTGTGCGTGTGCCTGTGCATGTGCATTTTCCTTTTTCGTGCTTGTGCACTTGTGCGTGTGCATGTGCATGTGCATATACCTATTTGTGTGTGTGTGTGTGCGCGTGTGTGCATGTGCCTTTGCATGTGTGCATTTTCGTATGTGTGTGCGTGTGTGTTTGTTTACGTGTGCATGTGCGTGTGCGTGCGCGTGTGCATGTGCATGTACATTTACCTCTATGTGTGTGTGTTTGAGTTTGTGTGTGTGCGTGTGGGTGCATGCGCATGCACGTGCGTGTGCATTTGCGTGTTTTGTGCATATGCGTGTGCCTGTATGTGTGCGTTTGCGTGTGCGTGTGCATGTGCATTTACCTATGAGTGCGTGTGTGTGTTTGAATGTGTGCGTGTGCATGTGTGTGTGCGTGTGCGTGTGCATGTGTGTGTGTGAATGCGTGTGCATGTGCATGTGCATGTGCGTGCGTGTCGTGTGTGTGTGTCCATTTGCATGTGCCTATGCCTGCATGCATGTGTGTGTGCGAGTGCATGTGCCTATGCGTGTGCGTGTGTGTGTGCATTTTCCTATGTGTGTGTGTGTGTGTGTGTGTGTGTGCATGTGCGTGTGAGAGTTTTGTGTGTGGGTGTGTTCGTGTTGTTATGTGTGTGCATGTGCGTGTGCGTGTGCTGTGTGTACGTGTGCACGTGTGTGTGTGTGTGTGTGCATTGTGTGTGTGTGTGTGTGCGCGTGTGCGTGTGCGTGTGCGTGTGTGTGTGGGTGTGCGTGTGTGTGTGCATGTGAGTGTACTTGTGCGTGTGCATGTGCATGTGTGTGTGTGTGTGTTATGGGTGTGCTTGTGGGTGTGTGTGTTCGTGCGCGTGTGTGTGCGTGTGTGTACATGTGCTTGTGCATGTGCATGTGTGTGTGCCCGTGCATGTACATTTTGTGTGTGTGTGCCTCGTGTGAGGACTGTGTGTGTGTGTGCATGTTCGTGTGCGTGTGCATGTGCATGTGTGTGTGCATGTGCGATTGCAAGTGTGCTTGTGTGTGTGGCTATGCATGTGCATGTGTGTTTTCATGCTTGTGTGCGTGTGTGTGTGTATGTGCATGTGCATATAACTATGTGTGTGTGTGTGTGTGCACGTGTACGTGTTCGTGTGCATGTGATTGTGCATGTGCGTGTTTATGTGCATGTGCATTTTCATGTGCATGTGAATGTGTGTGTGCGTGTGCGTGTTCGTGTGCATCTGCGTGTGTGTGTTTCATGCGTGTGCGTGTGCGTGTGCGTGTGCGCATGCGTGTGGGTGTGGATGTGGGTGTGTGTGTGGGTGTGCGTGTGCGTGCGCATGTGCATGTGGATGTGTGTGTGCATGTGCGTGTGCATGTTCGTATGCGTGTTAGTGTGCATGAACATGTGCGTGTGCGTGTGTGTGTGTGCATGTGCATGTGCGTGTGCGTGTGCACTTACGATACACCTGGCCAAAGATTTTCACATGCTTTGCATGATCATATTCCTTGATTTGGTACACATCATTGGAATATGTCCTTCACCTCACTTCGTTTGTTATCTAGAATGGTCTTTCCCGGTCTCTTTCAGTCCTTCCGTTTAAGGTCAAGCTCTAATCCCCAACTAGCAATATGAACGAGTATAGGAAGTTACTCATGGTAACTAAAGATACGCAGACATACGACATCGTCCCTAGACGACTCTGTGTGTCTAGTTACCTTTAGTCCTCCGGAGTCACTTCGTATGCGTGATCACATTCCTATCCCCATCTAAGAACTTAGTATCCAGCTTATGTAAACTTGATGATTTAATTCGGGAGGGCATTGTAATATGTCAGCTATAACATTGTGTCGTCATGAAGGCCCTGCCTTCATGAAGACACTATATTGTAGCTGGCATATGTCAATGTCCTACGGAATCCTCTCATCGAGGGTACACATCCAGCTCAATTGTGATTTGGTTATAATCTTAGTATTTAAGATCAACTTTCAGCAGCCATGCTGATCCTTTATCCTTGTTCTTGTTTCAGTTGTATGTAGCTAAGAGAGACTTAATCTGTCTTCTAGCTTAATACGCATTTCCTCCTTCATACTGAAGGGTTGCCTATTCACTTCTTGGTTCCTTGCTTAATCTTTGGACTAAGCAGTCCATTATCGATAACTTAATAAGTTTAACCTATTAAACTTAACCAAGTTTTCCACAACTGTAAACAAATTCAAAATTCCATCTTATTAGACGTCATTTAAACGAGGTCTAACTCTAAATGAATTTATTCATTTATCCTCCTTAACCTTACTTAGTTAAGGTCTCATTACAATAGATATGATTTCCCATCTCTTTATTTTTGAATTTAAACATTCGAGGCTATTAACGAGTCCGAATACAAGGTTTGGCTGCTCCTAAGTTATTTGATATTCCTTAGGTTTCAAGCTAATCCCGAATACCTTTCAATTAAGAGATCATGTTTACCTAAATCCTTTTTGATGTCAATTTAAAATTTATCTTAACCCAAGTATGAACTAATTGCACATTTCAACGTAAGTTGCATTTAGGTAAAGAATAGATGTTATTCCCTTTTAAATCCATCCATTAACATTTGAATAATTCCAAATCAAGGAATAATGTTATATTCTCAAACTTATTCAAAATATCAAACTGATACAGTCATTAAAAATATCACACTTGTACTTGTATTCCTCCATCGGCTTTGAATCTATACATTTGCTAGTCCAAATGACTGGACTTTGATTATATTAAACAACATTACAACTCATAAGTTAGAAGAATGTAATTTCTTCTTTTCTCATTTCCTCAGAGGAGTAATAGTTATCAATTACAATCCATCTTCATCAATCAAAAGAAGTATCGAAAAACAACCATGTCTTCGTTTATACTCAAGTTCCATCTCGCAAAATTACTTGCACGTCGAGTTCTTCAATCGAGCATAGTAAGCACTTGTCATTAAAATGAAGTGCTTTTAATTAATTGTCTCAATAAAAGAACCCTGCTTTTATGAAACGTTAATATGAACATCATTCAAGAATTAAGTATCAAAAAGATGACCAGCATAACAACTCAATCATCTAATTACCCTCCCAATCGAAAAGATAGGATTACTTGTGCCCTCTTTCCCAATAATTACTACAAGAAGTAATTTCCTTCAAACATTCAGTTACAAACATCTGTAAGAACTAATAACACAATTATGCATACTTGTTGTTCTAACATAAATGCTATCAATTCCATTCCCTTACATTAGTTATAATTTTAAAGGATAAAATTGACTCAAAAATATAAACCGAATTACTTTCCTTTCCATTCATGCAACCCATTTGATTTCAAGCAATCAAACACTGATGAGAAAAGTAAACAACAATAAAATGCAGATGCTTAAACCAAAGCAATACAAAATTCATTCCATAATGATTACAGATTTCCAACTGTATGAGAGAAGAAATGAACATTAATTCAAATTATCCATCCATACTCCCTTTCCTTTCCTCATGACTGTACTAAGAATTTAATCCAATGTGATATCAATCAATAATTACAATCTAAAGAGAAGTAAATAAAATCAATAATCAAATAATAGAAAGAGGAATCATATTTCTTCTTCTTCATTGTCTAACCAAATATCCACTATTTAGAATGACATATAATCCAATAGTATGATTCATTCCGATTAGTATACTTCAAAGATCCCAAAAACCTCTAAGCACAAAGTAATTTCCTTTTAAATATTTCACTCTACGTAGACATTCACGTCTAGGTATGAACAAGCAAGAATGTACAACTAGTTTTATTAGCAACGTTTCATCAAAAACAAGCATTTCAGCTAGACCTAAACAACAAGAATGTACAGCTAGCTACGAAATCATGAGTTTCACCTTATTGGTAAAAAGATTCATTTTCAACATTCAAGGTAAGAATCCCACTTCAGTTCGGTCTTGATGAAACAACAAGAAGTCTAGAATGCAGTTTGCAATATATACACACATATATATATACATATAATTTCATCATCGAGTCTAAAAGAGTGAAATAGTAAACTCTATTCCATCCGTATACCCGATACTCGCATTCGAGAATTAGGTAAATAGTTCCTAAAACAAATTCTTTCACTGATTTCAAACCAAATACGGAGGCATTTAATCGTTTTAAATTACGTAAGAGTAAAACGATGAAACAAGCCCACTGTCCCAAAGAATTTGTATTCTATGCACTGTAATACAACCAGAGAAAATAACTCACGCACAGTTCCATCAAGCATTCTCACGTTTTTTTTTTAAAAACCATTTACGCATTTACGAACTCAAAAACAATCTACATATCACTATCACTTCCATCAAACCAAACCCATAATGCACAATGAAACCCAATTACCATTACTTTCAGAATTTAAAATAGCAGAAAGAGAAAACTCGTTTCCTTAATAATTTCAGTAAAGAAACACTCATTTTCTTCAAAATACACAAGAATACCCAAGTCGAGTTCATTTTATAATGACAGCTCAAACTAGAGGTCATATCGAATCCTTTTATCCTTCCATTTTTACAAGAATGCACAGAACTCAGAAAACAATACTCACATCGTTGGTACATTCACCAACTCGAATCCATAATGGGTAATAGAAACGATTACACAATACTATCAATGCAGACTCATACAACAAGAATAGATTCATTTCATTTACCCATTTTGCAAAGAAATATTCAAGTCGCATACAGCAAAGAAAATGACTCAATCCAGAGATCATTTCATTCAAAACAACAACATCATTTAACTAAATCACCCCTCATAAGAGCAGGGTTGTTTTAATGAGACGTTTAAACAAAAGCAAATGGTTTAAGGAGAAGGGCTTAACATGCCTGTATATTTTTTTGTGGTTCGAAGAAAACCGCGTCCACAGGAGCTATTTCTCTCCACAGCGTCCGCAGCAGGGCTTTCCCAACAGTCCACTAACTTCCTCAAGCTCAAAAATAGCCGTGGCTATTCCAACAACAACAACAATAACCAAAACTAACAGTAGGTTCGACAGAACCATGGAAAAAATGCAGAGCAACTAAAAACCCGATTGCACACAATGACAAACAATTTTTTCCTCTATCCTCTTTCCAAGGCGAGCTGGTCGCTAAGACCAAGGTCATTGAATGCATTGAATGCAGTGCTTTTTCCTCATTCCTCACGCCACCGCCGACTCAGGTTGGCGAGTTTCCTTTTTCAAATTTTGCATGTGATTCCTTTTTAGCCACTTAGCTAGTTGGTTGCCTCCAACTTTTTCTTGTTCCCGCCAAACTTGGCGCTAAAACTTGTAAGGACATTATTTATTGTCCTAATAAATTTCTTACCTCCCCCCCTTATCCTTTCCATCCACATGGGTCTATCGTCCCCTCCTTAGGTTAGGATTAGTTTAGGATTTTAATAGTCCATATCTAGGTCATCCGCCTAATTCATAGGTTAATGGAATTTATATCTATTTTCTCCCTTATGAAATCTAAAATCCATATAGGATAGTAGTTAGGGTATAAGATAAAACTTAGGGGTTGGTTAGGGTTTAATCCCTAATATTTAATTAACTAGTTTCCATATCAAGTCTCATTAGCAATCACACAAGCAATAGTAACTTCATCCCAAGTATCAAGTTATAGCAAACAAGGGTCTAGATCAGCAACACATTCCTCTAAGATCAAAAGATGTGTCTTAACATATTTATCTTCATTTCAGCGATTCTGACATTATGAAAAGTAATTACCATGTTAACTTACAAAAATCAAGGTGTTACATTCCTCCCTTCTTAAAGAATCATCGTCCCGATGATCAAATTAACCAATTCAAGGAGTTTCTAGGACAAAATTCAGTTATTGTCCTTCCATTCATAAGTTCATACCAAAAACAAATTCACTCTTTAAAACAGTGTTTTAAGATAACTATAAAATAGACCAATAATTGTCTAAATTTGGTAGAATTATCAGTTTTTCGAATTTCAATTTCGATCAAACAAGTATGGAAAAGCAGATCTCATTTCTTCGAGATTTTCCCAAGTTGCACTTTCTTCGCTAAACTGGTCCCACTGGACCTTACATTGATTCACTTCACGATTTCTTAAGCACAACTTGTGAGTTCCCAGCACTCGAATGGGCTTAACCACGATTATTCTTGGGTCTTGGACCTGCAAGGAATTCTAATTCAGCACATGTGATAAATCTGTTACATATTTCTTAAGCAAAGAAATATGAAAAACATCATGCATTTGGTGATAAAGTAGGAGGTAATGCTAGACGATAAGCTACAGGGTTGATTATTTCAACAATTTCAAAAGGTCCCACGTAATGTGGTGACAACTTGGCAGCCTTGCCAAAAGTTATTGAGCTCTTTTTCGGCTTAACCCGAAGAAAGACCTTCTCACCAAGTTTATAATTCCTATCAACCGCTTTAAGTCTGCATAACTCTTTTGCCTATTGGCAGCCTCCTTTAGATGTTCCCGAATCATTTTGATTTGTTGTTCCATTTCCTTGAGGATTTCTGGCCCAATTACCTCTCTGTCCTCTACGTTGTCCCAGCTAATAGGGGTTCTGCATTTTCTTCCATACAATGCTTCAAAGGGCGCCATTTTTAAAGAGGCATGATATGTATTATTATAGGCAAATTCTACCAGCGGAAGGTATTCCTCCCATTTATACTGCTGGTCCATGCAATACATTCTTAACATGTCCTCTAAAACTTGATTGACTCTCTCGGTCTGTCCATCCGTCTCTGGATGATATGCAGAGCTGAAGTTTAATTTAGTTCCCAAGGCCACATTAAGCATTTTCCAAAACCTTGATGTCATCCTCAAATCTCTGTCCGATATGATCAATTCGGGTATTCCATGCAATCTAAAAATTTCATGTACAAATTTTCTTGCTAATACTGGTGCATCGTCTTTCAAATTACCAGCAATGAAGTGTGCCACTTTGGTTAATTTGTCGACGACAACCAGGATGATATCATGCTTGTTCCTTGACATAGGCAATCCTTGAATGAAATCCATCGTTATCACTTGCCATTTGTACTGTGGAACACTGTGGGGATACAATAATCCAGCGGGATGCATATGTTCACCTTAACACGCTGACATTCTAAGTAGTGTGTTACAAATTCCACCACATCATTTTTCATTCCCTTCCAGAAGTATTGCTGCTTAAGATCAGCAAGCATTTTCGTTATGCCAGGTGTCCGAAAAAGGTGAATTATAAAATTCAGTTAACAATTTCCTTCTTAAATCATTTGCCAAAGGTATATATACCCTGTTTTCGAACCTCAGAATTCCTTCATTATCGAAACAAAATCCTTTATACCTTACATCCTTTGGATCTCTAGCAAGTGCTATTTTGACTTGCTGGAAATAAGGATCTGATTCCAAGGCATCTTTCACCTCATCCTTAAACTAAGTTCTTAATGTGATAAGAGCAGAGATATGCTTCCTTTGACTCAGAGCATCTGCCACTCTATTTTCCCATCCTTTTATGTAGCTTATATCAAAATCATACTGAGACAGAAATTCTAACCATCTTTACTGTCTTGCATTCAAATTTGGCTGAGTAAAAATATACTTCAACCCCAGATGGTCAGTTTTTAACTCAAAAGGTTTTCCTAAAAGGTAATGCCTCCACATTTGAAGTGCATGTACAATGGCAGCGAGCTCTAGGTCGTGTGGAGCATAATTCTATTCATGTAACTTAAGCTTTCTGCTTTCATAAGCTATGACATGGTTATTCTGTAATAGAATACCTCCAAGGCCTTCTCCCGATGCATCCGTTACAACCATAAAATTTCCATTTGGATCTGGTACAGTTAAAATAGGTGTTGTAGTTAATTGTTCCTTTAAATTTTTAAAGGCAGATTCACATTTGTCAGTCCAGAAAAATTTCTTATCCTTCTTTTATAGTGAAGTGATTGGGGCAGCAATTTTTGAAAAATCCTTAACGAACTTTCTATAATATCCTGCCAAGCCCATGAAGCTTCTTACTTCATGCACGTTCTTAGGCGCAGGCCACTCGGTTATAGCTGCGATCTTTGAAGGGTCTATAGCTATTCCGTTCTTGCTTATAACGTGTCCCAAATAATGCACCTCTGCATCATAAAAGGAACATTTAGACAGTTTACCATACAACTTCCTCTTTCTTAAAACTTCCAGCACTACCCTTAAATGTTCTTGGTGCTCTTCGACATTTTTAGAGTATATAAGAATGTCGTCTAAGAATACAAGCACAAACTTGTCTAGGTATTCTTGAAAAATATTGTTCATCAGATTCATAAAGGTGGCAGGTGCATTTGTCAACCCAAAAGGTAACATCGTGAATTCATAATGCATGTACCTTGTTCTAAAAGTTGTTTATGAATATCTTCTTCCTTTATTCTCGGTGATGATACCCGGATCGAAGATCTATTTTTCAATAGATGATGCTCCATGCATTTGGTCGAATAGATCATCAATCCTAGGAAGTGGGTATCGATTCTTTATAATTGCCTTGTTCAACATTCTATAATCAATGCATAGTCTCAATGTGCCATCCTTTTCTTTACAAAAATTACCGGTGCTCCCCATGGTGAGACGCGCTTGGTCTTATCACCCCCTTAGTCAAAAGTTCCTGTAATTGAGCCTTTAACTCTACCAACTCGAGGGTGGTCATTCTATAAGGTGCCTTAGATATGGGTTCGTTCTGGCTTGATTTCTATTGCAAAGTCAAACTTTTGTTTGGGTGGAAGACACAGTAATTCCTCCGAAATACATCATGAAATCCCTTAATAATGGATATCTTTCCATGAAATCATTATCCTCCTCTCAAGATTTTCTGTCATTTTTACTGCATACAAGGTGCAACCTCTATTTTTAGCCCTTTTTAGTTGCATAGCTGTTAGTTTTCTAACTGCAACTTCACGCTTTACACCTTGAATGCCTACTTTCTTGGTGTCGTGAAAACAACAAATTTGTTTTTCATAATAGCCACCTTTTCCTTATGTTCTGCCAACCAGTTAACTCCAATAATGATATCATATGATCCTAAAGGAGTGACATACAGGTCAACTTCGGTGGAGAAACTGGGCAAGTCAAGAATTGCCCCAAAAAGGCACATTTCGACTGTATGGACAACATTATTCCCATAATGCACTGTCCATGTCTTATCCATTCGTTCAGCCTTTCTTTTTAATTTCATTGCAAGTTTAGTAGAAATAAAGCATTCAGTGGCTCCAGTATCAAAAATTATGACTACAGGTGTACCGAATAACTTACCCGAAACTTCTATAGGTGTAACTTGCTTTTCAGCTTGTCTGTTAGCCACCGCAGCGTGTATCCTATGCTGTTGATCGCGATCATCCTTTTTTAGAGGACAGTGACTCACGTAATGGTCCTTTCCACAGTTGAAGCATCCTCCAACTGGCCCTTTCCTAGGCTCAAATTTGTTACCAACTTTGAAGTTATCATTCTGGCTCCCATAGGACTTTTGTCCATTACCACTAACTTTTGCAAAGTCATGTTCCCACACACCATTTATAGGTTTATTCATTACAGATTTCTTGTTGTTATCTACAAAAAAAAAAAATTTTTCACACCAAACCTTTTCCAAGGCCCCCTTTTGGGTGCAAGAGATGAAGAAGAGTAGGGAATCTTCTTCCTTATCTCTTCCCTATGAGCAGAAATTGCTCTCAATTTTTGTTCCTGTCTTATTGCCTTTTCGAAAACTCCTTCCATGGTGGTTGGACCGTGGACATCCACTTCACCACCAATGATGGGATTCAGTCCCATTATGAAATTTCGTATTCTAAACTTCTCGTCAGCTTGGTATTGCGGCACATACTTAAGGAGTTTAGTAAACCCTTCCCAGTATTATGTCACCATCAGCCTTCCTTGCGACCAGTTCTGAAATTCAGTCATTTTCCTATCAAAATAGAGTTGAGGCAGCCATCGTTGCCTAAAGTAACCCTTAAATTGATCCCAAGCTATGTGCGATTCGACAATATTCAACTCAACCTTACGGTTGTCCCACCATGATGATGCTTCATGAGAAAGCTGATATGGTCCCCATATCGCTTTAGTCTCCTCGGAGAAGTTTCTTATTACAAAGTACTTCTCCATTTCACTTGAGCTAGTTCTCGAGCTCCGTCCCCAAGGGTTGTTCCATCAAACTTTGGAGGACTTATTATCTCTATGTCATTTGTAAGTTCAGCTACTAATCTTGCCCTTTTAGTTCTAGGATGATTAGAGCATTACATTATTATCAACACCGGATTCCCTCCATTGGTGTTGTCCACGGGAGGTGGTTGATCATTTATATCAGCTTCTTCTTCCTCCTCTTCATTGCCCATTGACTACTGTTCCAAAACAATCAAACGATCTCTCGTGTCTAGTAGGGCAATAAGGATTTCATCCAGATTTTGAGTAGTAGCTGCTTCTCCACCCGGTAACGGGTTGTTCGCAGCATTTCTTCTTGTTGTGCCATTTTACTGTTCGTAAGAAAATGTAAACCTTATTAAATTGTGGACTAATTAAGTCCAAGAGCTGCAACCTTGTGCTCGATACCAAGATGTAACATCCCCATTTTAAGATACTAGAACAAGGGAATTTTTTTTTTTAATATATATACAACGTTCTCTGTGATGAATTATATAATTCAAACACATGTTCAAGTTTTAATAATTGTTCTCTGTCCAATTAATGTAACTTGGATGACACAATTTCTTTTTAAAACCAATGTTCCTGTGCTGTGCACATATTTGCAATAAGGAATGCACATTCAATGCCATTCAATCATATAACGTGTGCATGTATACCATATGTTGTTGTAAATGACTCGTGCCAGAACTACCGATCTCCCATTTTATGGCTCGGAGTTTCAGTGATCTCTCTTTTATGACTTGGTGACTTACCGATCCTTCATGTTAATTCATGCATAGTATAATAAATATACAAGGTTCTCTTACCGTTTGTGTTATCAAGTGATCCATTTAAGAAGCCTATCTGAATATCCATGTTTGCTGCGATATTCGTCGACATATCGTTGTGCATCTTAAACTAGGTGATTAGGACAACGCAACCAGCACTTGCAATACTTTGGCCAAAGATTTTCACATGCTTTGCATGATCATATTCCTAGATGTGGTACACATCATTGGAATACGTCCTTCACCTCACTTCGTTTGTTATCTAGAATGGTCTTTCCTGGTCTCTTCCAGTCCTTCCGTTTAAGGTCAAGCTCTAATCCCCAACTAGCAATATGAGCGAGTATAGTGAATTTACTCATGGTAACTAATGATACGTAGACATACGACGTTGTCCCTAGGCGACTCCGTGTGTATAGTTACCTTTAGTGTCCTCCGGAGTCACTTCGTATGCGTGATCACATTCCTATCCCCATCTAAGAACTTAGTATCCAAATTATGTAAACTTGATTTAATTCGTGAGGGCATTGTAATATGTCACTGTGCAGACATTGTGTCATCATGAAGGCCATGCCTTCATGAAGACACTATATTGTGTGTGTGTGTGTGTGTCAATGTCCTACTGAATCCTCTCATCGAGGGTACACATCCACTGTGT
>CM031235.1:285055690-285128134 GCA_018340775.1 Taxus wallichiana var. yunnanensis
GTGTGTGTGTGCGTGTGCTTTTGCATGCGTGTGCATGTGCATGTGCGTGTGGATGTGGGTGTGTGTGTGCTTGTGCTTGTGGTTGTGTGTGTGTGTGTGCGTGTGCGTGTGTGTGACTATGTGTGTGTGTGCATGTTCGTGTGCGTGTGCATGTTCATGTGTGTGTGCGTGTGCATGTGCGTGTGTGTGTGCGTATTCCTGTGCATGTGCATTTTCATGTGCGTGTGTGTGTGCATTTACCTATGTGTGCATGTGCGTGTGCATGTTCATGTGCGTCTGTGTGTGCGTGCGCGCATTTTGTGCATGTGCGTGTTCATGTGCGCATGCGTGTGGGTGGGGGTGTGCATGTGCATGTGTGAATGAGTATGCATGTGCATGTGCGTGTGCTTGTGCGTGTGTGTGATGCCCAGCTTGAACTACCACTGAGACCAAGAAACAAATTAGGAAAATTATGGAATAAATTTTTTTATATAGGAAGATTCTACAACCAAGTTGCAAGACACTAGTTTGAAACTAAATAGGTTCCAGAACAAATTATGATTAACCAAACACAAGATTTCCATTTTTATCTTATAACAAGTTTACTAGGTTCCAATTTGGAGGTTACAAGTTTTATTAAGGTTCAGGGAGAAATTTATCGCCAGGCCTGCTCTCTATCAAGCCCTGAACTTCAACTGGATTTCTCACACACTTAGAGTTATCAAAACTTTCCTAAACTAGGCTCATTGGATAGGAAATTTCCTCACCTTTCCAACCATATAAAGAAGTCCTCCTAACTCCTTGTAAAACTCAAGTTATGGCCGGGCGGAGTTTTAGGGGAAAATTTTCCCTTAGAGGTCCGCGGGGATAGGGAGAAAACTGAGAAAATTTTCCCAAATGCCACGTGTCATCACGTGATTGATGCGGGAGAGCGGGTCGTGGGGAAAATTTTGAAATTTTTCCCAAAACCAAAGTCTCTATTTCCAAATGAAAATTTTCTTCCATGCCCCGCACTTGCTCAAATGGCCACGTGGTGCTTTGTGATTGGCCGAGGGCGGCGGAAGAAAAAGTGAAACTTTTCCAAAAGTGTAAAAGTTAAGTTTTCAATTCTAAATCCTCATTCCTCCTTGCCACATGTCAAAGACGTGATTGGTGAGGGGCCGAAGAAATTTTTAGGAAATTTTTCCAAAGTTCAAAATTTAAATTTTCTAAGGTCGAATTATTTCTTTTTTTTTTTGGGGATGGCCATTTTGAAGTAAAACTTCAAATGGCCATAACTTTTGATAGGAAGCTCCACTTTAGGCAAACGAGGACTTTCCGCAAAGATCTCGAGTCCTCTTTGCATAGAATTATCAATTTTGGAATTTGGTAAAGTTTCAAGGGTTAATTTTAAGAAATCGATCTACGGGGTTTATAATTTTAAAGCGGCAATTTTCAACTTATAAGATTTGATTCAATTTTGATATTTCTTCTTGAACATGTAAATTGAGCATTGGGAAATAGTCATGGGTAAATTTAAGTATATTTTCAAGGTCCAATTTGGACATTGGGTTGCATTTGGTAAATTTTTACGTTTTTGACATAAGTTGGATTGTGAAGCTAAAATTGGATTTGATAGAGTTTTTGAGATATTTTCTTAAATATGAAGTTCAATGTGAGTTCAATAGGATTGATACATCTAAAATACTTTGTTTCTTTTCTCAATTTTAACTAAAAATCTGAACTGTACATTTTTTATGGAAATTCATTGCCAGAATTAAAGAAGGAAACAAAGATCATTTGCTAACAAGTTTATTAACCAATTTGCATCTTCCAAATATGGGGAGGCATTTTCAAATCTTATCTAAGGCATTCAATTGATTCGAACAATTAATTGACAGTTCATATTCAATTTTAAACTCCAGTTTTGATTTCAAACACAGTACATTTACTAACAATGTTATTTCTTAATATCTTTCAAAGTAGAGTTTTCATTTCACAACAGCAACTCGGATCTAATACAACAATGAAATTTTGAGAAAGGAATGTAATTCTTTATTTGATTTCCAACAATAATTCGACAGTTTATCTCTTTCTTTAAAATTCAAATTACAATGCACAATACATATTTCTTTCTTTCACATTCTTCTCATAACACAGTATGGAATAATAATTCTTTACAATTCACTTATCACTTTCAACCTTTTAATTTCAATACAAGATGTCTTCTCAATACAATTAACAATACAAATCATCCACTTCAAAGTGGGAAGGTTATAATGAACTTGCTAAAAAGGAAATGACTGTCAAACTGATTTCTTTGAGCTCCAAACAGCAGTAGGCTGATTTCTTCATCTGTTATCTTTTAATCACAACAAGGAGGGGAGAAAGGCAACACTCTCCACCCAACCAAGATACCCAATGGGAAAATAGAAGCCATCTTTCCCCATCGGCCCCCGAGCCCCAACCATATTGAAATGGAGCATGATAATACAACACATGGCAACATGGCTTCTTCACATACAAGCATAAATTCAAAAACACAAATAAACACAAAGCAAGAGGATGTAGTTCTCAACTACAACAATCAATTCCAAACAAAACAAAGGCTCCTTCTCCAAGCAAGCAAGCAAGCCAAGCGGGAGGCAAGAACTATGGAGGTCTCCTTATGCCTCCCAAGTTGAATTTTGGGCATCCACCAAGAGCAAACCACCAAAATCATAGAAATCCCATAAACTTTATCCCTCCTCAACCCCTCCTTATCCCTCCAAATTTATCCCTTATACCTCCCCCAAAGTAGGAAATGCAAGCAATTTCCTTTCCTAGGTGGATCCCAAACCAACATTCCCTCCAAGAACAAATAACAATGGCAAATCCCTTATCCCTCCTCGATAAACCTCATAGTCTTCTCTCCACACCATGCCCTAAGCATTCTACCCATCCCTCTAAGAATTGCAAACACAAATACATTCAAAATTCATGCTAAAAGAGGAAAAACAGCAATTTTAAAAAAGTGAGAGCCTACCTCTCCATAATGGGGACTTTCTCCCAAAACAACAGTCTTTATTTCACCAAAAACTAGTCCCAAATCAGCAAGGTAAATGTATGCACAAGAAAATCCACTTCTTCCACCAAGCAAGCTCCAAAATCAAGAGAAATTTTGACCCCAGAGTGAAATCTCCAACCTTGAACAACCTCAAAATGAGGAGGAATTCCAATTTTAAAGGAGAGGGTGGAAGATGATGATGTGGATTCCAAGTGGGATGCCACATCATTTTTCCTCATCCCCAAAAAGCAATCAACATCAAGGAAATTAAATCCCAATCAATGTGAATGACAAACCACTTACACACCTCATTTTTGACCATCATAAAAAAAGAATGCATTTAAAATTTGTAAGACAAGTGTAAACAAATCTTACAATAAATCATGTCAAAATGCAATAAAATAAGTTGATTTTGACTCCAAATTAATAAACAAGGTTGGTGGAGGATTTTGAGAGGTGTGGGACAAGTTTAACTTGTCCCACAAGCCTCCAAATTTGTCCTCCAAGCTCAAATTCGAATTTCAAGAGGGAGATGGAGTGTTTGACCTTCCCAAAGGAAGTAATTATGTTGCTAAAATATTGAATAAATTCATCATCAGTGATAATTGAATTCAACAAAATAATCTAATCGAATATGAAATCTCTTGGGAAGTGGATTCTGATCATTGGCCCATTTGTCTGTCTATTTCTCCATCCTATCCTCTAGCTAGAAGGCCTTTAAAATTTGAACTAATGTGGACCAAAGATCCTTCTTTGACCCCTCTTTTGTTTGACTGGTGGAATTTCCCAATTGATGGATCTAAAATATATAGTCTGGATAAAATTTTGAAAAGAGTTAAGCTCAAGTTAAAAGAATGAAACAAACACACTTTTGGGAACATATTCAAAAATAAATATGAGATTCAAATCAAACTCACCATTATTGGGAAGGGCATATAAGAGGATGGATTAAATGAAGAGTTGGGAGGAGAAGAAGAATAAAATTTGGTAAAATCTCTTAATCATGTGCTTCTCCAGGAAGAAATTTATTGTAAACAACAATCTCGAAACAAATGGCTTAAAGATGGTGATTGAAATACTGAATTTTTCACAAAATTGCTGTTTTGTGTAGAATATTTAATCAAATTTCCAGAATCACTCTCCCCTTAGGTGATCTCATTTCTGATAAGAAAATGATTGGGGAGGAGGCATAAAGATATTTTAAGGAGCTTCTCACTGACTCTGGCCTTGATATATCCTTAGCTAGAAATCAAATTCTAAGTCAAATACCTAACATTGTCACTAATGATGACAATGAAATGTTGAACACTCCTATTTCTGAAGAGGAGTTAAATCAACGGTCTTCTCTTTCAAACTTGAAAAATCTCCCAGAGTCGATGGCTTTCTAGTCAACTTTTATCAAGTTTATTGGGACATTGTTAGAAAAGATGTAGTGGAGAATGTTCAAGAATCAAGAACCTATCATGATCTCTTGAAACAAGTTAACTCCAATTTCATAACATTAATCCCCAAATCATAAATTCAAGGTATTTTGATTCTTTCAGACCTATTTCTCTCTATAATGTCTCTTATAAAATCATTTCAAAGGTAATTGCCAATAGACTCAAAAGTATACTACCTAAGATCATCTCGCCAAAACAAGGTGGTTTTGTTACTAGAAGGAAAATTTTGGATATTATCATATTGATCATGAACTCATCCATTTGGCCAAGGGACAAAATTCAAGCAATATTCTCATTAAGTTGGATATGGCCAAAGATTTCAACAGAGAAAATTGGGATTTTATCATGGCCATTTTGGAAAAATTTGGTTCGATTTATCATGGAGAACTTGAATCTTTTCCTACATCAACTCCCCCAAATTCTTTGTTTTAATCAACTACAAACCAATGTGATTCTTTAGCTCTTCCAAAGGTCTTTGACAAGGTGAGCCTATTTCTCCCTATCTCTTCATTATAATGGTTAACACTTTACACATATGGATTTATCATCTTAGGAAATCCAAATATTTGTTTGGGGTTTTAATTACTAACAACGATCCCATAATTACTCACCTCAAATTTGTAGATGACACTATCCTGGCGGGGATTGCTACCATTGGGGAAGAAAAAATTTTAAATGAGTGTTAGACCTCTATGAAGAGGCCTCGACTAACTTATGAATAAAATAAAGTCAAATAATTTCTTCTTTCATACGAACAAAAGCACCCAAATTTTAGTTTTTCATATCTTAGAAATATTCTTAGGTTCCCTTCCTTTTCTTCTATGGGAATTCCAATCTTTTAATGAAAAAATTCCCGATATATGGAAGAACACCATTGACATAATTTTTAGAAAACTAGACAACTGGAAAGGTAAGTGGCTCTCTTTTCTTAACAAAATTCAATTAATTTCCTCATGTACCCAAGCTATCCCAATATATATAATGTATGTCCTCCCAATCCCTCCTAAGGTTGAAAATTGTATAAAATCAATCCAAACCAGATTCCTATGGAGTGGCATGAGTGATATGAAAAAGATTCCACTAGTTAAATGGGATCAACTCTTCCTTCCTAAAGACTGGGGTGGTCTAGTTTTCAGAATTAAATAGATGAACCTAGCCTTAGGTGTAAAAAATCTCACCTAGAGACTATATATGGAACATAAAGCCATGTGGAATATTATTCTTAGAAAGAAATATTTGGAGAATAAGATACCATAAAGTATATTTACTATTAGAAATCACATTCCTAGGTCACATATCTGGAACCTAATGACCAAATCATTGGTCATCATTAAGCCTTTATTAAGATGGAATGTTGGAAAAATTCTAAGGCCAATTTATCGTTAGATGTTTGGATTCTTTGTACTCCCCGAGCTACTAATAACTTTAGAAGACTTATGGATTAATGCATTCAAAGAATTGGGCATTTGGTGAAGGATTATTATAACCAATCCAAGGATGGGTGGCTAGATTTCCTGGTTCCATATATCCTTGAGGATGAAAAACATATACTAATGGAGACCCTCAAACCTTTTCATTTTTCTAATAGGAATGATGTCTTGATCTAGATAGGTGAAAATCTAGTAATTATAATGTTAAGGAGGGTTATGTTGTTATCTTAACTACAATTATAAGAGAAAATTATCCTTTCCCCTCAAAGTAGGTTTGGTATAAATATGGTCTTCCTAAGGCTAATGCCTTCCTTTTGACTTTTTATTGGGATAATATTCTCACCCAGTCAAATCTCAAAAAATGGGCTTCCATGGGCCCTCATGGTGTGTTCTATGCCAACAAGCGGAAGATGAAATTAGCCATCTCTTGTTCCACTGTGATTTTTCTCATAAAATCTAGGGACAACTACTTGGTAAGTTCAATCTCATTTTTGTGATTCCCAATTATTTAAAAGACCTCATAGCTTACTAGAATTTCCACTTGAAATCAAGCCCATTACTAAAAATATGGTCTACCATTCTTTTACTTGTTTGTTGAATATTTGGCTTGAAAAAAACCAAAGAATTTTCAAGAATGAACAAAGAAATGCTGACATTATCCTTACTCATGCTCTAAAAATTATCAGAGAACTTCTTCATGTTTGGACTCCCAAGGATGGTAAGATTCTTCTAGTCGATAGTAGTATTTACTCAAATTGGAGTAACATATTAGATGGCATACCTGATAAGGTGGTAAGAATTAAAGAAAATAAGTTTAGAGCTCAAACTTGGAAGTCTCCCAATGATGATTTACTTAGCTGAATTTTGATGGCACATAAGAAATAATCCTAGATGGGTTGGTGCGGGTGGTATTTTTAGGAACTCTACTGGTCAACCCATTCTGGGCTTTGTGGAAGCTCTTGGAAAGTGCTCCAACAACTTTTCCGAAGCCAAAGATCTTTAGAGAGGGCTACAAATCACGAAACAAAATGGTTGGGATAAATTATACATTGAGGGTGACTCACAGATTATCATCAATGTAATAAATAAAGGGAAAATTAATCATTGGCATTGTGGACGATTGCCAAACCCTTATCATGCCACTCCCAATTGTTCACATTTACCAAAGTGCCAACAAAGTGGCTGATAAACTTGCCAATTCTAGGGTGGATCTCAATGCTAGGCAGGGGACTCAAAAACTATTAATCCTACACCCTAATGATATGAAAGGATTAATTAGGAGGTTTAATAGAAAAATATGGAAATTATATATATAACAAGGTGGTGAAGGAGGGACAACACAATTATCATTTTATTTAAATGCCATTCTTTTTGATGATTTTCCCACCTCCCATGAGACATTAACCACAATAATTTTGCATGCATTTTCACATGGGTTCTCATGTGTGAAGGGAATTATAAATCAAAGATTTTAGTTATTTTGGTTATCTGTAAGTTGTTTGCAAAATAGAGGTCTCGTTCACAAGGATAATGGATAAAGGAAAAGGTATCATCGGTGCCAAGTGCACCAAAGGCAATCTCGGGAGGGACACAACCATGAACATTGTGAAAGAGATGAATGATATTTTGATTCACAAGTATTCATTAGAGGATGTGCATTTATCTTTTTTGGGTTTGGTGAATTATTTGAAGCTTAGGAAAATGCTCGATGTTGGGCGTATTTTGGATAAGGGTACTAGGGTTACAACCAAGGAGGCCATTGATTTTTGGCAGAGCATGTTGATTAAAGGGGTGAAGGATCCATAGATCCTCTATTGGATGTCTATTAATCTTCTCTGGCCTCATCTTTCAAGAATTTTAGGAGACATTGCGGCGATGGAGGAGGTGGTGAGAGTTATAGGTGATCCCGGTCGATAAACTAAAACTTGCTTTCTAGGATATTGGGAGTATAGACTTAAGTTCGAAGATTTGACCATTTATTTTTAAGAAAGTTACCTAAATTATTAGTGTTCAAACAGTTATGTTGGGTGATAGAAATTCTTTTTCTATTCACGAAGATATTGATCAACTGGGTCTTGACATTGGGCTTGGATTGGAGTAGATTTGGTCACTTTTTTAATACAGGTCTCTTTTAAATTGTGGAAAGTATCATTTCTCAATCGGGTTTGAAAGAAATTGGACTCCATTTTTTTATCACTTATAGTTCATTAAATTTTAAGACATTATTTTCAAAGGTTGTGTTATTTAGTAATTAATACATGGTATATCAGATTATGGATATATGCATCCAAGTTCTAGTTTACCTTTGAGACAAATCTTTGTATAGTTGTTTTCACCTATTAATCGATCATAGTTTAGATTAGATTTTATTGTATCTTTAACTTATATTCAAGGGAAAATCATTTTTGGTCTCTTGAGCTGATAATAGTTTAGATAATGACTCAAAACATACAAACCATTTAATTTATAGAAAAATGAGTTAACAAATAAATTTTAAAGAGATTCCGAGAGAAACTTTTTTTACATTGAGTATAAACAATCCAAAAGAAACGATGGGTCACTATATCTTTATTTAAATATGATGTTTATTTTTATATATATTTTTAAAAAGATCCAATCGAATATCCAAACAAATGATATGTACCAGTGAATTTTCCAAACATTAGCCACTAAAATGATTTAAAAGTGTCTAGGATTCAGTGAGATATTATAGAAAATTTTAGGGATCCACTCTTAGAATTATCCTTGCATTTTGGTTGTTTTCTAGTCTTTATCCAACTAATTGATGTAATATGTTGGTTGGATTTGTATTTCTTAACCATGGTTCTATTGTAGTTTGTTTGAATATGGTAATTTTTTGATAAATTGAGGTGTAACTCGATGTGGGATTATACATTGTTTAGTAATTTTAAGAAAATTTGTTTTGTTATCCATGATATTTTATTTTTAAGAATTTGTAATTTGTTTTATGAAGTATTAAAATTATATTATTTTATAAGAATGCTAATATTTTATAGATGGATTTATTATTTATATAACACATACTCACATGCACACATATATATATTATGATAATTTTCAATGCAAATTTGGTGTAACTAAAAATGCAAAACTCTAGAGGAAAACATATTTGGTATAATGTCAATCTATGATGGTTTTGTGCTGAAAAATGGCATAACTTCCTAAAAAATGGAATGCAAAAGTCTTAATTATGTTGATATTTTGTTAAAAATTTGACTCAATTCATGGCATTTATTTTAAGTATTAATCAAGTAGTGCAATAGTGAAACAATACCCTTTTGATTTGAATCTTGGATACTTGTGCATAGTAGAGAAGGACCAAATTGTGAGTTAATTCACATTCACACCTACCAAAGTTCACTAGTGGAGAAAACTAATTGGATATTAAAAAAACCTTTGAAATCTTAATTCATGTATGTGTTCATAAACATTGGTTTGTAGAAATACTTATTATATTAGTTTGTTTTGACTAACGTATAATTATAGTTGTTACTTAACTTATAAAATTTAACATTTATATTACTATAGGTAAATCTTAAAGAGATAATGAAGGTTGTGCTAATTTAATGTTTTAATGTTATATTAAAATAATTGTTGTATAAAAATATTTATTATTAATATATTAGAAATGAAGAGAAAAAACATATTAATACATATATATTTATGTATATCCATTATTTATTTATTTAATATAAAATATATTATTTATATATACATATTGTATTATTTTAAATGTTTTGATTAGGAATAGATAAAGTGTGAAAATAATGAAAGAATGGTATTAAATTGCCACTTTATAAATATCCTTGGTTTATAACACATACCATTGGCAAAAACTTTACATCCAATATACATTAAATAGTATTTGTTTATGTTAGAGGTCACTTAAAAATAATTATGATTACAATATTAAATTCTAATATATAGAAATGGAAAATGGGCGGAATAGTGTATAGGGAGAAAGTTGTGAACATATGTTTTGTATAGTGGTGTAGTAAAAGTAACAGGTTTTTACAAGGGTTCAGGTTTGTTTGTGAGGTTGAGGTTGGACTAGGAGTGGTGTTATGTAATTTCTTTGTCCATGGTTAATATGTGGTGTTGGATAAGGTGGTGAAATTGTAGCATTTCTCGGATGTTTTCATGGATGATTGCACACATCTTATCGAGTGTGAGGATGGGGAATGGATCCTCGATTAGAACTCCAACCTCCTCAATGCAGAACAATGAGGAGGCGTTGAACAGGGTTGCAGGCACCACCATCCACTGGCACTCATCCCATAATATCACCGGCAAAGACAAATGCCAAAACACCAGAAGCCTCGATGTCAACCGCATGTATGACAGAGGAATCGGAGTTCATATCAATCTCTCACACACACTCACTGCCTCATTAAACTCCGATATATGGCAGTCCTGTTTATTTACAAAATCACATCACATAACTTCACTTAAGAGAATGCTAATTAATTTAACCCGACAATACACTTATGAGAATACATTTCTTGCAATCGTTAAGGTGGAGTTCATGCGATAGATGCGAAAAGGGATTAGATAATGCGGTTTAGGCGATGGTTGGAAGAGAGAGTGCACTTTGGAAAGTCTCTTCCTAAATCTTCCTCCACGTCTAACCCATCAATTATGTGGCATTTCTCACACATGAAATACCAAGTAATTAATTAATCAACTGAAAAATAAGTTTATAATTACCTAAAAGGGAGGGAGGTGAGGTGTAAATGAATGAGCTTGAGGGCCACAGGGAAGGCCTTAATGTAATTGATGAGGTCGGGGGTATGAGTCCCATGAGTTCCATCCGGCACTATCATGGCGAGCGAAGTCCTTAGTGGTGGAGATAATGTTTGTCCACGTCTTCCTACCCACATCGTAGCGAGAGTAAGAGGCCTCAGTGCCGAAGACCAAGAGAAGAGCAAGAGCATGGGTTCTACTCGCTTAGGCGGGGTGGAGGCATGCAGCGCAGAAGAAACCAACACCGTCCGGCACCAAGTCGAGCACCAACACTAGCACCAACACCAACACCAACACCAACACCAACACCAACACCAACACCATCACCATCACCATCACAGCACCATCACCAAAGTGACACCAACTCCTATGTTGTAGGTTGCCACCATTGCCACATAGATGGTGAACACACACATGGGAGGAATCAAAGAGAGTATGACTTGAGAGGAGAAACTAGAGAGCCAGTGTCGAATGTGTCTCTTGAGTTGCGATGTTTGAGCCAGTCTTCATGCATGTACAACACCCTCCACTATTACATTTCTCTCTCTTTTATTTCATCCTCCCACCCTGGTATTACGTTCACCATTCTCCATGCCACCACTTTCACATTCCAAATGTATTTCATTTTCCTCTTTTGCTTTTGCTCGCAACTATGCTTAACTTCTTCTTGCACGCGTCGACCACTAGTGCCCATGAGTCGCACCTATTGAGGGCATCCCAACCACATCATCTTCTCTCCTCACAACATGGTTAGTACTAGTGCTACTTTATTGTTTTATCTTCACCCCTCCTCACCCACTTGTAAAGTTGTGAGATACAAAATCCATCCACAATTTCAATCATTTTCTCTCTCCACCTTTTCGTTTTATTTTATTTAATGATAAAAGACACTTTTGTTCACACACGTGCTTCTCCTCACCCCCTAACATTGAATCCATGTAAAAGAGTTGACTAATTCTCGGACTTCACCAAAAGTACGTGTAATGGTTACTCCAATAACAAAATACGAGAAGCTTGCTACTTTAAAGTTCTAAATCAAAACGCCATATATTCAATTTTTTTATATATATTTGATTCTTTCTCATTGTCTCCAGTTTTGCATTGCAATACGATGTATAATTATGCCAGAAAGAGTGCTACAATGGAACTGCAACTTGCTATCTCTAACACAGTTGAAGAAAGCGACGGCTAAAAAGATTTCAACTACATGAGTTGAAATCGAATGATCCTTAATTAACAGGCATCGAGGACATATGGCTTCAGGTGCTGTCTGTGGACTATTTGTGCTATGTGTACATGCCGAGAAGATATTAGGGTTGTAAATTTATCTCAGTTTTCAAGTCTAATTTAACCAAGTCTAATGGTGTTGATATTAGGCAACTCTAATGCTGCTCTTTCTGTCACCGGTGTCGTTGCTGCTGCTGTTTCTAGGGATTCGAACTATGGATCTCAGGGTTCCTGATATCAGGCCCTTAGATTATGTTCTCTTCCCTTTTAAATTTTTTTCTAGATTTGGGTCTCTTTTTAATATTTTATCTGGATTTCCCTTCTGACCGCTTACAAGAAACAAGAAAAAATACTTTATTGTGGAGTACACACGGTTTTAGATGATATGGGTTTATGCTACTCAATTTTTATATTTAGTTATCATTCCATCAACCTGGGCATATTGTAAGGGTTTCCTGCAAGGCTTATCCCAATTTTTCTCTTGCAGTTCGTAATGGGTTCCCTATTTTGGTTCATGCCAATGCCAACGATGAGTTCCAGGTATGTCTTCATTAATTCTCATGAGTTGAGTTTTAGAATAATCTCTCTACAAGCTCTGGTTGATTGTCTTGAACTACAATATCATTTTGACTAGGTTAGGTTTTGAGTGTAAACATCAGTAAGAAATAATGCATTGTAGGTCCATTTTTAATGTCTTAGGTGATGTTATCTCAGGAAGCAAGGTGTGTAGCACAAAAAGCATTTGAAATTCCTCGAGTTGATGAAAGAGTGAATAAATCTATTTATGTTTCCAACAGATCAGCTAATGCATCAAGGGTTGTTGTAATGAAAGTTGTTCAGAAAATAATGCATGGTGATATTGTTATTGCAGATGTCTGAGTGGTTGATCAAAATCAACGATAAGCTGAGTTGTTGGTTAGAGTGTTACTACTAAATTGTATTAGTGTGACAGGATTTTCTGTCCGTTTTGTTGCATTGCCTCATATTAACCATAGCCCTATGCAATGGATTTGTTTAATTCTTTGTGCCTTTCATTTGTTAAATGTGAAAAGAGGGAAATACATGCTATATTCCTAGAGGGGGCACTCTTCTAGAAAGCAAATTTTTTTGAAGCCGACATCATCTCTCATGAGAAATCTCCTTCAATGAATCTACATTTTAGCTTATGGATGAGGTATGTCGGTATAGCTGTGTTGTCTTGCAATTGTAAAAAGAGTGCACCTCAGGTTAAAGCTCATGCACCTGAGCACTATTTCGGGATTTATTTTTATGGAGGGTACTTTTTTAATGGTGGCTAAGGTAAATTCCTGGCACCTGATGGGCAATATCATATTTTTAGTAATAGGGGAAAGCTCAAATATGTATATAAGAGAAACAATGTGTATATGTATGGAACAACTATCAAGAAAGGTAGAGATGTAATTATGAATTTCCAATATTTTATATGTTTCTAGGATGATGCTAGACTATTGATTGTAGGTTGTTCATTTCATTGTATACACATGCCCATGTTTGGTATTAACAATAGGACTTTGGGAAAATATGCTAGGTGTGATTAATTTCAAGCACTAGACCTTGGAGCCTCACTTATCAACAATTAATTTTCAAGGATATATTGGTATCCACAGTCTTCAAACACAATGTACCATGTAGGAAAGTTTATTGTCCAATTCGTGTATGGTTTACTAAACAATATTTTATAACACCATAGACACCAAGATAACGATCATATTAGTTAGCAATGGTCTTAGATCTATAAGGCTCAATCAATCATGTTCCGATTTGAGATTGCAGGATATTTTTATTGGTTTAAAGTTTCTAGTGTTTATTTTTTTGTTAGATCTTGCCTCTGCAAATGAGACAGTAAAGTCTAATCTAGATCATGTATGAGTTGATTTTTAGTTTTGTAATTGTAATTTTCATTTTAAGGGCTACTTATTTTCTGCCTAAATTGCCTCATTTTCTGATCCTATGGTCTTGCACAAGGACGTGAGAGCCTTATGTGGAATTAATTGACCAGTTTCAAATGCAACTATTAAACACTGATATGTTTTCACCAATTGTAAAGAGTCAAAGACCTGGCTTTATACAGCTGTTGTAGTTTTGATTATGCCCAATATTCATTTAGCTATTTTTCATTATGCATGTTTTCGATCCCCATATATGAGTGTAGATGTTGAAACTTTTGTAGACTGGAAAATAAAGCCTTGGAGATGCCCTCTACAAAGCCATCACAATAGAATATTCATCTATTGAAATTATGCTCGCTTCGTTTGATTTATCAACCGAGTACATGCTCTAGAAATGGCAAAACAATTGGAATAAACCATATTATACACATGGAAAAGAAGGATACAAGGTAGGAAAAGCATTTCAATTGAGGATGGAAAAACTGGTGTTAGATCTTCATGGTCACTGGTGAAAGAATCTGAAGCCGAACTAGTGAAAAAAGAGCTTTACATGGAAAGGGAAGATAACATACTACTCCACCTAAAGAACAAGTTTTCAAGCATACCACAAACTTTATTGGACATCGCCAAAATTCAGTACAACATGGTGTGTATGGATTGTATAAACCATATCTTCAAAGCTACAAATCTATTAATGAGTAGATTTTATCTGAAATGGAGGTTCCAGAGGTTTTATGGGAAACTCTTCCCAAGGTAAAAATTCACTTTGTTGTGAAAGAATTCAATGGTTGGAATTTGGCACTAGTGCATCGTGTTTGAAATGGACTTATTGTATTTTGTTTGCAGTCCTATTGATTCTTTGATTTCTATTTTTAAGGATTTATTTTGAAAAGAATTGATCTCGGGTAATTAAAAACACGACAATCGGCGAGGCCCTATGCCCCGTCTCTTGAATAAATACAATGTCTCAAACAAAATTAGATTGCATTTAGGGGACATTTAATTTAATTAACTTTCATCTCCCATTTATGAGTTGTTAGCATTAGTTTAATATTTAATACATTATTGTTATGGTAGACGATTATAACTGTCACCCTCCACTGCGGCCTTTATATGGCTCTGCTATTTTGTTTGCAATATGCATTAAATAGAATACATTGAATAATTTTGTATCTATCTCCTGCTCCTGCTATCATTGGTATCAGAGCATGAAAGAGAAAAAAGTAATGTTGTCATGCGTGGAATTATGAAGAAATGTCTATGAAGGAGTGAACGTGTTGGAAGATTGTGACATGCTCTATCCTTTCCACGACCTGACCTGTCAGGCCTGTTCGGCATTTGGAAGACTTGTTCTTCTTTGACAGATGATCTATGTTTTGCTATCTTGATACGTGCTTCAGGCCTTCCTAGAGACACCAGCGTGGAAGTTTATCCAGTGATTGCGTGTATAGGAAACCTGCCTGAAGGAGAAATCACAACTCCATTTCTACATGGAAAGTTGATTGGACATATCTTTGGAGAAGTGGATGTTAGTGTGCAGCGATCTGTTGCTGCGTTGGAAGCAAAGAAAAATTTATTCTTTGTATTTTTCCTGAAAGCAGAAACATGGCAGTATTTCTTTTTCATGAAAGAAGACTTGTGTGGTGATTTGAAGACCTGTTGATTGTTGGCATTGAAACGTGTGGATGTGGTGTGCATTGCGACTAGTTTTGTCTAGCATTTGGCTGCATATTTGAAGTAGAGAATAATCCTATGTTGATCAGAATCCTAAAGCGATAAGTGTCGTGTGCAACACCCAAAAATGTCTACTCCAAAAATATTGTTATCCGATGCCCAACTCTTGAAAGGGCCAAATTTTTCCACATGGAAAACCAAGATGCGGACAATTCTTTAGTTTGAAGATCTTTGGGGGATCGTTTTTGGCACAGACACCCCTCCCACAGATGCTGATCTATTGGCTAAGTATGAAAAGGCCGATGCAAAAGCATTAATGCTTATCACTCTGAGCCTTTTTGATGAGGTTTAACCTCACATTCAGGAAACAACCACTTCCTCTATGACATGGGCCATGTTGTGTACCATCTATGAAGCCAAGAATCTGATGATGATGCTGCATCTTCAGACAAAGCTTCACACAATGAGTATGTGAATCAGTCGAAGACTTCTTACGGCGTGTGGCCGAGTTACGCATAGAAATTTCTACTCTCGGTGAACTAGTGGACGATAAGTTGCTAGTTCCGCTCACCTTGCAAGCTCTTCCTTCCCAGTTTCAGACACTGATCACCATGTTAACCATCACTCAACAGGAGGTGAGCTTTTCCAAACTGGTGAATTATCTCCAACAGGAAGAAGCCATTCAGAATGTTCAAGAAGCCTTTGAAGATAAGGCTCTCATTACGAGGTAAAAGCATAAGCCTCGGAAAGGGCAGTCAACCCCCTAAAATTAGAAGCATCATCCATAAGTAGCAACCTTCTCGGCGGCCACCACAGTAGCCACCCCCCCAAAAGCAAGCAGAACAACAAGCCAGATTGATGGTGTCACATTTTCTCCACGAATACGCACACGACTGTGAACTGTTATTACAACAGTCGTAAGTATGAAAAATCTAACGAAGAGAGCACTTCTAGCCAAGTATATTCCAAGAAATCCCAATGGCGTGCTCGTAATCAGAGGCGTAAGGGGTCATGTTTCGCTCCAGCGGGATGCCTCCTCCAATGAAGAGGTTCCAGACGTAACTCATCTAGACATTGTCCTAGTCTCACAGACTTTGCAGCTGTCAGAAAGTGTATGGTTGATTGATTCGGGTGCCAGCAAACACATGACTGACAATAAGAAGTTGTTCCATACCCTGAGTGACCGACCCACTGGAGATCAGATCACCATTGTAGATAATCAGGAGTATATTGCGGAGGGGATTGGTGATGTCATAATTCCTCTTGGGACACGAAGATGTACACTCACAAAGGTGCTATATGTTCCAGGTTTGACCTCAAATTTCTTGTCTGTGAGTCGGCTTCTTTATCATCGAATGCGGGTTGAATTCTTTGTTGAGAAAGGGGTCAAGTCCTACATCATTTCCCAGGGAGACTCAGTAATTTCTCGAGCATTTATGAAGGGTTGTCTATTTACATTGGATGTAGTCACTTCATCTAACATTGCTCTCTCTGCTTCAACAACGAGTCCACTACACTATGGCACTTTCGATATGGTCATCTTTCTGCCGGGGCTCTGCATTAGCTCAGTGCCAAGGAAATGGTAAGAGGGCTTCCTCCACTCTCCCATTCCTTACCTATTTTCTCGGGATGTCTTGTGGGAAAAAAACACAGAGGTCCATTCAAATAGATCTCTTATCATTCTATGGAGCATCTTCAGGTTGTACATACCAATCTGTGTAAACCCTTACCAACTAGCTTCCAAGTTTTGAATATTTCCAAACCTTTTACCAAAGAAGCCACCAGGGAAGTCAGGGAATCATCTCCTTCTCCTCTACTTAGATCGAGGGGGAATTTGTATCGAAGAAGTTCATAGCATACCTAAAGCAAAGCATGGCATTCAACAACATCCGACCGCACCCTACACACCCCAGTGAATAGGATTTTGAGCAACACAACAGGACTGTCATGGAGATGGCTCATTGTATGCTCTCCACCGCCAAGTTGGAGGATCAGTTTTGGGCAGAAGTAGTCCAGACAGTAGTGTATCTACTCAACCGGGCACCCACAAATATCTTATAAAACAGGACATCGGAAGAGGTATGGACTGGTCGTAAATCTTGTATCTGTCATTTGAGAGTTTTTGGTTGTACTGCATATATGCATGTTCTAGATAAGAAAAGGAAGAAGATTGATCCAAAAACACTACCATGTCTTTTCTTGGGGTATAGTACTACCTCAAAGGAATATTGTCTCATGGATCCCGAGATGAATAAAATATACGAGATTCGAGATGTGGTGTGTGATGAGTCATCCTTTGACTCCTGCTCGCCACACAATGGAGATCCAGATGCCGATCTTGTCACATAGATTTCTCACACATCTAGATGATGGGAAAGATGATTTTTCTCAGAGAGAAGAAGAGTTGAGTGGAGACTTGTTCATTGATTTAGGCACACTGGAAAACACATCTTCACATCAGCAAAAAACACCAACGTCCGAAATGGATCCAGAATACTATTAGGGATGCACTCATGAACTCACTTCCGGTACTTCTACGGGAGTCGAACACGAAGTCAAGCCGGACATGAGGTAAATTTTTCACTCATGAGTTCAGTTGTTAATAGCACCGAATTTGACATTGTTAGTGAGGCATTAGACCAACCACAAAGTGGAAATAGGCTATGGATGCTGAATATGATTCCCTACTTGAGAATCGACGTGGGAACTTGTCGATCGCCTCCGTAAGAAATGCATAGCTGCAAATGGATTTTCAAAACAAAATATAAGGCAGATGGTTCAATCAACAAACACAAAGCATGACTTGTTGCAAAGGGTTATGCTCAGCAAGAAGGAATTGACTATGATGAGACCTTTGTACCCACTATGAAGATCAAAACCATAAGAGTTTTACGTGCCTTTGGCAGCAAAAATGTATGGAAACTTCATGAGATGGATGTCAAGAGTGCTTTTCTAAGCGGTGATTTCAAAGAAGAAGTATACATGGCCCAACTTGAAGGGTTTGTAGACGAGCATCAACCACACAAGGTATGTCGTCTGATAAAGTCACTTTATGGACTCAAACAAGCACCTAGGGCATGGTATATAAAAATTGATGATCACCTATTGCAGCATGGATTCACTCGTAGCCCCTTAGATACAAATTTGTATATCAAGAAGGTAGGAACAAAGATTGTTATTCTAGTTTTGTACGTAGATGATCTTGTGATCACAGGAAGTTCTGACAATCTTGTGGATGATGTAAAGAATGATCTAAAGAAATCCTTCGACATGACCGATTTGGGGCTACTTCACTACTGTCTTGGCTTAGAGATATGGTAAAAGAAGAATCATATCTTTGTCTCCCAAATGAAATATGCCAAGACACTCTGGAGAAGTATGGAATGTCGATTGTAAACCAATGTCCACACCTATGGAAAAGGTTTGTAATTATCTAGAATCCAGAGATTCACTTGTAGGTAGATGGCACTCACTATAGGCGGCTTGTGGGGAGTCTCATTTACTTAACTTATGCCGGCCGATCTTTGCTTTGCAAAGTGAGTTATCTCACCAATTTATGCGGGAGCTGAAGAAATGTCATTAGATAGCAACAAAGCATGTGTTAAGATATGTTTGAGGTACAATTGACTTTGGTCTAGAGTATCGAAGAACACTCGAGTTATTCTTACGGGATATACAGACTCAAACTATGTAGGATCCATTGATGACAGGAAATCCACTTGAGGATATGTTTTTCATCTCGGATATGGACCTATCTTGTGGATTAGCAAGAAGCAAACTGTTGTTGCTCTCTCATCCACTGAGGCTGAATACCGTGCCGCACAAGGAGCTATGTTTGAAGTGATTTGATTACGTTCCATTCTTGCAAATATAGGGATTCCTGAAGAGAAACCTCCCATCATTCAATGCGACAATCAAGGTGTGTTGAAGCTTGTGAAGAATCCTATTTTTCATGAACGAAAAAAACATATTGAGGTCGAATGTCACTACATTCATGAATAGGTCTTGAACAACCAAATTCAGCTCCAATACTACCCTACTGATTTTCAGGTTGCAAATATTCTCACCAAGCCTCTCAGCAAGGTGAAGTTTGATTTGTTTAGGGGGTACATATGTAGAAACAATGTATTAATGGGGGAATGTTAGCATTAGTTTAATATTTAATACATTGTTGTTATGGTGGACAGTTATAACTGTCACCCTCCACTCGCAACCTTTATATGGCTAAGCTATTTTGTTTGCAATACGCATTGAATAGAATACATTGAATAATGCAGTATCTATCTCCCCTCTCCCTGCTATCATGAGTAGGGTGAGGCTTTTAAATATATTTTTCCTTTTACTCAATGTGGGCAATAGTTGATTACTATAAGATGATGATATCCCATTGACCATTTGATATCTGAGTCTCTCAATATGAATTCTTTTGCACCTCCTGACAAGTACCTGTGACATTAATGGAATTAGGGGGATTATATTTTTGAGCAGGATTTTAGTAATAAAATTATGTTGCTTTGATTCAATAAAAAATACTGAAATTCAACATAAATATGAAAATTTATATGTTTATCACAACTATATGCTACCATATACATACCCCTAGCTGATTCTAATAAATTCATTCCTCAAATACATATCTACACTATTGAAAATCTACATATAATCTTAGCTTGGTGCACATGTTCCCATAAAAGAAAAACTTTCTACTTCAAATTTGAAATGTTATTAGACTTGGGAAGTGGTAGCCATAATACAATTTTCCTTATTTAATTAAAAGATTACAATTTGGAATGTCGGGGGTCCATAAATCACATCCATTCCCAAACATAAGGGGAAGAGAAAATTGAGACATATAAAATTATTGTATTACATCCTTTCCATGGATGAGAGAAAGTGCATAACATCCTCCACTGGCATACTAAGTAGGCTACAACACTTTGCATAGTTGAGAGGTGTTATAGATAGGCTCCATGCATTAAGATTCCTTGTTTATGTTGTCATTTTCTATATTTTTCCCATTTATTACTCCAGATTAAATCTTTATGTTCTCTCCTTTAAATGCCTTTGTTTGGTTTTACTTCACATTTATTACGTTTTCCACTGTTGTACATTGATGGTTTGGGTGATTGGGAATTTAATATTGCAAGGGTTTGAATCATCTCTATACATGGTGGTAAAGGGCATTATTTTAGCATAGCTACATGTATCTCATCCATGTAAATAATTCATTTCAGCTGAAGTAGCATGTTTTTCATTTATGGGAACATGTGCATCAGGCTAAGACTTGGGAAGTGACAGTCATAATATAGTTGTCCCTTTGTAAATAAAAAATTACAATTTGGAATGTCGGGGTCCATAAATCACACCCATTCCCAAACATAAGGGGCAGATAAAATTGAGATGTAGAAAATTATTGTATTACATCCTTTCCATAGATGAGAGGAAGTGCATAACATCCTCCACATGCATATAGAGGAGGTTGCAACACTTTGCATAATTGAGAGGTGTTATAGATAGCTTTCATGCATCAAGAGTGCTTCTTGTTTATGTTGCCATTTGCTAGAGTTTTTCCCACATTTATTACTCCAGGTTAAATATTTATGTTCTCTCTTGTAAATGCCTTTGTTGTGTTTTACTTTGCATTTCTTACATTTTCCATTGTTGTACATTGATGGTTTGAGTGATTGGGAATTTAATATTGCAAGGGTTTTAATCATCTCTATACACAATGGTAAAGGGCACTGTTTTAGCATAACTACATGTATCTCATCCATGTAAATAATTCATTTCAGATGAATTAGCATGCTTTTTTGTTATGTGAGCATGTGCATCAGGCTAAGATTATATGTGGCTTTAGATGTCACCTGCTGAATGGGATATCATCATCTTGCAGATATCAGCTAGTGCCCACAATAAGTAGATGATTACTAACCCCAAAAAAAAAAATGATTTTTGTGCATACGCTGTTGTTTACATAATAGCTCGCATTGTCCACAAGTTTAATAAAGCATGGGAATCCATTCTACTTTACGATATCAATTAATTTTATCTTTAGATTGAGAAAGATACATGCTCAAATTCAAATACTTTTAAAGGTGAGTGTTTATAGATTATATGTATTCAAAATTTGTAATGCATTTAATACAATAGTGTATATGTATTCATAATTGTCTTATGTTATATGTTGTATATTTTGTTGTAGATATCGATATGTGATTGCATCTATTTTATCGTATATATATATGGTTTTAGGAGATTACTGATTTCACATTGGTCCACCCGAGCACATTGCCCCTTACAGCTTGGTCTTCTTCTCGCTCAATCCCGTATTCATCTTCTGGTTTCTCCCCTATTCTTTTGTTCCCTCCATTTTAACTTCTTCAATTCATTTCTTTCAACGCGTTTTCATTGTACATTTCATGTATGATTGCTAGTATTTAAATAAAGAGAATGAACACCTAGTTTTAATGGTTTCCTAGGCCATCATTTAATTTGATTATTTCATTTTAAGTTTATATTATTTTTAATCTTACTTGTTTAAAATTTGATTGATTTCATATGAGAGTACCCCCAAAAGAAATATAGGCATAGTGTTATTTTAGGGTTTTGAGTTGTCCTGCAAATTTTGGAAAATGTGTTTGCCATGGAGGATATAATATACATATTGTATATACACCATAAATTGCAATGATATTGTAGGGCCATTGAATTTGAGCATTACATACAACAAGCATTAAATAGTGGTAAAAAAACTTAACAAAGCTCCCACATTAGTCTTTCATTTGGAGTAAGCATAAATTACCCTCTAAACAAGGAGTTATCATCATTTTTTTCTGTTAAGAAGTTGAAAAAATGATAGTTTTGAGAGCAATAGAAGTAAGACATGAACTCCCAAATACCTCCAATTTTGAGATTCAAACAATTTAGGTGCTTGAACATACTTCCATGTTTCACATACACATATATAAAGAACTATTTACAACAACATATGGAAAAATATAGATTATAAAAGTAATCTAAAACATCAATTAAAATAATATCATGATGTCAAAGTCTAAAATCCTCTCTACTCGTTTTTTTTCATCTACATATTCACCCAAAGAAAATGGGTTATAATTGATTTAACAAAAATATATTTATTGCACAACCCTAATTACAAAGTAACTAAATTTACACTATGATATACAACTATTAGATACACTATGAAGCAAGTAAGTGGATTTAGTGTACACGAGAGAGAGAGAGAGAGAGAGAGAGAGAGAGAGAGATTTATGCCTGACTGGGATTGGTATAGACTAGGAAAACTACTGAATAGAAGGTGAACTATGTCATTATTGCACACCGTAAAATCTGGAGTTGTCGGATAAAGGCCGGACTAGGGTGAAGGCACCTAGGCGCCGGAGCGTGGATAATTTTAGTGGTGAATATTCATAATACGGTGAATATTCCATTTTTAAAAAAATTGAAAAGGAAAATTTTTTGGCGCGGGTCAGTGACTTGCTCACCTAATAATTAAATTTTATTTTTTTAGGGGTCGGCTTCACCTACCCTTGAAACTATTCCCTATATAATCCTAGATTATTCACTAGGTAGAACACTACTAGCTCACTCATACCACCTAGGGGCATATGTATTATCAAGTACAGTAAACGCGTGACAGGAGGGCGGAGGCTGCAGATGCGTGAAAAAGATTTTTTTGACGCGCAACATGGAGAGTTTTTGACGCGTGACAAGAGTGCGGAGGAAGTAGACACGTGATAGAGAGTTTTTTGATGCGTGACATAAAGATTTTTTTTTCGCGCGATCAAAGGGTGGAGGCTACGATACGCGACAAAAAAGATTTTTTTCACACGTTAACATGGTTGTTGATGCGCGTCAACGAACCTTGCTGATGCGTGTCAACAACCTTGTTGATGTGTGTCAATGAACCTCGCTAACGTCGTCGGTGAGGATCTTTGTTGACATTACCCTCACCGACACACATCAAGAAGGTTGTTGACGCGTGTCGGCGAGGTTTGTTGAAACACATGAACAAGGTTGTTGATGCACATGAATGAGGTTTTTTGACGTGCATCAACAACCTTATTGACACACGATAGTAAATATCTTGTCATGTGTCTGCAGCCTTCTATCACACCACTTAAAAATTAGGTAAAAATTTTGTTGTCAGGACCCCAAAAATTCACCTTCCCGCTAAATTGGTTCCGAGGATATTCGCCAGGTATTTTCCACCTCTAATTTCTAAGAGGTCTCTTTAAATGAACCCTAATAGAATGGAAGAGAAGTGAGAATCACTTTATCAACCTGGTTTTTCGAGAGTAATGCACCTACTCAAATATGTGAATATCATGGTAATAATCCTATTTAGCACCATGTTTAGTAGTGTGAGAGACTCTAGAAAGAGGGGTAGGAAGATTTACCACCTTCATTATGGGTACATAAACTTTATTTCACCTTGCGAGGCTACGCACACTTGGTATGTTTATGTACAACCGCACAAGAGACTGAAATTGGCAAGACTTGACTCGGGAATGTTCCAGGACTTTTGACTACTTCTCCACTAAACCTTCAAAGAAAAGATATTACATGTTATGAAGCAATTGACCATGGGAGATAGTGCAAAGGATGAAGAACTCATTTAGGATTTATTTGGTGAGTCAGATCTAGAAGTGTGTTTTGATGAAGTAGATGAGACAAATGTAGATCTGCTTTAGCATTTTTATAGAGAAGGAGAAAGGAAATATTGTCATATGGTGGATGGTGAAGAAGTGGAACAATTGGAAATAGATCATTCGGAGGGTACATGTGAGGTATTAGAAAATGTAGATGAGAAGGAACACGCTTACCATGAACCTATGAATACAACAAAAGTGAGCATTGACACGAGATCTTTTGGAGCTAAGGAGGCCATAATTAGAGATTATTGGTTTGACACTAAAGTGGCTCACATAATTGAGTTACTACGCAATTTCAAGTATTTGTTTCCTAGGGGCTACTATGAGTTGAAAGGGGTGCATGAATCCTTGGGTGAGATGAAAATTAAGTTAAAGGAAGGTGCGCGCCTGGTTAGGAAGAGACCTTATAGAATGAACCCTAACATGCATGTAAAAGTTAAAAAAGAAACAGATAAGATGTTGGAATCTGACATTATTGAGCCCATAGAGGAATCAGAGTGGGTTATCCCTATGGTAATCAAAATAAAGAAAGATGGAAGAATCAAGATTTGTGTGGACTACAAAGAGCTGAATTCTGCATGTGTGATTGATCCTTTCCCTACACCATTCATTGAGGAAATATTGGAAGGCATTGAAGATGAAAAATTTACTGTTTTTAACGATGGATTCTCTGGGTATCATTAGGTAAGAATTGCTAAGGAGGATCAAGAGAAGACAACTTTCACAACTGAGTGGGGAATTTTTTCATACACAGTGATGCCCTTTGGATTAAAGAACACACGTGTCTTTGTATTTTTGCGCATCGCTGTGGCTATAGCATTCCAAGATTTTATTCACAAATTATGTCGGTTTACTTGGATGATTGGACTGTGTATGGGCTTATCAAGGATCATTGTGACAATTTTTAGTTTATGTTTGAGAGGTGTAGACAGTTAAACATCTCTTTAAATATTAATAAGTGCATATTTACTACACCTTTGGAACTCGATAGGGAATATCATCTACAAGGAGGGTTTGTTAGTAGATCTAACTAAGGTTGCATTCATTTTTGGCTTGGAGGAACCCACCGGTCGGAGAGAGGTGCATGAATACTTGGGCCACACTGGGTATTAAATTTTTTTATCAAGTGATATCCTAAGATTTCCACGCCCTTAGAGGATTTATCAAGGGATATTATAAGATTTCCCCACCCTATTGGGGAGAACCGCAACAATGCGCATTTGAAGCACTCAAGGAGAGGCTTGCTACGATGCCTATTTTATGTTTTCCTTCCCGGAATTTCTCCTTTCACGTACATGTTGACGCCTCTAGCATGGCCATTAGCATAGTTATAGCTCCACCTAGAGAAGGTATTTTAGGTCATCCTATATGTTTTACTAGTATAAATTTGACTCCTCCGATCATAATTATACAAGTATGGGGTCTGAAAGCTTTGTCATTAATGATCTACGCTGCTGCATAAGTTTAGAAAATACTTACTAGAAACACCTTTTGTGTTCTATACAGATCACATGGCATTGAAATACTTGGTAAATAATCCTGTTTTACAGGGGCACATATGCCGATGGGTTTTATTATTCCAAGAGTTTGACTTTATAGTTGTGGTAAAGCCAGTAAAACCAATTATGACCTAGACCACTTATCAAGGATTCAATCAAGAGAGTACGCACAAAGTATTGAAGATACAATGCTAGATGCACAATTATACAAAGTTAAAAGCGCATGCCCTTGGAATTAGAGGATATTGCTGTCTTTTTACGCATAGGTATGGTGCTAGAAGGAATGAAAGCCTTGGAAAAGAAACAACTTGCAATTCATTCCACAAATTTCATGTTGATCAGTGGTGACTTATTAAAACTAGGTCAAGATGAAGTATTGCACTTTGATGTGTACAGGAACATGAGCACACAAAATCATGGGGGAGGCTCACGACGGTATTACAGGTGGACACTATGCAGGTGACACCACTGCGCATAAGATTCTACTCACTGGTTTATGGTGGGAAACCTCTTACAAGGATTACAAGGACTATTGTAAGGCATGTGATCAATGTCAATGCCTTGGAAATCCTAGGTAGAGAGATGAAATACCTTTGACGCCCATTACTAGTGTAGAGCCTTTTGAAAATGAGAAATATAATTTCTGGGTCCTATTTCCCCAACCACATGTAGAACTGGATCACACTACATCATCACTTGTACAAATTATCTTACAAGGTGGTGGAAGCAACACCTACAAAGTATTATACAGTGCTTACAACAAGGTTCTTATGGGAAAATATTCTTACAAGGTATGAATGTCCTTTGAGTTTGAGAAGTGATAGGGGAAGTCATTTCCTAAATATGACAATCAGTATATTATTGGATGAAGTTATGGTCGTACATCACAAGAAAACACCGTATAACCATTAGGAAAATGGGACTACTGAGGCTTTCAACAAGACATTGAGCCAGACTTTGAAAAGGATTTGTGATGTTGGAAGGACAAACTAGGATGATAAAGTTTCTACTGTACTTTGGGCATATAGAACAAACTATAAACGATTGAATAAGGAAACACCCTTTCAGTTGGTGTATGGCACAGAAGTAATTATTCCCATGGAATTCATGTTACCTTCTTTGTGTATCGCACACGTGAGAGGTCTAGCTGATGAGAAATCATTGGAAGAAAGAATTGAAAATTTTTTGACAGACTAGATGAGAGGTGCGAAATAACATGTTGGAGTCAAAAGCAAGAAAAAGTGAGGTAGAAAGCATGACAGGGACAAACACATCAAGGAAAAGAAGCTTGAGGTTAAGTAGATGGTACTCCTTTATGATTCAAAGTTTTTGTGCCACCCAGGAAAGATTAAGGTGTATTAGTTGGGACAGTATGTGTAGACACCAATTTTTGGTATAGATCCCCTCCATCATCTCACATTTATGCAATTTCCATTCTCGCTTTTATTTTTCTTAAATTAAATGAAATCCCATCCATTTTCTCACCTTATTAAATTAATTATCAAATGGGATCCATGTAGACCCATTTGATAATTCAAATTTTGGCATTATCCCCCATCTCTCACAAATTATTCAATCCATGGGTATTAATACACCCATCTGACACCCATTTCTAAATGGAATCTATCATCTCACCCACCATGTCAATCATTCTCCCCACTCCATCTAATAATTCAAGCCATGGTCCCCATGTGATCACATCATATCTCTTAACTCAGGTTACTTTACTCAACCATGAGTATCATTTAACCTATAGTCTAACCTCACATCCAAGCTATAAATATGGGGTTTCCCCATATTTCAAGGACCCCGACCATGACTAATATTTTTCAAGAATACCTGGAGATACCTAGGCCCAGAGAAGAGAAGAAAGAGCTTAATTAAGTTCTTCCAGTTTGAGGGAGAAATCTTTGTCATAATTTGTTATCTGGACCATTTGGATGCCAAGTTCATTTCCATAACAGAGCACAAGCTAAGTCCTCTCATCATTTTAGTTACTTGTCCACCATTGTGGATATATTTATGCTTCTTTTAAGGCATCATATATTTCATCAAGTCCACTTGTTATGGATCTATTTGTGTCTCTTTTTGGACACTTTATTTATTTCATCTAGTCCTCCTTTGAGGCCATGATTATCCTTCTATATTTATGTCTCTCTTGGGGCATCATTTATTTTCATCAAAATCCACTGTTTTGGTCATATGTTCATTTCCTTCAGGACATAGTTTTATTTCCTACTTGGCTATCATCTCATCTTATTGCAACTTCATTGTCTTCCCTCTCTTGGTGGTAAACTAGAGATGTAACCTCTTAATGCATTGCACTTACACCGTCTACTATTAGCATATTTACCAATGATCACTTAGTTATATCCTTAGATCATTCCTCCATCCTTAGCCCCTTCCATTTTTCATTGTAATGATCTAAATTATGTGGTCCGCCTTCACTACTTTGATGTGACCCCATAACCATTACATCCGTCACCTTCTCATTCTCCTATTACAGCCATGCGAAGGGTCTAGGGTGTCTCTTGTACATTCCTTATCCCCTCTTAAGTGGTTTACTTGACTATTCCTAGCTCTCCCCCATGTGAAACTCAAATTCACTTATGCAAAAGGAAAAATCAAAGTTATCAAAAATAGATTGATCCCTCGAAGGACAACTATTCATGCAAAAAAGAAAAAGAAAAAGAAAAGCATACAAATAAAAATCAAATAAAAATCAAAAGAGATAGACCAATCCCTTGAAGGATGGATATCATTATTATTCTTGTCATCCATATTATGTATAAAGTAGACCATACCCTCAAAGGATGGCTACTTTGTTATTATGGCATCTGGAAGGTTTTCCGCATTGATCAACCTTCCTTTATCAACATTTTCCGAAAGCTTCCCGCATTGATTAGAAAAATTTCTACTATTGTTCTTTCCCTTTCCTAGAGTTGGGGCATAGACTTAAGGAACACCACCTTTGGAGATCTCTATTCCCGCGTAGAAGTCACATCTTCGATCCCTTTGTCATGTCAATATTAGGATTACGAGCATCTTTCATCCATATTTCCCTCACGATCTTTTGGTATAACTAACTATCGTTGGTTATGTATTAACACCTGTTATCGGCAACAAGTGCAATGCCTTGAGTGGTAACCCTTTCTTGTTTATCTCCAATCCAGTTTGAAACATAGTTTCCCTATACGCCCTTGCTACAACTATTTTCCATTCATCTCATCCAAATCATCTTTTATAAAAATCACATCAAATTTTATACTATGAATTTTATATCTATCCATCATTTCCATGAATGCGTTTGTAAATACACTTTTGGTTTGTGAATTCTACTTGATCACCATTGTAGTTTGCAAATCCTACTTGAGGATCCTTCTCAAGGAAAGTTCATTATCTTACAACTCCTTATCTCTCAACATGTTCAAAAATGTCTTTGATCCATTGCTCCTCGCTCTCCATTTCCACTCATCACCATTTGTCTCAACATCATCCTTCTCACCTTTCTGTCCCCTTGCATGACGCTAGATATCTTACTTTTCTTTCCTCTTGAGTTTCCCTTTTACTCTTCCATTTTCAGTTTGATAATAATACTTAATCATCCAAAAAGCCAAAAAATCTTAGTTAAGGTATATATTCTTCCTTGGATCCTCCCACTGTAGAAGCTTCTCCACCATTTCCTCTTTCAACAGATGACAATCACCACCACAAACATCTTTCCACTCCTCCTTTTCTACTTAACACTCTTGCATCATCACTCCCACCATGTGGGCATCCCAATTAAGGATTTCCCTTACACTCTCCATCTACACTACATATGTTCCTCCATCCACTCATGTCACACTCCTCTGTTTCCTTGTTATCACTTTGATATCACCTCCTTTCATCTCTTGTTCCATTTTGATATATGTTGCTCAATATTTTCATCATCCTTCTTTTCCTTCAGCTTGGCGATCCTACTTAACCATCCCCATCGCAGGAAATATTACTTAAGAGTTCCTCTTAAGAATGGTTTCTTTCCATCTGACCCTTTCACCTCCCATCATATCTTCCTCATATTTTGTCTCCCACCTCTCATCGTACTCATCCACTCCAACCAACCCTTCCACACCTGTATCCAATACAATGTTGTCTTTCCCCTTCCATATTGTCACCGGTTTGGTGATATTACTTAAATCCTCTTGCGGCATAACAATCTTACTTAAGAGTCCTTCTTAAGTATGATCAGTCATCTTGCACTTGCCCACTACCCCACATTCTCTCCATCTACATTTTCTCATCATTCCCCATCATCACATCCTCTCACCTCCTCTTCCATTCACGCAAACACCACTTCCTCCTTGCCTCGTTTTCATCTCCATCATCCATCGCTGGGTAATCTTACTTAACCGTTGCTTCTCCATTCATTTCGTGTCTTGTTTCTTCATTTTTCTCTCATTCATTCTCATCCATTGCATCCTCTCCTCATCTTCATCTTCCTACACATCATTATCCCTATTTTCTTTACTCTTTCTGCTCCATCTTCTAGAGGTCTCCCACATTTCTACCTCCATATTTACTGTCATTTTCATTGATCTTCTCCTAACATTCTTTCATCATCATCTTCTTTCCGTGCTAATAATTATCGATGGAATTATCCTAAAATCACTCATCCCCATTCTGCATAGCTCGAATCCTTTTCTCGACCCCCTCCATTTTATCTTCATTCCTTCATTCCTTTGTTTCCTCTAATCATTATCATGGGACTTCTCCTAATGTCCCTTCATTGGCATTACCCTCCCATTCTTCATTTAATTTCTGCCTCGTCTCATCTTTTCTCCCATTCTTTTGTCAGACTGATCATTATCGGTGGATTTATCCTAACATCCATTCATTGACATTGCCTCTCCTATCCCATCCTTTATTTGTCCTTGCCACTTCTCCATCTTCCATTCTTCCTTGTCAATTTATTCACTTTGTCTTCATCATACACCCTCTCTTTATTTTCTTGTCAACAACTTATCCTCATCTCATGCATCTCCGCTTATTTTCCAATTGACATCATTCCTTCCCTCAAGCTTCTCTTTATGTTCCTTGTGTTTCTCACTCTTTATCAAATATCTTCATTCTTGGTTCCCTTCCTTCTATATAATTTTCTCCGTTGTCTTCTCCTCCTTTCTTGTCCTCGTCTTATTTCACTTCCTCTTTATCATCCTCCTCCTTTTACCTCACACTTCCTCCTTACTTCCCCATCGATAACCTGACTCTTCAATGATTATCCCATCTCCTTTATCATCTCATCATCCACATGCATTTCCATGCGGTCAGTTTCATATTATTTTCCTTGGATTTCCTCACTATGATTTGTTTCCCTCAATTTTCTTTGCTCTATCATCTCTTTCATTTTCCATTACCTCTCTGCTTTCCTCTGCTTCATCCTCCTTCACACCTTTCATTTTAAATAACTCTCTCTTTTTCATAATTTCACCCTCTACTCTGTCCTTTTCTTGTCTTCTCTTTGTTTGTCCTTCTTCATTTCCCCCTTTCTTTATAATCCTTATTTGTTATCTTTTTCCTCCCCTTTCATTCCTTATTTTCTCCTCCTCCATCTCTGTCCCTCTATTCCATACCCTGTCACCTTCACATTCAATATTTTTGCTCTTCTCATAATCATCTAATCCTCTTATCTATTCCCTTTTATCTTTCTCAACATCCCTCACATCCGACATTCATAGTCAATGCCAATGTTTCTCCATTTATGTACCACTAATCTATTTCATTACTAGTTCTTGTTCTTCTCTTTGCAATATTGACCTCTTCTCTTTTTCAAAACCCTGTCACATCTTTTATCTTCATCAGTCCTCTCATAGGGACATCATCATAACCATTTCTAATAACTTCTTCCCATCTTCCTTTGACATTTTTTTGTCTTGGAAGATACCATAACAACCATCACCTATATGATCTTGTTCTCTTCCATGCATATTTGCTCTACTTTTGTTTTTTCGCAAAAGTATCTTGACTTCTTATCCTACTTATGTAAGAAACAAGACTTCTTTGTCTTCTTCACCTTCTAATTTGCTAACACTTATGCATATTTCCTATGAAACATGATTGTCATTATATTTATCACCCTTTTAGAAACTTTTATCTCACCTTTTTATCCTATCTGCTCATCCTATCCACATTTATGAATATTCCCCCTGGGATATCTTATTTCAACATCCATTTATGTCTTATGTTGGGGCACCTTTTCATCCTTATAGTTGTCAACACATAGAACTCACTTTGTGTCCTTCTCGTTCCTGTCTTTGGGATATCATTATCTTCATCCTCATCCCTTTTGTAGACACATGATTTTTTTACACTATTCCTCGCATGATACACGGGATTACACACATATTTCACGTTCATGTTGCACATATTTTTATGTTTTCCTATGACCCATTGGTCATTAGAGTTTACATCCATCTTTGCGGTGCTCTTCACCCACTCACAGGTTTGTAGAACATTGTCGTCTGTCTCCATTTAGACCGCAATTGTCCTCTACCAATGTGATATTGGAGTCACCACCATACTTTTTTATTGTTATTGTGATCCTTTTTTTCCTGAGGCATCTTGCCTTTGGTCATGTCTTCATCCATCCTCAAACATATATTTCATCTAACCCTTTTTATTTTTGTCTCATGGCTTGCTATCGAAAACCACTCAACAAAAAGAGGCAAATGTAGACACCATTTTTTTGTATAGCACCCCTCCATCATCTCACATTCATGAAATTTCCATTCTCACTTTTATTTTTATTAAATTAAATGAAATCGCATCCATTTTATCACCTTATTAAATTAATTATCGATGGGATCCATGTAGAACCATTTGATAATTCAAATTTTGGCATTATCCCCCATCTCTTAAAAATTATTCAATCCATGGGTATTAATACACCCATCCGACACCCCTTTCTAAATGGAATCTATCATCTCACCTACCATGTCAATCATGCTCCCCACTCCATATAATAATTCAAGCCGTGGTCCCCACATGATCACATCATATCTCTTAACTCAAGTTACTTTACTCAACCTTGAGTATCATTTAACCTGTAGTCTAACCTCACATCCAAGCTATAAATATGGGTTTTCCCCATATTTCAAGGACCATGACCTTGACTGATATGTTTCAAGAAGACCTAGAGAGACCTAGGCCTAGAGAAGAGAAGAAAGAGCTTAATTAAGTTCTACCAGTTTGAGGTAGAAATATTTGTACTAATTCATTATCTGACCATCTAGATGCCAAGTTCATTTCCATAGAAGAGCACAAGATAAGTCCTCTTGTCATTTTAGTTACTTTTCATTTTATATTCTATTATTTCTACATGATAACTACTATTCATGATCTATTATTATCTTGTCTGACATGGGGTTGACATCCTCCAAGGGAGTTAAAATCCTCTTGGAACTAACACTTTGCTTAGAAAGCCCCACACATTATTATCTAATCCTATATGTTTCAGTTTTGTAGATCTAGCTTCTTTATATCATGCTCGTAGATCCACATCTGCATATGAGGTCCTAAGCCCTCTATCATTAAAAGTTTTGGTGGCTCCCAGTATTGGCCTTCATTGTGCTCGAGAATGATGTTTATTGTTCAACATTTTGGCACGCCTGGTGGGACCAGATCCAAGATCTAGTCATTTCATTTGTTTTGTTCCTTTATTCATCTCGTGTAGGTATTATAAATATATCGGTTCTCCTGTGTCGTAGTTTTCAAATATCTGTGATAAATATTTCATCTTGTGGACTCACGTTTTTGCAAGATTTGGTGTTATCTTCATCCGTATCAGAGGTTTGTGTCGCCTTCAAGGTAAGTACTCTTCTTGTGTTTAACTGGCTTGGTATTTAGTTTCAAGTTTAGTTTTATTATTAAATACATAATCATACTCAAATAAAAATAAAAAAATCATATGTTACTTGCATGGGAAACAAATCCGGAAACTAATCTTATTGTCTTGCTTTTATTTGCGATCTTAGTTGTATAATAGATATAATTTTTTCCTTTCAATGACCTTTTCTTTGACCTAATAAAATATGTCTATATATTCATCTAGATCTTAATTTCTAATTATGTATAGATCTCACATTTCAAATCATACTAATCTATAGTTATTTGTTAAAATATAATAATCTATAGTTATTTATTTTAAAACATAATAGACAATATTGATTTATTTAAATCAACAAAAAATCAAATTAAAAACAAAACAATGATAATTATTTGTAGACACCTAAAATTGGTTACTCAATTTAGTGTCCCTCTTACCCATTTACGTGCTTAGTAACTCCGGGCACGTTTGCGTCACCAATTATCCCCTTGGGATATTATCCAATCTGTGATTTAATCACCTATCTCTAAATTTAATTCATTTCATCATATCTTGCCCATGGGTAATTAAATAATTAAATATTTAATTACGCTTCTTCCCATGCATCTTAATCACTTATCTACCCCAAATTTATTTTACCCATGTACCACATCTATTCTTAATCTTCCCTAAGCGGGATATTTTCCCGTAGTCGGATAAGCCTTTTCTTTCTCGAATCAATCAATTAAGGCACCTCGGGAGTCTTTTCCGCGATCGGCGCCGACCCATATGGTCGGCGCCGATTTTCTAGGAGCGGCGCCGATTATAAAAGCAAGCCCAGAACTCAGTTCTAGGGACCGAAAAGAGCGAAGAGACCGAAAAAGAGACGAACGAGTGAAAGGAAGCACTTACGCACGAACAGAGAGTGAGAAAGAGAGATCTTCTTAGCATCAATTGTCTCAGTTAGGGCAGATCCTGTCCTAATCAATCCCTGAGAGGAGCACCGTTACTTACTCTGCCTCAGTATCATATCAACACCATACACCATTATCTATCATCTGTGTGACTCTGTTCCAGCGTCTCTCCATCTTGGCACATCCTACAGGACAACATTCACCTTCCGCTCCCGAATCTCATCCATACGAGTCCCCGATTGGTGATGCCTTGATTGACATCGATCTTATCGATCAGCGTCGATCGATTTCGATCGCCGCCCGATCAGTCGATGCCGCCCGATCAAATCGATCGCGCCGATTCTACACAGTCGACGCCGATTTCCCTGCAGACAGGTAAAAGATCACAGGTAACACAAATTTAGCATTATTTCTCAGTTCCTTGTTTTCTCGTACTTCCATCTGTTCGTGTTTCTGTTTTATTACCGCAATCGAGAGAATCTAGTCTTTATTTACATCTTTTATCATGTATCTTTGCTTTTCTTTATTGAAACGTGGATGACATCCGCCAAGCTTATCGCTTCTCGGACCCGCTTCTCGGGCAATCCACCCATATATCTTCTAACGCCATCTTTTTCTGTCAAGCACCGGTGTTTTGCAGGTTACTCGGATCTATTGTGCGAATTGCTCGTGTGCGCCCGTCTTATCTACATCGACTTCCTCATCCGTCTACATCTTCATCAGGTATCTATTTCATTGAGGTTTTTCAGGGTTTTTGTGTTTAGTTTGGTGCATTAACTTGGACAGGTAACAAGCACGAAATTCTTGATCTACATTCTGGCACGCCCGGTGGGACCCAACCAAAGTCCCTTATTGGTAAGTTCATTTCTTTTCTAGTTTTGAACTTTGTTCCTTTTCTTCACTGATTTCTATCAGTCCTATTTGAGCATTTCTGTTCATCATTTCAATCTTGCTTTTTAGGCGAAATCTTTATCTTGAAAATTTCTTATTTCCTTTAAATAGAAATTTTTTGTTTCACCATTATCTGGATGTATCTTTCCGGATCTTGTTTGTTGTTTGCTTGATCCTTTCTTGCGGAGCACTTTTTGTTCGTGGATTGTTCGAGGAAAGAGCTCAACAACGCGCTTTTTGAAGTCCACACACCTTGGAGAGCTAAAACTACAGGTATTCCTCTTTTTCGGTGTTTTCTCCTTTTTAGGTTTTCTTTGTTGGTTGTTTATCACATCCAAACACTTCAGTTTTTGGTGCTTAAAAAGAACCTAATCGCATTTGGGAAAGAACTTGTTTGAATTGTCTTCATCGAAATCAAACATTTCGTTTTAAGTGCTTAAAAAGAACCCTTTCTTTTTCATTCTTTGCATGCTTTGTCATCTAGTGTTAATTAGGTTGGAAAATTGATCAAAATCGGTAGTGACACTATTTGATTTTTATTTTTCACCCTTGCACACAAAGCCAAAATCACTAGGTATAAAGCATCTAAACAAAACTCCTTCCCTGGCCTCGCCTACTTGGAAGTGATATCCAGAGGAAGAGCCTACGCGTACTCGGGCTCGCCATGCTATAAATTCACGAAAGATTTTGGTATATATTGGCAAAGCACCCGACTCCCTTATCGCAGCGGTGTGTGAAGTGCGGGGGTAGGCCCCTATATCAAGCCACGTACCGGTCTTTTACTGAAGTGCCTTCGGGACTCCTCACCAAACATTACCCAAACCATCCCTAGTTTGGCTATCTGAGTAGTTCCTGTTCTAAAAAGCCTTCCCTAACATTTTCATTTCTTAAAAGCATCAAAATTTAAAGGAGATAATCACTTGCGCTGCTTGAACTATTTGTGCATTAGTTAAGACAATCTTCTTTCTTGCTTGTTTATGACGGCTATCACCCGTTCACAATCTAGGAAAATGGCCCAACAGGTTCCTTCTTCCTCCGAAATCACCACCAGCGTGGATGTTTCGGCACCCCTCCAATCTTCCTCGGGACCACTGTTAGTGGGTTCCCCCTCATGGTCGTATAATCCTTTCCATCAAGCCAAAACAATCCCATCACGTCCGGCTTCTCCTAGTCCATCAGAAATATCTTCTGACTCAGAGTCTATTCCTCGCGGGGATCCTGAATTTCAGGCTCTCCTTGATCGCAATCCGGTAGCCCTCATGGACTATCTAGTACACAAGTCGATCCAAATATCGGACCAAGACCCACCAATCCGACAAGTGTACAATTATCCTCGCGGATCATCCCAGGCCTCTTTAGAGCAGTTTGCACCATCTCTCTTGCCTCGAGCCACGGAGAAGGGTGAGGCCCCTATGCCTCCCTTTTCTCTTCCACCTACCATGTCGACTAATTCTCAATTAGTCTTACCTATCCCTAACACTGCAGCTACCTCGACTATTCCACAACCCATTTCTGAGAGGTCTTCTGCCCTTGCTATAGTAAATTCGTCTGCACATCCGCACATTGCCGTCAATTCGTCTATGCCCTCTATCGTTTCTCAAGGTCAATACCTCTTCATGAGCCAACCCCCTCCGAATAGGCAGTTGGCTCCTACTTCTCGTCCTCTAGGGGGTCTTTCTTCCAATATTCCAGCTACTGTGACATTCGCCCATCCTCTAGTATCGGCACCCTTGATACCTAATTCAGCAATAGAAGGCCCCTTTCAGGTCTTGTTCCCCAACATGACCAATCCAACCAACACTCATATTCCTCAATCTATCCCGATCCAATCAACCAACATAGGAGTCCACCAATCACAGGCTCCATCCGTCACCCAACCTTTATTTGCTCAACCACTTATTATCTCGCAGCCTGCCTATACGCAAGCTGCACAACAAATACCCCACCCGGTGTCACCCAGAACACCTGGTTATTCCTCTTATAATCCTATCCAACAACAGATGAATCCCCCATTGACACCTCAACCACACCCACTACTTGCTTCTCATGTAGGACAAACCAATGTACCTCCTCCCCAATCGGATGTGGTTCAATTTCTCTTCAAGAAAATTGCAGACTTGGAAGCCTCCACAAAAGGAGCCCGCCCTTCATACTCCTTTGAAGAAGTATGCAATGAACCCATTCATCCTTCGGTGGCTTTTAAGCCTTATCCTCCCCAATGGGAACTTCCCAAATTCTCAAAATTTCATAGTCGGGAAGACCCCCAACAACATCTGCGAGCATTCAAACATGCTTGCTACCTCATTGTCCAAGATCAGGAGCTCATGCTCCGTACCTTTCCTATGTCTCTAGCGGGTCCCGCTTTGGACTGGTACAATAATATTCCTCAACATTCATTATTTTCTTTCTCTCAATTGGCCCAAATGTTTGTTGAGAACTTCTCAATAAATATTGCCCATAAGATCTCAATCACAGATCTTTACAACATTCGCCAATTTGACGATGAGTCTATTGCAGACTTTGTCGCTCGTTGGAGAGGGATAATCAACCAATTGTCCTTCTCTCTTCCTCAATCACAACAGATCGAGCTGTTCACCCGATCTTGCGCTAGTCACATTTCTTCCACGTTAAGAATCCAAACTTTCCACACCTTCGAAGAAGCCTTCACAATGGCACGCAAACTCGAATCTCGTGCCATTGAACAAGGAAAACTAAAACTTCGCTCCAAATCTAAACCCGATTTCTCTCGGTTCACCAAACCAAATTCTTTTCCTCCTAAAGATAAGAATCAAGGGTCCACCAATGCTATCGTATTAAAAACATCGAGAACCGATAGTACTCCTAATCAACCACCACGAAGAGACCCTTCATCTGCTCGAAAAGGGGCTTCATCATCTCGATCCTTCGCTCCATTGGGGGAATCATATGCCTCCATCTTAGGAAAAATGTTGGAAGTTCGCATGATCGAACTTCCACCCATTAGAGATATTGATGAAAGTCGAGAACGTCCTTTGTGGTACAGAGAAAACGATTTTTGCCACTATCATAGAACCAAGGGTCATGACATCGAACGATGTCAGACTTTCAAAAATCTTGTCCAAAAATTCATTGATAAAGGCGAGCTTATTCTGGATAACCCAAATGCTCCCCCAAATCAAGCGGTGGACGTTTTCAAACAACCCTTCCCCAATCATGCCCCAAATCATAATTCTTCAGAATCTCAAAAACCAAACACCCACACTATCAACTTCATTTCTCTTGAAGAACCCGCACGAAACCACATCATCTACAAACGCAGATCAATCGAATCGAACCCTCTTCCACTTCACCAATCACTGAATTCCTCCATCCTCGGATAACCCATCTTTGGATATTCCTACATTGCTAAACACGAGTCATCTCTCTCCGCTCCTTTGTCTCGATCTCCCATCCATACCCGAGACGATTGTCTTCCTCATCCTGTCTCATCATCGGACATCCTTTCAATGCTCGAGGCAATTACATCCCTTGAGTTTCCACTTGAGACACATCTATTACTTTGCTCCCATTCCGGCTACAACTATGCCCTTGATAAACATCCCTATAATCGAGACTTCGTGAAAGTGTCCTCAACTTTGACTCTTCCTATCTCTTTTCCTATAGTAGTTCCACCCATGATCACTACACCAAAAGTGGTCCCTTCGCAGGAACTTCTTCATCACTTACTTCTTCCATCACAAATACTACTTCACCTATTCGGAAAAATCAAAAGAAGTAACACCAACACACGCACACTCGATTCCTCAACCTAAACCGCGACAACCAAAATCTAACATTATACCATCAATATCTCCCCATTTGCTTCCTCCAAAAGGTTACAATCACCTTATGACGTTGAAGTTGTCACCATCCCTGAAAAGGGAAGCCCATATTTCGACCATCAAAACTCTCGGTGTTCTTCCACAAAAATCTCTCTCACGCCTCATAAACGATTAGATTTGCCCATTTGAGAAGGCATCTTCTTCTACACACCTATCAAAGTCATCATCTTCTTCTTCATCAACATCCCTAAAAGTAGACTTACCTACCAAAAAGATGCCACTTCTTCTATCAAAATCCTCATCTTTGTTACCAAAAATCAAGACACCCTATCTTCCTCCAAATTCACCTATTTTGGGAGCTTCTTCCTCTTCCAAACCGACATTATCTAAATCATCCGTAAATCCGACTAAGCAACCCCCTTTGTCTCCAAAAACCGCAAAAATTATCGCATCTCCATCCTCCTCAAAATCTATCTTAGGGACTCCTCCTCCACCAAAGACAATCATGTCTCATTTACTCCCATCCCAAGCACCCAAGACTGCTCCTCCGAATGTCCAAACAAATAAGAGGATCCCTAATAAAACTGTTAAACCTAACATGCAAGTTCTTTTACCCCGGCAGTCGGTTAAGGTAAAAGAACCATCTCCATTATCTCTATCCTCATCTTCGTCTACCGGATTCTACACCGAAATCCTTCATCAACTTATCCAATCTTCAGCCATAACCCTTCCTCCGATTAAGCCTTATAACCCCAAAGGAGTGAAACCTACCTGGTTTAACTCTGATCTGATTTGTGCTTACCACCGTACTCCAGGTCATGACACTGAAGGATGTAAAGCTCTTCAAGCCGTTGTCAAGAACCTTCTGGAAGAAAGTGACCTCTTGTTGGAGGAGGAACAAGTACCTCCTGTTACCCTAGCCTCATCCGAACCTCAACCATCCATTCAGACCTCTAGTGGTTCCACTCCACTTGATCTCCCTCCTTCCCAAATTGACACAATCCATATCGCCACTAGAACCCAACATTATCATAACCCATCTTCATCTCCAACATCTAGACCACGGGTTGTCATTTCTGCAGCCCCTGAAGGCGTGTCTCCTTCCTCATCAGCCCCACGACCCAAGATCTCCATTCGTCTTTGCACTCGGACTCAAGTTCCCGTATCCGTTGAGGAGAGTGTCATGAAGCAACTCACCCAAGCTCGGTCAAAATGTCTCTTTTGACCTCATCCAATCCTCTCCACAACATCGCCGAGGCTCTAATCGATAATCTGCGTGCATCGCGAAGAAATTCCGATGAGCCCACCCTTCAGTGGGTTGTTGGATTGAATGGTCCATCGACCGCCATTTCTTTTGAAGATTCGAAATCCCTCATCTTTCTTCGTGAGAGGATTTGGGCTCCTCTCTTCATCACAGTCCAAGTCAATAACACTGCCTTAAAACGTGTTATGATCGATAGTGGAGCTGCTCTCAACGTCATCTCTTCCCACACATTCGAACAACTTAAGTTACCTAAGAATGTGGTGTCACCTCCGCCTTTCGCCCTTCGATCATTTAACGATCATTAGCGGATCACTCTAGGAATCGTGGTCTTACCCATCCGAGTAGGTAAAAGTCTGCTCCATGAACTCTTCTATATTGTCGAAGGAAAATTCCACTATAACATGATCCTTGGACGCTCCTGGGTTCGCGCAATGCATTGTGTCCCATCCACCCTCCATCGATGCCTAAAATATCAATATGAGGGCAAAATCTACACCCATCCAGGAGATCCTTTTCCTTCTGCGCAATGCGACATGACCACAAGGTCTGCCCCTTTAAAAGAAAATGCATCTTCTCCAGATGGGGCTTCATCTTCTTCCATACCTGCAACCAAACTACCAGATTTGCGAAATCTGGAAGAGACATTACGCGCGTTTCTCACTAGGAGAGCTTCCTCTCTTTTCTTTCGATGCCCATCTCAAACCTAATGAGTATGGTAGACCCGACAAGCAACCTGAATATCAATCAGGTCTCGGTCGCATCGTTACCATTGGTTTGCCCAATCAACAGACCAATTTCATCTACGGTGGTCTTGATACACCTCATTATTGTCCGGATTCTCCTCCTAGAGCCAAACCTTACCTAACAGGGTTTGATTATCTACAGAATCCCACGTTTGCAAAAACTTATCTATATCGATGCGCGTGGAAAGGTTTTGGCCTTGGAAAATATGAACAAGGTATACATGACCTCAAATCCATTCCTACTCTCATGCCACACCAAAAGTTTGGTTTGGGATTTAAACCCATTTCAAAAGCCACTGTCACTATTCTTGATGAGCCTCTTCCTACTGAAGAACCATCTTCCCCCACCAAATCCGAAGCATCACTTGATGTGGACGATGACATTTCCATCCCACCTAACTTTTTTTTTTTGATCAATACCATTTCCTTGGGACCTTTAGTCTATGAGACTAACAATCGGTCTGCTTCTATACCATTAATCTTCCCTGAGATAGTTGGAGACGACTCTCCTACTATCAACACTTTCTATCCATTGTGCGGATGAGGACTCTGTCCTCACCTATCTAGGGGCGAGAGGATTCATATCTTCCCAAAACCATTCCTTCTGACACGTCTACCCTTCTCAACGAGGCCACTATCGACCTTAATATAGGGACTCCTGAAGACCCTCGCATCATTAAGGTCGGCCAATCCCTTGATCCACAAGAATTAGGGGACTTTACTACTTTTCTTTCCAAACATCGTCAAGCCTTTTGCTTGGTCATACGAGGATATGCGGGACTCGATCCCGATATTGTAGTCCACAATATCGATTACCCTTCCCAACATCAAACCACTAAGCCAAGCAAAAATTACGTAAAATGCACCCTAGAGTAGCCCTTCTTGTTAAAGAAGAATTACAGGCGCTAATTGCTCTCGGCTAACTTCATCCAACCCATCGATTATCCGCAATGGGTGTCCATGTAATACCAGAACTAAGGCTCTTTCAGGGAAGATTCGAATTTGTACCGACTTCCGGGATCTTAATCTGGCCTGTCCAAAGGATGATTTTCCTCTTCCTAATATCGACCAACTCGTAGATTTAACGGCGGGTCATGAAATGCTTTCTCTTATGGATGGTTTCTCTGGATATAATCAAATCCTCATCGCACCAGAAGACCAGCATAAGACTTCCTTCATAACTCCTTGGGGGACCTTTTGCTATCGTGTCATGCCCTTCGGTCTTAAGAACGCCGGAGCAACTTATCAACGAGCAATGACCTACATCTTCCATGATCTTTTACACAAAACTGTAGAGGATTACGTTGACGATCTCCTCGGCAAATCCAAACGTCGTCAGGAGCATCTTTTCATCCTTGCACCTCTCTTTGAGAGGCTTATCCGCTTTGTCTTCGTCTAAATCCATCTAAATGCGTGTTTGGCGTCCTCACTGTAAACTTTTAGGGTTTATCATTTCCATCGGGGTATTGAAGTGGACCCATAAAAAATAAAAGCCATCCTTGAGATGCCTCCCCGTCTAACTTAAAGCAACTCCTGATCTCCAAGGACGTCTTGAATCGGTCGCGTCGTTTTATCTCCCAATTGTCGGACCGTTGTCAACCTTTTCACCATCTTCTCCGTAAGAATGTTCATTTCAAATGGGATGAGCATTGCCAAAAGGCCTTTGATGATCTCAAAGCTTATCTTCTTTCTCCGCCTGCGTGCTTACACCTCCACGCGAGGGGGAGCCTTTCTATCTTTATATCTCTCGTGGTGACCATGCTCGGGAGCCATGATTTCGCATCGGACACTTGTGGTAAAGAACAAGCTGTCTATTACATCGTCGCACCCTCCATGAGTATGAGACACGTTACTCAGGTGAAAAACTATGTTGCGCTCTCTTCTTTCTAAGCTTCTAAGCTTCGTCATTATCTTCTTAATCACAAAACTTACATCGTCACAAATGTCAATCCCCTCAAGACAATTCATGCAAAGCCTTATCACAATGATCGCATCACTCGTTGGCTTATGCTCATGACAGAATTTGACCTCGAGTTTATCCCGCAAAAGGCTATCAAGGGTCGGTTATTGCGGATCAACTAGCTAGTGCTCCTCTTAGACACTCAAGACCCTTGCTCAATTCCCGATGAATTTATCCAACAAATCGATTTTGGTCTATCTCCATTTAAAGTAAAGCTCTTCTTTGATGGATCCAAATGCCAGGAAGGGGGAGGTGCGGGTTTCGTGATGATTCCTCCTTGGGGTACGCCTATCCCAGTCGCACACAAATTGAACTTTGAGTGCACCAATAATATGGCTGAGTACGAAGCTCTTGTCTTAGGACTTCAAAATGCCATTAATCTCGGCGCTCGTCAGTATTGACATCTTTGGTGATTCTGAACTCATCGTTAATCAGGTCACGGGTGTCTATCAATGCAAGAATGATATCCTTCAAAAATATCGCGACATTGTTCTTGCCCAACTCCAATCTTTCGATAAGTTCACCATCCAATCCATTCCTCGTACTGCAAATCGATTCGCGGATACCATGGCCTCATTAGCATCCCTTATCCCGCCTTTTACTGAAGACTCGCGTCTTTATGTGGCTGTGCAACGATTAGATCAACCATCTTATCTTCAACAGCTAACTTCGATCAATGCTGTCACAACCCATACTCAGGATGAGTGGTATCAACAGATAGTTGATTATCTATCTCATTCGGTGCTTCCTCCAGATCTGACTTCCAATGGTAGAAGGTCTTTTGTCCAACGCGCTAATCGCTATTCTATCCTAGGCGGGATTCTTTACAAACGCGGCTTTGATGGTATTTTGCTTCGATGCCTCAAAACCCATGAATCATCTAAAGCTATTCAGGAGGTCCATGACGGTATCTGTGGTGGACATTTTAGTGGTTTAGCTGTGGCTAAGCGCATCTTACGTTTGGGATATTATTGGCCTTCTCTTAATCAAGATTGTTGTGAATACACTAAGAAATGCGTCAAGTGTCAGCAACATTCCAATCTCACGCACGTCCCTAGTCAGGCTTTGCAACCTGCGGCGGATTTGTGGCCTTTTTCACAATGGGGCCTTGATCTTATTGGTCTCATCAATCCCCGTTCTTCACAAACGTCATCATTCTATCATTCACGCATGAGTACTTTACTAAGTGGGTAAAGCTATCCCTCTTTCTTCAACAAAGGCTAAACCCATAGTTGATTTTGTCTATCAACACATCATTTGTCGCTTTGGCGTTCCACACAAGCTCATCACAGATAATGGTAAATCCTTCAAGAACGTCGATTTGCAAAATCTCTGCAACGCTTTCAATATCAAGCTCAGTTTCTCTTCTCCATACTATCCTCAAGCTAATGGTCAGGCCGAAGCTTCCAATAAAACTTTGCGTAATATCCTCGCAAAGGTAACTAGTCGAGCTGGTAGGGATTGGCATCTACATATCCCTTTCGCTCTCTGGGCTTATCGGACTAGCATTCGTACTCCTACTGGTGCTACTCCCTTCTCTCTCGTCTATGGGTCTGAGGCCGTCCTTCCTTTGGAGGTCCAAATCCCATCTCTCCGTGTTTCTCTCAGAGAATTTGTCTCTGATGAGGATTATCGTCAAAATCGTCTAGCTCAACTTGAATTATTAGATGAGCGGCGTCTCAACGCTCTTGAGCATCATCAAGTCTATCTCGAGCGTGTCAAGCGTGCTTCTGACAAGCATGTGCAACACCATGACTTCAAAATTGGTGACCTTGTTCTTAAGGAAAATCAAAATGTCACTACACTCGAAAGGAGTCAACGTGGTAAGTTTGCTCCCAATTTGGATGGGTCCCTACATTATCACTCATAAATATGGAGTGCAGGGCTTATCGTTTGTCTTCCATGGATGGTATCCCTGAAGCAGAACCTCTTAATGCCTTGCATTTACGGCCCTTCTATTGTTAAAATCTCTCTTATACAAATCTAGTCGCAACTCAGATCTTCCATCTGTCCTAATAACCAGTCATCTACTTTCGTGGTGATTTGAAATTGTGTGGTTCTCCGCCTATTGCCTCGTTTACCTTAAATATGAGTATCGCGGCTCTACTCATTGCACGTTTCTTTTGGATATGTTCCTCCTCATGGTAGGAATACCTTAATCACCACTTCATCTGTCCCAAGTACTTATCTTAATCGGATCTGCTCGGGGCATGAGTACATGTTCTTCCATGTTCTCCTCCCTTCATCCGATCTATCTAGGTCTAAACTCAAACTTCTTCAAAGAGTTTCAAAAAAAAAAAAAAAAAAAAAAAAAAAAGATGCTTATCCAAAAGATAGTGATCCCTCGAAGGACATGAATATCCATACATTGTCAAGTGAATCAAAAAGCAAATAGACCATACCCTCGAAGGATGGCTATCATACAAATTTCAAAATACAGACCGCTCCCTTGAAGGACGGCTGTTTCTCAAAGAAATATTCAAGGCTTCTTGTAATCAATCAGCCTTCCAGTCAGTTTATACACTTGTTAGCATCACTGAAAGACTTCCCGCATCGATCAGTCTTTCCATATCAAGCAAACTTCCCACATTGATCAGTTTGCTTTTCTGTCCAAATCATGAAGCTGAGATTTTAGACCTTTTGTCGATCATATGGAGAATCCTATTTTCCTATCATGGACATGTATTCTGTCCCTTGTAGGTTCCGACAAGATACTTACTTTCTTTTCTTTCCATTTCTATCCTAGATCTGGTTTGCGACTAGTTAGTGTCAGGTTTATTTTAATCTTATATAGGGCCTTGTATGCTTGGTCTTTCGGTTTCTTATCTGGATCTTCTCTATGGTCGGTTGGAAGTCCGACTTATCATTTCCCTTCTTTTCCGAGTGTCTTCTCTTCTAAGTCACGGTTATTTCTGCTTTCATCTTTTGCTCTTACAATAAGCATTCTCCATTTCTTTGTCTTGCATCCTGTTGAATTGACATTTCACATGTTAATTCAATCAAAATCTATCTTCTATCAACATTCCTCTTATCTATCAAAACATCTATCTTTATTCATTTCTCATTAAAATTACATCCATCTATACATCAAACGCATCTATCTATCTATCCATCAAAATATTTAAAAGCTATGTCCATCCAAGATACTTCCCATCATCTATCAAAATTAAATCAATCTATCTAACCACATCCATCTATCATCTATCAATCTATATCTATCCAATCACATCTATTCTATCCACATTTCAATCTATCTAATCACATCCATCTATCATCTATCAATCTATATCTATCCAATCACATCTATTCTATCCACATTTCAATCTATCTCATCACATCCATCTATCATCTATCAATCTATATCTATCCAATCACATCTATTCTATCCACATTTCAATCTATCTAATCACATCTATTTCTATCATCTATCAGTCTATATCTATCCAATCACATCTATCTATATCCATCTATCCATGTATATCAAAACCAAAAAGTATAAGTACAATTGTATGCCAAATCATATGATGAATCTATATATATACATGTGTGTTTATACAAAAATGGGTGGCTTTCCATCAAGCCATCTATACAATGCCTTCCAATCGAGGCTACATCACTATACAAATGCAAAAGTCTATCAAAACTCTATATAGTAAAATCCGAAGCATGGAGGACACTATCTCCTCCACCCTCCTCTCCACCTGGCTGTCTCTCCTGACCGCCACCGATCGAGCTCGATGCACCTGCTGCTGGAGGTCTCGGCCCACCTCGATCTCTCCCAGTGCTCCCTCCGCCTGAGGCTCCGCTCGCTGTAGCCGTCCCTGCTCTCCTCCTCGCCCCATACCGAGGCACATCTGGGGCATGCTGCGCTAGGGCATCCTCATAATATCTCACCTCAGCAAGGAGAGACTGGTACGTGCTAAGGCTCACGGTGCATCGGTGCTCGTATGAGGTGCTGCAGTCTTCTTGGCCTGCGCTTGGTGGCGCCCCTCCTAGGGTCGTGCCCTGTGTGCCAGACTCTGATGTGGCACCTGTCTCCCCATACTTGGCCCTGAGGGCCTCCCTATGCCGAAAATAGCGGTCCTTCTTTGGATCACTTGTATCTCGCTCTCGCGAGCGGTGTCTCTCTCTCTCCGCAATCAGGGAATCCCTCTCCTCTGTCAAGGCCCTAATCTCCTCTAGAGCTACCTGATGTGTCTGTATCAGTGTGGCATGCTCTCCCTCTAATCTGTCCAGTATAGCAGCTATGTCCTCCTCCCCAGCATCTATCGAGGGCGGGAGATGTCGTGGAAGCTCTGTGTCATACCATGCTGCGTAGCCCTCATCCACCCCCGCGTCATCATCACTATCTATGGAGGGTGGAGCCTCTCTCAGTGGGTCTGCCGGGATCAAAATCGGCAGCTCTGTCTCTCTGCCATCCCGCCTATATGGTGTGTATGTGGCCGGTACTGTCTGTACTAGACCAAACTGCCTCAGTATCCGCATGAATGGGACTCGCTCCCACATATCTGGTCTGCGACCTCTGACCACCCGACTCCGTCTCAATGCTACCAAGTGGGCATCCTGACCAACCCATATCGGAAATGCCCGATATGGCCTCCAGATAACCTGATCTGGTGTAAGCGTCCTGAAACGCTCAGAGTACCACTCGGCTGATCTGCCTGTATCTCCTGCGGCCATGTCAGCCCGCCATCTCCGAAATCCATAATCCACACCCCCCACTGCTGCTGGCATCCATGGAAGCCCGGATGGCCTAATCACTGCTATGTGCTCATACGCCCAGCAATGGAGCACAAAGCTGACATCGATCCCTGTCCTCCGACCAGTAGTGTACATCCATAGCTCATAATAAATCTGAGCTATCAGGGCATCAGCGAAAGCAAAAATCTGTCTATACTGCAAGATGTCGCACACGCACCTAGCGATGTAGAGTGGAATCTCCCACCTCCCAGTCGCGAGCAAAATAAGATATGGCCATCTGAATCAGGGCTATCCGCCTGCTCCGAGGGCTATCCTGTCTGTACTGTGAGGATATCCTCACTGCCCCAGATACTATCTCCGCATCATCTGCTCTGTCTCTGTACAACCGCACCAGGGCCCTCTGCTGCTGCTCTCGGGGTGTGATCTCAATCGGGTCCCCCGTAATCGGTAATCGGAGGATCCTGTATACATCCTCATGGGTGATAGTCATCTCACCCGTCCTAAACCAAAATGTGCACGTGTGGCTGTCCCACCGTCGCACCAATGCTCGCATAAGCTCCACATCCCGTGGCACTCGTCTATAATATCTAAAGCCCCCGAGCCCAGCCAGCTCTAAATGCTGCCAGTCTGCATCTGTCACATCAGGCAGGATCGTCTCTAATAGCTCCGGGATGGCATCCCTCATGTGAAGGGTCTCTCGTGCCTGCATCCACGACATCAAAAGCATAATTAGTCTCTTATTTTCATAAATCACATCTTCCCAAATCATACAAATCAATGAACTTCCATCAGTCGGCGTCGATTTGATAAAATCGGCGTCGTTCATTTTAGTCGGCGCCGATTATTACCAATCGACGCCGATCCAAACCAGTCGACGCCGATTATACCAATCGGCGCCGACTTCCTGGCCAGACGTGAACCAGACCCTGGCCTCATATCCATCCAAATAAAAATCAAACAAAAAAAAAAAAAAAAAAAAAACAAAAAAAAAAAAATAATAATAATATAACGAAGGGGTTCAAGAATGGTCACTTACCCCAGGTCGTGTCCTCCTGCGCTTCTGTCCGCTCCCAGAGGCTTCCATTGCGTTCAAATCTATCTCTGTCGGAATCAATCGTCACGTTGAAAATTAATCGTTCACGTTTTCCGTTCGCATATTTATATGCGTCTGGATTGGTCGGCGCCGATTTTTTGGGTCGACGCCGCTTTTTGTAGTCGTCGCCGATTCGTTTGGTCGCCGCCGATTTTTCTTGTCTGTTTGCCATAGTGTTGATACTTGGCTTTCTCATCTGTCTGATCATTGTTGTGTGCTAAATCTTGTCTTTTGGCACATCTTTTAGATGTCATTGTCTATTTCGAGTTTGTTCCCTTTGCGTGGAGCACTCGCTTTTCTCTCGGCAGCTTAGAGTTAAACGGGTCTGTAGGCACTAACGTCGTCTGATTCATAGACCGTCTAGTTGTCCCTACCAATGTGTCTCTCTTTCGATGCTGACTATTTTGCAGTTCTCCTTACACTCGCGGGTCTGTAGGCACTAACGTCGTCTCATGAGGAGACCGGCTAGTTTTCCCTACCAATGTGAGTTCCTTAGGTTGCTGCCCTTTTGTTTATTTTTAATGCATCCTCAATGATCAGCTCTACTCCAGCTATCCAACTGGGGCATCCTGCATTTTTCATCTACCTCTTTCAAACTCGGGATCATCTGTTTTATCATCCATCCCATCCCTAGTTTGAGGGGGAGTCACATCACCACAATTCTTCCCTTCTTCCATCCCTTTGTTTTTGTCTCATAACCTTGCTTATCGCAAGTTACTTGACAAAAAGGGGCAAAATGTAGACACCTAAAATTGGTTACTCAATTTAGTGTCCCTCTTACCCATTTACGTGCTTAGGTAACCTGGGGCACGTTTGCGTCACCAACTATCCCCTTGGGATATTATCCAATCTGTGATTTAATCACCTATCTCTAAATTTAATTCATTTCATCATATCTTGCCCATGGGTAATTAAATAATTAAATATTTAATTACGCTTCTTCCCATGCATCTTAATCACTTATCTACCCCAAATTTATTTTACCCATGTACCACATCTATTCTTAATCTTCCCTAAGCGGGATATTTTCCCGTAGTCGGATAAGCCTTTTCTTTCTCGAATCAATCAATTAAGGCACCTCGGGAGTCTTTTCCGCGATCGGCGCCGACCCATATGGTCGGCGCCGATTTTCTAGGAGCGGCGCCGATTATAAAAGCAAGCCCAGAACTCAGTTCTAGGGACCGAAAAGAGCGAAGAGACCGAAAAAGAGACGAACGAGTGAAAGGAAGCACTTACGCACGAACAGAGAGTGAGAAAGAGAGATCTTCTTAGCATCAATTGTCTCAGTTAGGGCAGATCCTGTCCTAATCAATCCCTGAGAGGAGCACCGTTACTCTGCCCGTATCATATCAACACCATACACCATTATCTATCATCTGGTGACTCTGTTCCAGCGTCTCTCCATCTTCGGCACATCCTACAGACAACATTCACCTTCCGCTCCCCGAATCTCATCGCATCCCCCGATTGGTCGATCGCCTTGATTGACATCTTATCCGATCGGCGTCGATCGATTCGATCGCCGCCCGATCGGTCCCTGATCGCCGCCGATCAAATCAGTCGCCGCCGATTCTACACAGTCGACGCCGATTTCCCTGCAGACAGGTAAAAGATCACAGGTAACACAAATTTAGCATTATTTCTCGCCTTCCTTGTTTTACGTACTTCACCTGTCTCGCTTGTTCGGAGTTACATGTTTTATTACTGCAATCAGAGAATCTAGTCTTTATTTACATCTTTTATCATGTATGCTGCTTTTCTTTATTGAAAACGTGGACTGACATCCGCCAAGGAAGCTTATCGCTTCTCGGACCCGCTTCTCGGGCAGTCCACCCATATATCTTCTAACGCCATCTTTTTCTGTCAAGCACCGGTGTTTTGCAGGTTACTCGGATCTATTGTGCGAATTGCTCGTGTGCGCCCGTCTTATCTACATCGACTTCCTCATCCGTCTACATCTTCATCAGGTATCTATTTCATTGAGGTTTTTCAGGGTTTTTGTGTTTAGTTTGGTGCATTAACTTGGACAGGTAACAAGCACGAAATTCTTGATCTACATTATTATAAAAATAAATAAATAAAAACAATTTCCTAAACTATCCCATCCCCTATCTATTCCTATCCCTTTCCTCCCGACTCGGCCATCTTGACCGAGCCATTTCTTCACATCCTCACCGCATCACTCCCGCACTCCCATCTCCCTTCCCTCAACTCCCAACTACCCTTCACACTCATTCCCTATCTAAAATTCCCTTGGTCAAGCTATCATCCCACACCCCTTCCCTCGTTGACCTCGAGCATCCGCATCAGATCCCTTCTCCTAATGTCAATTCTACATCAACTCCTGTCTCTCCCCACCTCCCTTCTCTCCTCTCGAGCCTATCTTCCTCCTACATTAATCTCCGTCTCTAATCCCTATCTCCCCTACCTCGACCGACTCCATCCTCACCACCAACCTCACGTCCACCAACTCCCTACCCCGTGCTATTCTCCATATTCCTTTTCCCACACTCCTATTCCCTTCTCCACGACTCTTCACAACTCCGATCCACAAAAATCCCTTCACCTCTCATCCACCGATTTATTCCCCCACTTATGTCTCTCTTCCCAAGCCCGTCTCCCCTACAACATCCCCGAGTTCTCCAATGCACCTTGCCCGAGATACCATCTCCTTCTATCGAGTCATCTCTCCCTAACACCACTCAATTATCCCTTCCTTCCTCGCGATCCACCCATAAGCTCCCACCTCGATCCCGCACTCATCCTTCTCACTCATTCCCATCTCCAACCCGACTATCCTCTCCATCAATCTCGCACCAAGCTCTCCACACTGCATTTGAATTCATCCCCTTCTCAACTCCACTCTTCATTCAACTCGAGCCATCCTCTACATATCCCAATCATCCACCCAACATCCTCTCTCCTCGTCGATTTATGGTTTATGAGTAGAGTCCATGGGGACTTATTTTATTTTGCTAGGCGGTGTATGCGGATCACCTCTCCCTTAATTGAAATCCCGACATGTTTGAAGGGAACATCAACATATAGTACCAAAGTGAATTATCGAAAAAAAGAATCTATTTTGGCCACCGCAAAGAGATGGGTTACTCAAAGGGTCTACACGGAATGGATATTTACAAGTTAAGGAAGTACCCGTGGTATAGGCAGCCACACACTTACTCACCAAGTTGAATGATCAAGAGAGATGGTCACAAGTGAACACCATGTGGATGCACATTGCTAAGAAGATATCACAGGGGGAAGTTTACAACTTGGCGGGATACATAGTAGATACCATCATTGAAGAAGCACGCAAAGGTGAGAAGATAAGATTTGGCATCATTTTTCTATCTCTTGTTTTTGTTTAAATTAGAGTGCCTGATGGGCCAAAGAACAAGATTTAGGAGTATCCTACAGAGAATAAGTCTCTAGCATAGAGGTTTGAGAATTATTTATGTGAGGGATATATGAGTGGCCCATTTAGGAAAAGTGCAGAGATGTGGTATGACATACTTCGCATTAATTTCATAGAGGAGTGAAGAATTCCTAAGGAGTTGCCATCAGTAGTTGGGAAGATGGTACAATTTGTTGTGTACTTACAATTTTACATTGCATATTTTATAATGAAGGATGGGACAAGGAGTCCTTGGTGTAAAATCCCTAATATCTTTACAAAGTGGTTCTTCCAGGTGGTATTTCACAGGTTTTCCGATGCACATAGGTTAATCTACAATGTAGACAAGGTAGACTATGACTACCATACCTTGAGGAAGACTTACACATACCTAGGTAAGTCTTCTTATATTAAGAGGTTCATATAAGATGATATAACCATGAGGCCTGTCATTTTTGCCATTGATGATAGTGGGGCTACAATAATTTATATCCAACTTAAGCTTAGGATGGAAAATGGTAAGTTTGTCAAAAATAAATGTATAATACCAGGCCTACCAAAGGGGAAACATACAGTTGGGAACTTGGAAGCTGAAAACCCACTTCAATAGTAGTAGTAGAAGAATATGAACAAGAGGAAAATGGTGGTTTAGTGTGTAGGGGATGAAGGCAACCCTCAAACACTAAGGAAATTAAGCATGAGGTTACTCCTCCTAGGCAACAATAAGAGGAGGAAGACTTAGAAGCAAGACGTGCCAACCTTAGATGCAAACCCAATAAATGAGGAACACCAATTTAAAAGGGTGTTTAGAAGGAAAAGGAGTCAGATCACGGGCCATCACAACATCTACACAAATCACGTCATATCTCCCTCATAAAGAAGTACCTGAGAAGAAGAGGAGGAGAAATTTAAAGCTTAGAGAGAATGAAAAGGATGAGTTTGGTGAAAGTGCACCACAAACACCGTGCAGATTGAAAATACAGAGGAGCCTCATGATGAGGAGATGAAAGATGATGAAGAGGGGGTCAAGGAGATAGAAGAGGAGATGGGTGAGCCATCTAGGGCCTCACTCCACATAGGAAGGTGAAGGACCCACTATAGATTCTAGTGCCTAGGTTCCTAAGGGAAAAAGGAAAGGAAAGGAAAAGTAGGTGAGGACTATGTGACTCTGGCTATGGGGTACATAGAGGACACTAGCAAGATCATTTTCTGCCGGTTCCAGAGCATGGTAGGGCCAAAGGATTTATATGGTTGGGAGTTAATGGACCCAAAAAAGCCAATGCGTGGACTAGAAAATAGTTGTCTTAGTCCATGCAGACACACATGGATGAACCAGATTTTGATGTGTGTGAGGAGTCATGTGTCTTGATCGGGTAAAGAAGAAACCACATATTAGGCATATGAATTTCAATCCTCTGGTAATCTTTGATGAGCAAGTAAGAAATGCCTTGGTCAAAGTATCTACTGAAGTAGCAATGAGAAACATTAATAAGACCACTACCATTTGAGCACTACTTGAAGATACCAAGGATAAGACCACAAAATAAGGAACTTACAAGAAGAGAAGGAATAAGAAGAGGAAAATAATGAGGCCTTTGTTAGCATGGTTGAGGAAATTGGTGATCATATTCTTAAGGTAAGGCCTCATTTGGAGTCTAAAGTTCCTCATAATTTTCCTTCTCTGCAATGCATTATTTGTGCACTCTGGTGGGTCTGGTTTTGAATGAAGTACCCATTATTATGGCCGCACCAAAATATCCTGTGGAAGAAACAACAAGAGTAAGGGCTACCATTATTAGGAAAATTTCAAGTTTTGAGGCCTTGCTCCAAACACTGAAAGATGAGCTAAAGAAAAAGATCAAGCTTTGAACATGTGTGCATGCTAGACTCCATAATAAGAATCAGGACTATAGCAGAGGATAATGAAGTGTTGAAGGAAATGAAGGATGGATCACTTTGGAGTGTAGAGAGGTAATCCCTGGTAAAAAAAGGCATGAGGCACTTATAGCATAGCCCAAGATCCACAAAAAGACATGATCGATGAACTTGGGAAACTTATAACACGTAGAAATGGACTCCATGGAGGGAATGGTCTCAAGTATGGCGCATGTTGTCCAAGTACTACAAAATGAGAAGGAAAATACTTCTCAGGATGAAATGGATGCCATCGTAACAATATATCTCGAGAATATAGAAAACACAATAAGTTCTTGGCAGACCTTGGAAGATGAACTCAAAAATGAATATCCAGAGTTAGTCTTGCCTGAGGAAGAGGGTACTATAGAGTAAACTTCATTATTTTGTATAGTGCTTCATTCATTCTTTCATTCCTTATTATTTATTGTTAGAGACCTAAGAAGGAATTCCCATTATTGGGGTGGTAATGTAATTTAGTGTGGGGTAATGTTGAGAAGATAATATATTTCTCTAAGGATGCATGCACTAGAGCAAGGTACATTTGAGGGCGTGGAAGAATAGCAAAATGAGCGTGCACTAGAACACTTTGAATTCAAGACTTAGCCGTTTTATGGATAAGGGCTATTTTGGGAGATAGCATGTGGAGCACATAAAGACATGAAGACTTGTGGTCCATGCAATGGTATTTTGAGAACAACCAAAATCTGAGCACCATGCATAGTTTGATCTAATAATAGGATTTCTACTCAGAGTTAACTATAGGAAGTCTATTTTTAGATCACTTGCATGTGTGCATATTATTGTAAAGGCACATGGCTATTATTAGCATGTGACCTATTTTGAGAAGCACATGGGTGGTGAAGGGAAAGTCCCCACCCCTATATATATGTATTGATTTGCATGGGTTAGTGAGTGTGAAAAACTATGGTAGAGTTATGCTGTTGGTTTTGTTGCGCGCATGACTCATGAAGATACTTATGTAATGTAAGAAGCTTTTGTGTTTTATAGTATTCAATATAATGGATAATATTGGCTAGATAATGGTATTGAACATGACTAAATCTAGTTCTTGCATGGTAAATCTTGTTATAGTCATTGTTTAGTTCATTCTATATTTATTCTAAGAACTAGATTTGGTTTATGCACTGTGTGTTGTTTACTATTGATAATGAATTTGATATCTATATGCACCAACATGCTAACATTATATACAAGCAACTCTAAAGAGGGACCTGGTGCCTTTGCATGCTTCAGTTGAGTACTCATCTCTGGATGAGTGATGTGCCAACACACTTGGGTCATTTAATGTAAATTCTAGGTTGCATCAAGTGATGATTCTTTCTTAATTAAATATTATGATGCCTTTGATAAGAAGGCAACATATTATCTAAGGGAGAAGGACCCTACAAACTTGAGGCAAGCCTTCACAATGGAAATACAAATTGAGAATAATATCAAGGCTGTAAGAAAGCCTCCTAAGATGGAGGGTATTAAATTGATCAATCTTGAGAAGCCTCGGGAAAAAAGGTTGTGGATCTAGAAGAAGTTGTTAAAACCTTGGTGGGGGCAGTAAAATAAATTTCATACAAACTTTCTAGGGTGAGAAGGGAATAGGAAAGAGTTCTTAGGGTCATAATCAACCTCAAGGGATGAATAGATTTGGTGGTCATCTAAGAGGTGAGATTAGAAATGAAGATAGAGGAAAGGGACATATGGGGTCAGGAAGTAAACAACAACCTCAGAGAGAAAATAAACTTGTCCTTGATCCATTGACTACAAGAGTATCTATGGTTGAAGAGGCACATGTCATTGACTGGTGTGACAAATGCTTCTTACCCCATCCTCCATGTGATCCAAGTGAAGGGGGTGAAGAGCCTGAAGATGACCCCACTTTTGGAGATGTTTGTATGATGGAGTGTCTTGATGATTCACAACATGGGGTTTCCTCCATTGAATTGATAAGTGCTCGACTATTGAGGATTTTTGGGATTGTGTCCAATGGGTCTCTCCTTTTCCTTCTACTAGTGATGTTGATATTGATATGGTTCAGGATTTCAAGTTGCCTAATCATGACTTTGAGTACTTAAGGGATCTGATGATTAAGAATTATGATAAAGGATTTCCTTCAAGAGGACCAAAATTTCGATGAATGTGGTAGTAGCTCAAGAAAAATAATACAATCTCAGAAGTAGAACTATCAAAGGAGGAGGGCCACAACCTAAACCAAAAATCCCCTTCTCACTAATATCCCAAAAGATCCTCTTAATAAGGATACACCTAACAGGGGTCCATCTATTCCCAACAATCCTATACCCTTGTCCATGCCCAAGCCATGAAGAGTCTCATTACTCATACCGCAAGAAGGACAATTACCTTCCCTCTCAACACATTATTATGAAAATATATCCCCTGTGATAGTACCCATTTTGAGTCAAATTAAAGTCATTGTACCTATTGTTGAATTTTTAGGATCCTTGAGCATAGGAAAAGGGAATTTGAGTATTTGGGATTCAAGGAAGAAATTAGTACCCCCGGGTAAGGATGTAAATAGTGTGGATCCTCCCCCTGTGATTGTAGAGTTGGAGGTGTCGTTAGAGACATTATAAGACTTGGGCGAGTCTCTAAAGTGTATGGTTACTACTTTGTTGAATACCAACTTGATGTTGATCCCTTTTATACTACCTTAATCATTAAGGACAAACTTGTGCATAATTGTATGTTCGATTCAGGGGCTTCGTGTAATGTGATGCCTCTTGAAGTAATGAATGAATTGAACATCAAGGTAACAACAACCTTTGGAAAATGTGCAACTATGGATTCAAGGGAAGTACCAGTGATTGGGTATGTGAAAGGTCTAGTGGTGCAATTGGCAGCTTATCCTGGTAAGTTTTTAACCATGAATGTAGTCATTGTGGATTGCCCTACTAAATGGGGTATGTTACTATCAAGAAAGTGGATGCTAGTGTGGGTGGAAGTGTGTAGATGGATATGTCATATGCCACCATACCAGTAGAAGGGAACCTTGTCAAGTTGTATGGTGAGAAAAATATGTTGCATCTGATTGAAGACCCTAACAATGCTTCTTATGAAGTATTATATGCAGATGTAGATGTTAACAACTTTTTTGGCTATGTAGATTTTGAGGAACATGGTATTAATAAGAGTAAGTGTCTTGAAAAAGTTGGTATCCCATGGAATTTGATGTTTGATGGAGCTTTCTCCAACTTGGGAAATGGCACTAGAATTTTCTTGTCTCCAAGTCAAGAAATCTTTAATTTTTCCTTCAAGCTTAAATTTGAGTGCACAAATAATATTGTAGAGTATGAGGCACTACTCTTGGGTTTGAGGATTGCATGGAGATATGGTATCAAGGACATAGTTGTTAAAGGAGACTCAAAGTTGGTAGTCAAACAAGTTAGAAAATTATATACAAAAAAATCAAAGGATGAAATAGTATAAGCAAGAAGTATGGTATTTTATCAAAAAAATTCTCCTTTAACATATTATATCATGATAGAAATCAAAATGCTACATCAGATAGGTTGGAAGTGCTCGGATCCATGTTTGAAAACTATACTATCTCTCCTTACTGTGATTATGATATTGAAGTATTATTAAGACCATTTGTTCCTAATAATGTGAAACACTTGACAAGTATTTGAGGATGATACATAGGTTTAGAGGTTCTTGCAGAATGAAGGAGAATTTACTGATCAGTGCATTGATTGGGAACTAATGGTCACAATATGTGATGGGAAAGAGACCTGTTTGGTAAGGACATAATCCAATTGAAAACAAACATAATCCCTAGAGGGTTGGTGGATTTATAATCCAACTTTGATAATGCATACATGGTGGTTCACAGACATATTTCAGCCTCAAGGGATGTGGAATACAATACTCTAGAACCGAACAAAAATCTAGGAAAGTATGGTTAGGTAGTAATTTGAGTAAGGAGGAAAAACAATCCTACATTGAGTTGTTGAGGAAGTACCAAGACTTGTTAGCATGGTATTACTCAGATTGAAAAACATATACAAAGGATCTATTTCAACATGAGATACCTTTGGAACCTAATGCTCCATTTAGACAAAAGCGAGATGTCGATTAACCCACTCCTTTCTCTTAAGATGTAGGAAGAATTTAAAAAGTTAAGGGATGAAGGGATCATACAACCAACAAGATAGTCTTCATGGGTGGAAAAATTGGTGCCGAGTTAGAAAGAAAAATAGAGATAGAAGGCTATGTGTTAATTTTAGGAACTTGAACAAGGCCTTAATCAAAGATAACTATCCATTGCCTAATATGGATAACATGCTACAATTGGTCACTAGGTGGTTGTAAAGAATCAAAGAATCCAAATTTCACCACTCCATGGGGTACCTATGTATATGTGAGAATTCCATTTGGTTTGATGAATGTTGGGGCTATGTTTCAAAGAAAATGGATGTTTCATTCTTAGGCTACATCAATGACTTCATTGCAGTTTATTAGGACGATGTGACAATATTCTCTAAGAAAATAAGTGATCACTTGAGTCACGTAGAGAAGATGCTAATTAGATGTAGGGAATATGACATCTCATTGATTTCAAAAAGTGCCATTTTGGGGTTCAGAAGGAAAAATTGCTTGGGTATATTATGTCAAAAGAAGGGGTCATGATTGACCCTAAAAGAGTGGAAGCAATCGGTAAAGTTCCTATCCCAAAAAATAGGAAAGGGATTCAATCTTTCTTTTTCCAAATAAATTTTATTAGGAGATTCATTTCTAACTTTGTTGAAATGACTATCCCTATTACAAGCATGCTAAAGAAGGACTAGATTATCAAATGGGAGGAAAAGGATCTCCAAGATTTCACTGGAATCAAAGAGGCATTAAAATTTTTCTAATGTTAGTAGCCCCTGATTATAAGAAGGCTTTCCAGATGTTCTCCTTTGCATATAAAAATACTATCGCGTCTGTATTATTGTAAAAGGACGAGGAAGGAAATGAAAGGCCCATTGCATTTTTTAGTAAATCCTTGCAAAGGGGCAAAATTAAAGTATACCATCATGGAGAAGCAAATATTTTCTTTGGTAAGAGAAATTAATATTTTCAGACCTTATATCTTGAGTTATAAGATTGTATCCTATGTTCCCCACACTATGGTCAAAGACATTCTATCAGAAATGGAGATTTCTAGTAAAAAATTCCACTGGGTGAACACATTATAAGAATACGATATGGACATACAAACCACAAAGCTGATTAGAGGTTCCGGCCTTACAAGATTGAAAGGGCAGAGAGCACTTGCAAGTAATGGAAGTTAGTGAGATTGATGAAGGAAATATGAATATCCTTGAGAAGTTAATTAATTCCACATGGTATAAGGACATAATATTCTACCTTAAGAATTTGGAGTGTCCAGGGCATCTAGATAAGAATCAAATAAGGACACTCAAACTAGCCTCCCAGAAGTATATTATCACTAATTATGGGTTGGCTTGGAAGAATCTTGAGGGGGTTCTTTTGAGATGCATCACAGAGGAAGAGGCTCCCAAATTGATTTCATAATTTCATGGGGGAGTGTGTGGAGGCCATTTTTCTAGAAGAGTGACTACCCATAAGATCTTAAGGGCAGGTTATTGGTGGTCCAAACTTTTCAAGGATATAACCTTGTTGGTCAGGAAATGTGAAAGTTGTCAGATGTTCTCTGGAAGAATGAAAGCTTCAGTGCCCTTCCTTTAAAACCAATGTTAATAGAAGCTCATTTTAAACAATAGGGCATGGATTTTGTTGGAGATATCTCATATCCCTTAATTACAAGGCACAAATGGATATTGATTTCTAGTTATTATTTTATCAAATGGGTTGAGGATATCCCTAGAAAAAAAACATATCATCAAAATGTCATGGATTTGATCCTAAATCATGTAATTTGTAGGTTCGAAGTACCTACAAAAATAGTTGTTGGCAAGTCAATGAGTTTTAGAGTTAATCCATTGGTAAATATGTGCTAAGAATATGGGATACATATGATATATGCATCAAAATACAATCCTCAAGGGAATGGTCAAGATGAATCAAGGAATAATTTTTTTCTTAAAACCATTAGAAAAAATATTGAGGTTGACAAAAGGAAATGGGGTGACCAGTCCCCGATTATAAGAAGGCTTTCCAGATATTCTCCTTTGCATCTGAAAATACTAGTGTGTTTGTATTATTGCAAAAGGATGAGGAAGGGAATGAAAGGCCCATTGCATTTTTTAGTAAAGCCTTGCACGAGGCCAAATTAAAGTATACCATCATGGAGAAGAAAGTATTTTATTTGGTAAGAGAAACTAATATTTTTAGGCCTTACATCTTGAGTTCTAAGATTGTATCCTATGTTCCCCACACTTTGTGGTGAAAGAGATTTTATTAGAAATGGATATTTCCAAAAAAAGATGTCATTAGGTGAACACATTATAAGAATACGATATGACATACAAACCACCAAGTTGATTAGAGGTCCACACCTTACAAGATTGATGGCAGAGAGAAACCTACAAGCAATGAAAGTTAATGAGCTTGAGGAAGGAAATATAGATGTTCATGAGAAGTTAATCAATTCCACATGGTATAAGGACATAATATTCTACCTTAGGAATTTGGAGTGTCTAGGGCATCTAGATAAAAATCAAAGAAGGACACTCAAACTAGCCTCCCAGAAGTATATTATCATTGATTATGGATTGGCTTGGAAGAATCTTGAGGGGATTCTTTTGAGATGCATCATAGAGGAAGAGGCTCCCAAGTTGATTTCATATTTTCATGGGGGAGTGTGTGGAGGTAATTTTTTTGGAAGAGTGACTACCCATAAGATCTTAAGGGTAGGTTATTAGTGGCCCACACTTTTCAAGGATGCAACCTTGTTGGTTAAGAAATGTGAAAGTTGTCAGAGGTTTTCAGGAATAATGAAAGCTTCAGGTGCCCTTCCTTTGTAACTAGTGTCAATAGAAGCTCCTTTTAAACAATGGGGCATGGATTTTATTGGAGATATCTCAGATCCCTTAAGTGCAGAGCACAAATGGATACTTGGTTTCTAGTTATTATTTTATCAAATGGGTTGAGGATAGCCCTAGTAAAAAAACATATCATCAAATTGTCATGGATTTTATCCTAAATCATGTAATTTGTAGGTTCGGAGTACTTGCAAAAATAGTTGTTGACAAGTCCATGAGTTTTAGAGTTAATCCATTGGTAAATATGTGCCAAAATGGGATAAATATGATATATGCATCAAAATACAATCCTCAAGGGAATGGACAAGCTGAATCAAGGAATAATTTTTTTATTAAAACCATTAGAAAAAACATTGGAGGTTAACAAAAGGAAATGGGTTGACCAGCTCCCGATTATAAGAAGGCTTTCCAGATATTCTCCTTTGCATCTGAAAATACTATTGCATCATATTATTGCAAAAGGATGAGGAAGGAAATGAAAGGCCCATTGTATTTTTAGTAAAGCCTTGCAAGGGGCCAAATTAAAGTATACCATCATGGAGAAGCAAGTATTTTATTTGGTAAGAGAAAATAATATTTTCAGGCCTTATATCTTGAGTTCTAAGATTGTATCCTATGTTCCCCACACTATGGTCAAAGAAATTTTATTAGAAATGGATATTTCCAACAAAAGATGTCATTGGGTGAACAAGTTATAAGAATACGATATGGACATACAAACCACCAAGTTGATTAGAGGTCCGGACCTTACAAGATTGATGGCAGAGAGAAACCTGCAAGTAATGGAAGTTAATGAGATTGAGGAAGGAAATATGGATGTCCATGAGAAGTTAATCAGTTCCACATGGTATAAAGACATAATATTCTACCTTAGGAATTTGGAGTGTCCAGGGCATCTAGATAATAATCAAAGAAGTTCACTCAAACTAGCTTCCCATAATTATATTATCATTGATTATGTATTGGCTTGGAAGAATCCTGAGGGGATTATTTTGAGATTCATCATAGAGGAAGAGGCTCCCAATTTAATTTCATATTTTCATGGGGGAGTGTGTGAAGGTAAATTTTTGGAAGAGTGACAACCCATAAGATCTTAAGGGTAGGTTATTAGTGGCCCACACTTTTTAAGGATGCAACCTTGTTGGTTAAGAAATGTGAAAGTTGTCAGAGGTTCTCAGGAATAATGAAAGCTTCAGGTGCCCTTCCTTTGTAACCAATGTCAATAGAAGCTCCTTTTAAACAATGGGGCATGGATTTTATTGAGATATCTCAGATCCCTCAAGTGCAGGGCACAAATGGATACTAGTGGCTACTGATTATTTTACCAAATGGGTTGAGGATATCCCTACTAAAAAAACAAATCATCAAATTGTCATGGATTTTATCTTAAATCATATAATTTGTAGGTTCGGAGTACCTGCAAAGATAGTTGTTGACAATTCAATGAGTTTTAGAGTTAAGCCATTGGTAAATATGTGCCAAGAATATGGGATAAATTTGACATATGCATCAAACTACAATCCTCAAGGGAATGGTCAAGATGAATCAAGCAATATTTTTTTCTTAAAATCATTAGAAAAAACATTGGAGGTTAACAAAAGGAAATGGGGTGAGCATTTGAAGTTTGATTTATGGGTAGATTGCCAAAAGAGCCAATGGAAAGAGCCCATTTGAATTAGTTTATGGAGTCATGGATATTCTACCCTTACATATGCAACTATCCTCATATCAGTTCATATAATATCTTGAGGATGAATAAGTGAACCCCTATGAAGCTAGGATTAATTAGATAGTTGATTTGGATGAAGAAATAAGGGAGTCTCACCAAAGACACCTAAGGTTCAAAGAGAAACTCAAGAAGCTATTTGATAAAAAGGTGACCCCTAGAACCTTTAGTGTTGGAGACCTTGTCTTATTGTGGGATAGTAGGCATGAGGATAAGGGGAAACATGGTAAATTTGATGCTTTGTGGATGGGTCCTTATTCCATTGACATAAGAATTGGTGAGCACACCTTTTTCCTGAAGGACCTAGATGAATACTTGCTTGAATTACCTGTTAATGGAAGGAATTTGAAACACTTCCTAGATTGATCCAAACAAGTTGAAAATCATTGTAAAATGTATAATCTTTTTGTTTTGTTTGTCCCTTTTGTTTCTATTTTTGTTTCCCTTTTTTTTCTGGTCTACAGTGACCAGTTGCCTCGGTTTCTCGGTTTGCTTTTTTTGTTTGACCTTGTGCATGTTTCAAATTGAATATATAACCCAATGGATGTAGGCACTTTTTCTATTCAATGTTTGATTTGTGTGGTTATTTTGGCACCCGCAAGAGTGCCCATCCTCTAAGTTTGAGCTGGTGTTAGTGCTCGTTTTGATCTCACCCTCTTATCTAGTGTTTTCCTTCAAAAAACTCACTCTGAATGGTTTTATCATGTGAAAAAATGTATGCTCAAAGATAAGACCATGTTGGATGTAAATGTGAGTCTTGTGTTTAGGGTGTGAATCCTCTTTTTTCATTTCAAGGAACGTAATAGTTATGTTGCCCCTAAAAATCCTTGTGAAAATTGGCCTCTATGTCCTTTTGGTGTTATTTTGTGTTTTGCGGGGCTTAATTTTTACTAAATGCAAAATTGGATGCGGAAGGTATCCACATGTCCATTCAACACATCTTTAAAAGGTGTAAGGAATTGGATACTCTCAAGTAGTGAGGATTGACAACATGGCAAAAGCATAGCAAGGCAGCCTAGGCATGCTTTGAAAAGTCAAAGTAGAGAAGGAGGGCTCATAGGCTTCCATGTGTCACCAAGGAAAATATTTAGAATAAGAAAGAGAGAAGGAAGCCCCAAATATGTGCAAGTTCTCCACATGTCATGGGAAGCAGCCACCACCGGTGTGAGAACCAAAAAATAGGTAGAGGAGTCGGTGTTTGGCAAAACTAAATGTGGTTTTGGGTCCCGAGGAATGCAATTGAAGGCATGGTTAAAAATTAAAATTGAGGCTATCAAATGAAGATAGAAAAGAGGTGGGTTAAAAAATCATGGGCACCATTGATGAGACTAGATAAATTACGAGTTAAAATCAAAGTCCGGAAGTGCAAACAAAATATGGGCTAGTGCGGGGTGATCGAATATGCAAACCTCAAATTTTCAAACACCATACAAGCTCATATAATGGAAGATAAAAGAAATAGTTTCAGACATAAATAAAAATTGGGGTTCTATAGGGGCCCCATCCCATGATGAAGAAATTTGTATACATATTTGGAAGTAAGGACACAAGAAGAGAAACAATACTCAGTTATCCTTTACTCCTACTTTGAAATTTCCTCCAAGAGGAGGAATCTTGTTCAATAGCCTGTTCTTCCTTGACATGAATTCATTTGAGCCTTGAGCTATCTGAAAAAATAAAACTAACCCCACTAGATCTCAGGACATCCCCATATCCATCAATGACTCAAGGGTCATTCTAGGACCATCCATGATATTCTCCAGCTTGATCTTCTTCTGATAAGAAGATACCCAATCTAGAAGATCCGAACCACCTATGGAAAATGCCGTCTTACCTTTCACCTTACAAGGAATAAAATTATCGGGATTAGAATGAGGGGGAACATCTAGATTAGTTGGAAGGGTACGTTTTACATCATAGGTACCTGGTGGAATAAGGAATTTCGAACTAGACTCACCTCGGTGACTCCTCATGAAAGGAGGACACTCTCTTGGAAGAGGAACATGTCGAGGTCCTGATAATGTTTGCTCCATTAGACATTCCCGTCACACTGAATGAATGGAAGGTTGGAAAGTGGACTTGCCCTTTCCTTACCTGTGGCAGATAATGATGTTTTAGAATGATGGGGAGATGAAGGCTCTACTTCCTCATCCAAAATGATAATTAGGGGTTGGGAGCTTGATTCCCCCTCTTCTTTCTTGAAGATGGTGTTGGTGTGGTGGATGGTTGTGATGGCATAGGTCCTACTTGAAATTTTTCCAGAGAAATGATTCTCTGTTCTAGTTCATCCATTTTATGACAAATGGTAGACATAGTATCAATGGAATACTTGTCATATAACATGTAGGATTCCTTGGGAATCTCCATTAACACAAATTTTCATCACACAAGAAGGGAAACTTATACTCATTCGCCCCTTTCATGATAGTCGTACTTTTGATCTAGAATTTCCTTAAATATTCTAGAGATTTCTGATGCTCCCATCAAAAATATGGTAGTACATGGATTGGAAGGATGAGAAGACATGATTGAGCTTGATAAATCTTAGGAGGAGAGACAAAAACTTGCCAATACGTTAGAGGCCCTTTAGTATCCCCAGGTCTGTAATATCAAATTGATCCTGACAAAGGCTTCATTTTGGACCATGTAGGTCAAAGATTTGGTTTAAATCTTCTGAAGAAATCTCTTTCAAATTGTTCACTACAACCACACTTACCATTGTGCTGATAAAATATTTGTAAAAATTATTCACTTTCAAGGTTGGAAAAGGGATGCATATTGGTAAGAAAGAAGATTTGAATTTATAATGAGGATGATACAGATAGGTCGAGTCTAGTAAAATCATTGCCATCAAATGAAAGAAGATTTTTACTCACTCACATGAAGGGAATAAATTTGAGAAAGATTGACATTGTGCAATGAAGGCATTTGATTGATGTGATATAATCCACACAAAGACACTTAGTTCTAAAAAGGCATGAACACAAGTATGTATTTCTTGAGGTATATCTTTGGAAGGTGAAAAGGATTTCATGTCACATAAGGACATATGGAACCACCTAAGAATTATCAAAAAATATTTCTTGCATGTTAACAGAAATAAATGATTAAGAAAATTGTTAAAAGGTAGCGACATGGTGCCCCAATCATATCTGATGGAAGTAAAAAATGTGAATGGCTCACAAATTTTCCACCTAGAAAAATAGAGAAGAATATTCTCTTAGAGATTCATGTTTTTTGGGGGAAAACAAAGAATGAGTGAGTGAGTGAAATTGTATAAATGCAATGAGAATACTCTCGCATAAGGGGGTTAAATTTTTCTTAATTTGTTTTAGAAAATGCATAAACTAAGAGAAACCATTTTCCAAGAACTTGTCTGAGAAACTTATTAATTTCCTTAGCCTTCAAATTGAATCATGTCAAGATGGTTGTGAGTGTACAACCATTGACAAGCATTGAGACTGTAAATGAAACTTTCCCTTGTTGATAAATTTGATGAGCCCTGAGTTAATTGTGTTAATCATGAGCATTGTTGTGTCTGCTTTTAAGTTGAGATGTTTCAAGTAGCTATTCATGTTCCTGTTGCAATATTATGTTAGGAATTCCTCTGAATCACACAAGATCTTATCCTTATGGTAGTATTGTGGTAATTGCAATTGTGTTGTGAGAGATTTCATTTCATTGTGCAATAAATAGTTTTAAATTCACTTTACTTCCATTTTGTTGATATAGGTTGTTTGTTAGTCTATGAGTGTATCTTAGGCATGATAGATCAGGATTATTGATGTTTAATTGAGTCTTTGACATGAGATTTTATGTTTAAATTCTCAAAGAATGTGTGAAACCGTGTATCTTTGGGATTCCATGGGTGCACATCTTCTGGTTGAAGGTTCATTGTTGGTTATTTGAAGTATTTTCATCATCTTGTTTAGTAGATTTTCCAAAATTTGTTAAAATTTCCCAAAAATTTGGTATAATCAACTTTATCCTACTTAATTCCCCAACAAAATACATCCATAACTGATAAATCCTACAAGAACTACCCCTGTTTGTACTACCTATCCATAAATGCTGAGAAGATTAATTGAATTTATCCATACTTTACTCAAGTTATGTAGGAGAAAGCTGGTTTTATTGTTGTCTTTAGTAACTTTGAACCTTTTCTAGAATTAGATTATGTTGCATTAACCATGTCTTCTCAAGGTTATTTCTCAAATGCCCTAAAAGGAGAGTCAAATATTGTTGATCCATTCATTTCCAGGTTACAAAATGGGTCCTCTCACCCTGGTTGAAGGTAGAACCTAAAGTAGTAGGGTAGGTCAAACCCTTAGCATGGTGTTATCCAACTTCTCCAAGCTCAAGTGACAAAGAGCTAGTTAGACCCTTCCCTGGCTACAAAATGACTAAAATTCTAATCTATCTGTCTCTAAGCATCCTACTCAACATGTTGATGCTGCTTGACTTCAAAGGGAGAACCAATTTGGGTACAAACAATAGGTTAGTATGATGTATGAGAATAAAATGATAGAAAGATGTATCGTAAAGCTCGGAGCATGAAATGTGCAATTTGTGAGGTCAAGGATGTAGTATGCCCTCAATAGCTAAGTGTGAATCTTAGCATAAGAGCGCATCATAGAGGAATGTTGATACAGGGATGTATAAAGTTGTGTAATTTTTCTTAGAATTAAGAAGTATGAAGAATGAAGCATAATAATAAAAATGATGAGACAACTAATTATGCTTAGGAGGTGGGGGATTAAGTATTATGCCCCCAAGTGTATGATGATGAGTAAGCTATCTGATGAAAGTGAAGGGAAAGGGTCCTCCACCCGATGTTTGAGGAGATAAAGGCATGTGACCATGCTATGAGATTGGTAGTGTATGAGACTAAATATTTACATTCTATAAAATTTGAGGTTCTAAACACCTATGTGAAGGATGCTTAGGAGAGTATGAGAATCTATGTGATGTACACCTAGGAGGTGATGAACACCTATGTGAAGTAGACCTAAGAGGTGAAGGAGGTGGTGAAATCTTGTGTGAAGGGGATTCCCAAGTAGGGGAATTAAGTTGAGGATATGGACTAGTAAACTGATGAGAACGAGTAGGTCGTGTGCAAATATGAGAGATAGGTGTAGAATATGCCTTAGATTTGAGAGGCCCAGGGGCCTAGATGTTCTAACTAGTGCAAGGACATACTCAAGAGGAGGCTGAGGCAATTATGTGGATGGTGTAACACTTTTGAGAGTGAAAACTTGCTTATTTTTAATGAATTTGAGACACAAGTGGTTCATGAAAATATAGCTTGAGAAGTGCGAGATCCAAGGAAGACCTAAGAACATGTCACAAATCTTTGATTAAAGGTGCCACATCGAATGACACAAACATGATGAGAGGCCCAACTCTAACCGATAGAAGCATTGATGTGTAGTGTATTAGAAGAAAATTTAGTATGATAAGCATGATCAGAGAATGTGATGAGTGGTGGAGATGCATTTGTATTAGCAACTAAAAAATTAAGAGGCCCCAATGAAGGAGGCACAACGTGATATGTATGATTAGAAAAAGAATCCATGGCTTACTTGTCATTCTTAGGAAATGGATCTTTAAAGTTTTTAACCTTTGATTGTCATTGAATGGATTAGATTTTGAAGGCTCAGGGAGATCGATTTAATTATTGTAGATAAGATCTTGAATAAGGTGATTAAGTTTGAAACATCGATCAGTCGAATGCGTAATACATTGAAGATAAAAACATCTAGAATTTTTTCATAATTGCGTCCTTTAGGGTGATATGGATCAAGATTCAACAATGGTGGTATCATAATAAGATTAATTTCAATAAGTTATGACCATGAAAGATGAGGTACATAAGGTAATTTTGTAAATGTATGCTTTGGAGTTTTCATTGAAGCTTTTTAGGAGTAAATATAGCGTTAATAGTATATTTTTCTTCAGTGGGCTTAGGAGATGGCTTGGAAGTAGATTTTATTTGAAATCAATTAGAAAATGAACCCTGATTATGATATTTAAGCTTGCCCATAAATAAGAGTTTGTTTTTGTGTAACTTAAGCATATGGCATAATTGATCAAATGATGGAGAGATTTCAAATATAACACTCTCTTGTAATGGAGATAAAATAATTTGGAAAAAATATCTTGCAATTTAAAATCAATGAGAACATTAGTCATCTTAGCTAGATTGTTCTTATATCGTAATACATAGTCGATAGATGTTCATTAGGTCCTTTTTTGATTTGTGAAAGTTGAGCATAAGATATTTTAGAACCAATATTGATTGAAAAATGTGCAAGAAAATCATCGGCTAAATGTGTAAATGAGGTTACTGAATGAAAAGTAGATCATAAAACCAATGTATTGTGTAATCTTGTAAGCTCCTAGGAAATAGCTTGGCTAGTAAAGTATGATCATCCACATAATCGAGACATGCCACATGAAAATATATAAGATGCTCTTGAGGGTCACCATGGCCATTGAAGGTGGGCAACTTAGGAGTGACGAAATTTGGAGGAAGTGCATAAGTGGAAATGGAGGGTGTGAAAGGAGTGTGAAGGAGTAAAGTGGAATCAAGAGATGGAGATGCATGAGAAGTAGCCTTCAGGAGTTGATGGACTCGAACTTGGAGGTATTGATAGAGAGGATTTATCTTGAGTGTCGAGAGGAAGAGAGCTGCCATGTGTGGGAAGTGATAGGATGAGTAAAATTATTGGTGGGGGTAGGCATAGAAACATGAACATTGGAAGTAGGTGGAATGGTGGAATTAGGAGGTTGAGTAACAATAGGAATAGAAGTGGTAGTGGATGTAGGAACATTAAGCTCAATTAGATTGGTGGCCTCCTCACAAGTAGTGAATAATAATAGATCTAGATCTTGTGGATGTTTAGAAAGATGAGCATTGAGATCATGAAGGTATTCATCAGTAAAGGGTGCATGAGTTTCAGCCATGAAAAAATACCTAGAAGCAAGGTTGGGTTCGAATGATGGGTTCACCAAATGATTTAACAAAAATAGATTTATTGTAAACCCTAATTTCAGAGTAACTGAATTTACACTATGATATACATATGTTAGATACACTATGACATAAGTATGCAAGAGAGATATAAGGAATGAGTTGATTTATGCCTGATCTAGAATGAAATGCAGATTGTGAAAATTGTTGAATATAAGGTTAATTGTGTCGTTATTGTACACTTTGTAAAATTTAGAGATTTTGGACAAGGCCGGACTATGGAACCTAGATTGGGGTAAGGGAACTTGGGTGTCAAATACCTCTACTAGGTTCCCGTGACTACGTAAAATATTATAATACTATTTTTGGAGTGTCGTTGATATTTATTGTCACCTAGTCACACCGTATGTCACAATATGATAACCTCAAAAAAATATACTACAAAACCCATAATACCACATCAAATACAAAAATAAAGATGAAAAATGGGGATTTAGACTGACCCCTCATGTTACCCAATAGAGTGAACTTACAATTGAGCCCTACACTACAACTCGACTCCATGTAGTTCTTATGAATGTGTTAAAATAGTGCCCTTGGATTCCCTTGTGCAAGATACACTTGATAATGGGTTAAATTTTCTAAAAGATGAAATGTGTGTATGGAATAGAATAGATTTCACCTTCCTATGTTTTGTATGTAGGAAATTCAGTCCCTTATCCCTTGTATGAATATTAGATGGATTCCTTTTAGTGCTTTGGATGCCTTTGGATGTACAAGCCAAGGTGATAGATATTATGCTTAGAGCTTGGTCCTTTATTCGATCATATATATATATGTATTTATATGATTCCCTTGGTTTAATTTTGTAATTGACAATTGGAAGGCCAACCCATAAGAAAATAAGATTCCCAAAAGGTAAAAAAGGCCCAAAAAGAGCTAGTAAGGTAGAAAGAGGTCAAGGGCGCTGAAAGGAGACAAGGGCACCTAGACATTGGTGTCTAAAGTCATAAAAGATTAGATAGTAAATTTCTAATTGGGATGTAGGGTGTGTAAGACCAAATAGAAAATAAGAAAGATAGAAAAGAGGCCAAAGATAGTTATCAATTACTAGTTTTCTTGCTTAGAAATTATGTAAATGCTAGTATGCTTTTAGGACCTAGAAATATACCTAAGTGTGTAATTTTGTGACTACAATAATATAAAATTATTTTTATCCTTATTGTCACAAATAAGCTCTTACAATGTGTGCATATAATTCCAACTAATAAATCAAATGGATTTAAGTAAGCCTAGTATATTATTCACATATCCATAAAAACATGATATCCATATGAGTTTTTTGTATACAAGATGCCCATTATGTATTTTTAGATATTTAAATTCCCCAAATTTATGCCAAACACTTTGGTACTACAAGGGTGATGATATATTTATATCCAAATATCTAGCCGGAAGAAGCATTGAACAAAAATTCAAGAACATCACTTTTGTGCATATATGAAAATCATCATATTCCATTAGACCATTGAGGCATTTTGTCAAGCAATTCACATGTCTTATGTATGCTTCCATATTTTACATACATGTCTAATAGGATATGCACAACTATGACATGTGACCAATATCTAATTGTAATTTCATTTTTATTGATGTTTGTACCTTGTTTTATAGTTCCCATGTTGACATGGGCTAGGAAAATATGGACTTTTAAGTATGAATGTATTTTTATTAGTATCGGCCTACTCATAGATGAAGACATATCCTTCCTCAAAACTCTTATAGGTTGAAATAAATTTCATCCCCCACTTTAGGTAAATTTGTTGTGTGTCAAATAACATTTTTCTTCCATTGCTAAATGTTGGGATCCATAAGAATTAATTCTCCTCTCTCTTAATAGTGGCGTATATTCTTGTTCACATGTTTGTGGGAATGCCTACACACCAAAACCATCAAAAACTAATTGTTTCCAATATATATGTAAGATAACATTAACATATACATTGGTAAAGTGTAGAAACCTACATACATTAATAAATAATTTTACATTTTCTTTTTAAATCCCTCTCGTTAGACCCACTTAATAAATATAAAAGGAAAATGATAACAAACAAACACTAATCTTCATGGCATGAATCCAATATACACATAGCCTTGCTTCATAATCACTAAATTATTTGTTTTGTGATTTTAAAGAATAAGAATAACATAACACATGTAAGAAAACATCACATGTATGCTTAAATTTCACGTAGATAGTATAATTAGTCTGTGTAGACTAGATAGAACTATTTTGTGCTCCTCTTAGTAGTATCTATTAGGGTTCTTGATATCCTCGCTTGTAGTCAAATAAAATATGTGAGATTTAATTTCCTAAGAAAAGTTCTATCAAAATATTTGTTTTGCAACTTCCATCCAAAGTCTAAATTATAAGACTTCCATATTTAGGAAAAAAATTATATCATCCAAATAAATTTGTTACTTACTATGAAAGGCCGGTTTGGAAATTTTTGTTTGATTGTTAGCCATCGCTATAGTTTCATTATAAATTTCATCCTCAAAAATTAAATCAAGGAGAACCTTACTATCCATCCCTTCAAGCTAAAACTTGTGAGAT
>CM031235.1:285128234-285322964 GCA_018340775.1 Taxus wallichiana var. yunnanensis
GATCAAGATAATAATTATTATGTTTCAGTTTCCAACAACAAATCAAATTCAATAGAAAAGTGATACATTCTATTTTCTGAATTAGAAAGTACATCTATTACAACTGAAACAAAAATTAAAGAAGGAAATATGGGAAAATTTTGGTAGGGCTTCACCATGAAAAATGGATATTTTAAATTTTCCAGCATACATACTAAAGTTGTAATGAAGATTAAATGTAATATTTTAAGAAAATAAATGGACTACACTTTCAGTCATCAAATTGAAGAACTTTGGAGCTTTCATTCTAGCTTAATAACTGAATAAAATGAAGTTTCAAGATAATACTACAAAGTTTAGCCATTTTTAATTACAATTTTCAAATGAAGAAATATTTAGAAACTATTTACAACTTATAGAAGGCCACACACAAGGTATAAAAATCTCGAGAAAATCAAGAATAGTCGAGATCATAATACAGAACTTCAAGATATTTCCAATTCAGAGCTTCAGATGCTCAAGGTCGACTAAGCGAATAAGCAACCAAACTACATGCTCCAAAGTTAGAGCTCAGAAAGAACCTACTAATGGGGACCACATTGAAGTAAAGCTCAAGAGCTCATCTTAAACAAAGTACAAGGAGAAAACACAAAGAAACAACTCTCAGTCAAGAGCAGAGTAGTACAACCAAGTACTGAGGCAATCTCAAAATAGAAATGTCATATTAATACAATGTGGAGAGCTATAAAAGATCAAAATATGTAGATATCAGAACAACCTCCAAGGAATGTATCAAGGAAACATGAAGGGAGCACCTATTTCAGCAATTGAAAGTGCACTACTAAAAACAACTCATGCATTATGGTAAAGATGCTACAGAAGTTCAAAACAAAATCTTCACATGTACAGATTTTCAGGGACAACTAAGTACTGAGGGCATCATCAAGTGAAAGCCCAAATTTCAGAAGCATAGGTCCACATATATACAAACCCAAGTGTATCTTATCTGAGTATATTTTCATATTACAAATTTAGATAGAAAACCTTGAATCAAAATTACATGCACATCCAGGCTAAAGAGAGCTTCAAATTTTTCCTTCAAAAGTCAACATTCCCATTGAAAATCAGTTTCAAGTTGCAGATCCGAGAGAGAAAATTATAGTTTCTGGTTTTAATCACAAAACCCATTAATGGATAGAAAAATTAGTTAAGAAATAAGGACTTATTGATTTAATAGAAAAGATGAGAAAATCCTCAAATGATCATCGAATTTAGAGCCGAAAGGAGAACCCAGAACAAGTTTCAACTGAGAAATCAATGTTGTCCCATAAATCACATTAAAATGTAAAAGAAAAACAAGTATCCGTGTTTCAAAGTTGAAATGGAAAAGAAAAAGTAATAGTGGTGCTTACAAGATCAAATCTTACCATTCATTGACAATCAGTATGATAGTTACATAGTCCCGAGCTCGAAGGCCTTCAACATAGCAAATACAAATCAAAGCATTGAACTCCAACCAAGGGTTTCTAAAGCCAAATCCTAAGCTTGATTGCCAACAACGGTGTCTACTAATAATATAAAGCCAAGCTCAAATCTTACTCAGAAAAATGAACCGAACTTGGAAGAAAACAATAATGGTGGACAAGAGATAACACCAGGAAGAGATCTCAAAAATAAAGAAAAACCTTACAAATCTTGGGATGATCAATATACAGTCGGAGATCATAGAAACACAAATCCACAAACACCTTTCTTAAAATAAATGATGATATAGATTCCATAGAGCAAGGTGATCATTTGTGTAGAAGGACCAAGCTCACAGACTTCAACAATGGTAGCTAAGAAAGAAGATAGAGACCTCCTTTGCATTAAAATCCGAACTCGAAGCAATGCAATTGGTAAAATTGACCAAAATCTTACAAGAAAATCCAACCTAGAACTCAAAATAATCAATAATGGTGGCCATTAAAACCTTGTAGAGAGTCCAAGAGCTGAGCTCGATAAGAAACAATCACAGAAAATATAGATGCAACCAAGCTAATAAAATTGATCCGATAAAGAATCTAAACTTTGTAGAATGAAAATGGTGGAGAGATCAAATACTTTCACTCACAAAGCTTCACAGACTCATAAAGGATGATTTTTAGAGTCCTAGAACTCAAAGATCAAAGCAATGGTGATCTAAAAAAAATTCTAGGGCTTCACCGCTCAGAGTGAGAAAAAGAATGACCAAATGATGGAGCTTGGGTACTTTTAAACTCACAAGATAAACTCGGTATAATCTAACTCAACCAGGAGTTAGGGATCAACGATCAGAGATCAAGCCATGCAAAGATCGAGGGATAGGGATGGAAGAAATATTCAATGAAAATCACCATGGCTAAATGCCAACAACCACATTAAAATCCAAGTGAAATCTATTGGTGCTCAATTTTTCTCGCCCCATTTGGCCTTGAAATTCTTCAGTTTGCTAGCTCTGTTGTGTTTTCTATCTCCCTGTATTGATGCATGAAATCTCTTTCCTTCATTTGGCTGCCATGATTAGTCCCTTCCTTTGGTTGAGGATCACTTTAAATCTAGAATTTTTTTGTTCTTCTGTCCATGTGAAAAGATCTGTAACTTGGGTGAAAATTTGGGTTTTTTCCCTTCCTTCTATTTTCCACAATCATGTTTTGTTTTCCCTATCATTTTTGTCCCAAGTATATGTGGAAATGTGATTGGATATGACTTAAAGATCATATTTGGGCCTTATATCATTTCCAAATTCTTTTCCTTGAAGAAAGATTCATTTCTAGGAACAAATGGTGATTTTCCTGCATTTTACGGTTTGATGGTGCATTTTTCCCAGTAAAATTCATATCTCATCATCTATGGAAACATGGCCCTTTCTAGTTGGATACAAATTGACAAGGAACTTTGAAAAATCTAAGGCTTGCTTCAACTAAAAACTTGTCCACATGGAGGGCCGACGGTCATCTAAAAATTTTCCTATTGGTTTGATCTTGGACTTGCGTCAGGGAGACACGTGGAGGTTTCCACTGCCTTGCCAAGACTTAGACCAATTTTTCATGAAAACAATACTTATTTAATGGACCATGGACATGTGGAGGGACCATGCCTATTTGGGGATTGGCCCCTAAATTTTATTTTGAAGAAGCACCAGGAGGACACTTGGAGGCTTCCGCTCACTCTGCCCTTGCTTGGACTTTTCAACGGCCAAGGAAAACTTTCTCGGACCCTAGACACATGGCACCTTCCACTAGTCCTTCAAAATTTTTAACAACTCTACCAGACTGAGACACATGGTGAGCCCACGCTTGTTTGGGGTCTCTGCTTTGGGGACCATCTCAAAATGTGCCATTAAGACACGTGGAGGCTTCCGTTGGATCCTTTTTACTAAGAATTTTTCAAAGTCCAAAAGGAATTTTTCTTGGGCCCAAGGCATGTGGAAGGCCCGCGCTTGTTTGGAAACTTTCCCTATACTTCTCCTTTGTATTTGTGCCAAGGAAACATGTGGATGGCTATAATATAAAGTAGAAAAGGGGTAGAATCAACAATTGTTGTGCATTTCACTGTTTTCTACCATTTTTTCTCCAAGACTCCTGGAGATGCAAATAGGCATTATTTTTCATCATTTTTGTGAAATTCTTACCCTTTTTTGTCTAAAAGTGCCATTGAATGGATTTAGAACTTAATTTGTAAGTACAAGGATTGTGAAGGTTGATATTTTGAGATTGGAATTTCTTAAGCACTTGCAAAGACGTGAATTACCGAGAGAAGATGGATGTGGGCGAGTTGTCAGAGAGAAAGAGATAGAAAAGGATGAAATGATGGAGGTGGTAGGCACAAAAGATGAAAAAGGTTTTTCCTTGAGAGCGAAAAGGATTACCGATTAGATCCAACTATATAGAGCCTCACGAGAATGATTAAAACAAGGATTTATCACATGACAAAATAAGAATGATTAAAAGTATTATAAAAAGGTTGTGGCATGGAATCATTGTTATTAGTCGAGGGTCTAAGAAGCATGATCGGTTCATAATTGGTTTACCTGGCAGCTTTTGGATGTTAATTTGTTAAACGTTGCTTTCTAAGGAAAATTGGTAATAAATAAAGGTCCCTCGAATATTTTTAATTTTTAGGGGGAAAATTTGGGATGAGTGAGCGAGTGAAATGTATAAATGTAGTGAGAATACTCTTACAAATGGTCAAGGGGTTGAATTCTTAAGAGAAAATTTGAGAGAGCCCATCTTCCCGAGAAACCAATGAGAAACTCATAATATCCGTTGTTTTAAATTTCAATCACAAGTTGGTTGTGAGTGTAAAGCAATTGAAAATCTCTGAGATTGTTCAAAGAAACTTTCACCCTACTTGATGAATTTAAATCAATTTTGAGTTAATCTATGTTAATCTTGGAGCAATTTGTGTCTTCTTTATTTCAGAATGTCTATAAGTAGTTTTTCTTATTCCTACTACAATCTTTTGTTAAAATCCCTCCGAATCACATAGGATCTTGTCCTTGTGATAGTTTAGTGGCATTTGCAATTTTATTTGAAGAATATCTTTCATCCTATGATGAGTTAAAAATTTAAAATAACTTCACCGTTATTTTTTGATAAATATTTTACGTAAGCCTTCGAGTGTATCTTAGGCATGAGGAACCAGTGGTGTTTGATGTTTAATTGAACCTTTTAACTTGAGCCTTCATGTAAAATTCCTAGAGATTGTGTGAAATCATCCAAATCATGGCCTCCATCGATGCACACCTTGTGGTTGAAGGAATATCTTAGGTATTCCAAAGCTTTCTATAATTTACCTTTCCATTTGTTGTGAAGTCTCTTAAAGATTTGGTATAATTAATTTATCCCGCTTAATCTCCCACAAAAATTATTTAAAAACATTGAATCCATCTTGAACTACCCCTATTTTGCCCTATATATCCACAAAGGAAAATAATCTTTTAATCTTGAAATATGTAGAACAATCGGGATCCCATAATGTCTTTAGTAACCTTAGCCTTGTTTTGAAAGTATCTCAATCTTTTAGAAGTGACAACTCTTAAGAGTTAAATTATGGAGTATTGACCATATTTTCCTATTGCTTTCTTCATAAAATTTGTTCAAAAGAAGGATATCTTGATCTCCTTCATTAAACAGAGGTTACACAACGGGTCCTCTCAGCATGGTCAAAATACATGGCCTAAAGTAGTGAGGATATTTCAAATCCTCTTGAAGGTGCTATCCATCTCTCCACAAATCTGAGTGACAAAGGGTTAGTTAGATCTCATCGCTGGATAAAAAATGAAATACATTATGATCTATCTGTCTCTAAGCCCCATGTCGAATCTATGATGTTGCTCATATTGAAAGGGAGTAAAAATTTGGATACCAAAAAACCCTAGACATAGATCAATATCGATGGTTCATAAGAATCTAAGTGCCAAAATCAATGGTCATAGCCAATCACAGTGGCCAATATATTTAATGCAAAGTGCCATCGTAAAATGTAAAGGGGTGAGTCATCGTGGAGAGGGGTCCAACCCAAAATTAAAGAAAATCATTACATCGAATTTCAAAAGTCTAAACCATATACTATGTCCTCATGATCAAAGAGAGCCAATCACTATACATGCCAACAATAATCACTAAAAAGGTAAAGTTAAACCTTATCCTCTTCAAAATGCAAAAGCTAAAAGTAATTGCATGGTCATGTGTTAATCAAAGGTGGCCGAGTATGGCATGGTGGCCTTTTACAAAGTTCCCACATATATATGTTTAAAACCATGGCAATGTCCCAAGTCTACAAGAATACCAAACTCAACAAAGACATGTGCACCTATCTAGAGTGGTCCCCACATGGAGTTAGCATAGAACAAAGGTATTGTATTTTGCAAATGATATATTTAAAAGATAGAAAAATAAATCATGTTACCACACTAGGGGACAAAGGGAATGTCAATATCAGAGCCTGATCTTAAAGGTGGTCCCCATCAAGATGTATACTTGAGTGAGTTATTTTTGCAAAATATTGTAAATAATGGATTATCTTTACTCACACACAAAGATCAACTTTTGCATGTGCATCCAAGGGGACAAGTGAATCAAAATTTCATATGTCACATCAATAGTAAGAAGATAAATTTGCATGCACCTATAAGGATAATTGCTCATCAAGAAAGGTTTGTTTTTAGCATTATTCACCCATGATTTTTCTATAAAATAGGACAGTCAACTGTACTTTGACTATGATGTAATCAAATGCTATTAATTCCTATTTATATTAGTTGGATTTATTTTATTCCTTTATTTATTAATAGATAAATGATAAAAATAGGATGCATGGGTGAGTACAACCCTATTCTATTTTAGCAAGGGTGGGTGAATAAATTTTTCTATATATTTTTTTCCTTGGCAAAGAACAAAGGAGGAAATTTTAGATACATGAGTGCTGAAGCAATTTTATGCCAGTTTTTCCCTTTTAATGTGAAATATTTTTTCCCTTTCCAATTATTTGCAGTCTTGTGTATGTTTCCATTAATCTTGTGAATGTTGAATTCCCTGATTAATCATCTTACCCTATTACAAATTCAGTAATTTTTGCATGATATTAATTTCTATGTGTAACTTAGCACTATTGTTGTGATTCTATCCCTCAATACACCAAAGTTTTCACCCTTAATTATCTTCAAAAACTATTGGCACATGCATCACAAATTCATTCCATATTAATTATGCATGTAGTCATTTAAATACCTCATACAAGTTTGGTGTATCACCATAGTTTTAATTTCATTTACAACATATTTTACCCTTAAACCCTAGACAATCAATTTAGGATACATCAATAAGGAACCGACCTTGATACCAAAGACTCACCTTAAAATAGGTATACCTATGACACCGAGGTGTTTCCATTGTATCTATGAAAGAGAGAGATAAAATTTGCAAGCTCATAACACCCGCAGCCATCACTCTAAAGGGTGCACTTTTGAGAGATAACACATACTAGAAATATAATATTGAAGAAACAAATAATGGAGGCTAAAAAGAAGCAAGATTACAATATTTACAATAGAGCTTCAAGAATGTGATTCATATGTCTGATACAAACTTTCCAATATTTTGAAAGCATTATCATACAAAGTTCCTTCAAAATGATCATGATTAATACTACATATTTTAAAAGTTAAGTATTCAAAGTTACAGCTGCAAATGAAAGAGAATTGTTCAATACAAGTCAGGGTGTTCCATTTAAAAGAGCTAGAAGGACCTTACAACCTAAAAGGTTTCAGAGATAAAGGAGATAACACTTACTCCTAACAGGAACGTTTCATGTTTGACACAGAACAAAAATAGAGAAAGGGAAAGGCCTTCAATCACAGTCATAACAGTGAAGGATACTATTAAATAATAGCTCAAGTATATCCCAGAAAGAGGTCAATGTTCACAGGAAAGAATAAAATTCTAGTTACAACATCAACATAAGCATAACTCATTACAAATGGAGAAAGGACAATGTATTATTAGCTCATGATGTCATTAAAAGTGAAAAAATGAACAATGGATAAAATAAAATCTTTAGGTCATCAAATGACAATGATCAACCAAAAGGATCAAGTATTTCTAGTTACTACAAGTACTATGGAAAAGCAAGACATCAGGTGAAAATTTTCAAAGTGCTATAAATTTAACTGAAGATTCATTCATAACAGCTCATAGTGATCAAGATCGAAATAGATAATACATCCGAGAAGGAGCTTCGATAATAAGCAAAATTTCAAGAAGGTTTTTCATAAAGCTTATGATTTACAATTAGCCTTTTCAATCAAGTATGATTGTTTAATTGATCATTCCAGACTAGAGATAGAGAAAATATAGAATATCAAATTCCAAAAGATAGTGATCATGAAAAAACATAGTACAACACCAAATAGACTAATTACATGCTAAAGAAAATAGTATTTGCACTTGAGCACAAAAATTAATACTCTTCATTCAAATCTTGGAGGATCACTAAATAAAAAAATAGTTACATAATAGAAATATGAGTCAAAGCTTTCAGTTATAGAGTATCATTTAGATACAATTCAATGGATAGGAATATATGAAATACAACAATGGAAGTATAGGGATTCATATGCCAAAGACAAATTACATGTATCTTCAGGATCAGACTAAGATGGATACAGAAGTAAAGGATTAAAATACCCATAGCTTATGGAGTGATACTACATAAAACCATGTCCAGACAATCTTTATCATCAAATGGATTTTATAAAGAATACAACAGTTTTAACAAGATCAATATGCATGTTTGGTTAGTGTTCAAATTGTCAAAATAGTTGCTCAATCAAATCTAATCATAGCAGACACAGGCATTAATTACTCTACAAGATTTCACTGAAGGATGGGGTACAAGGTAGCATGAATAAAATAAAATAAATTGGTACACCAAAAGCACGAATAAGGAAAACTTGAACTTCACCATGGCAGTTATGTCATTTTCTGAGCCCTGAAAATTTATGCAGAAACTCCTAAATCTACACAAATGTCCAAACTAGCTTGGTATTCAGAATCGATGGACTCAATGATATCCCATAGAAAATGAGCATCAAACACAACAGAAACTATAGTTTAAAAGGAGCTTCACTGGGAACAATGAATAAAGAAGTTAACATTTTAGGTCATTTATTGATAAATGATTCATTACAGAAAAGGAAAATCATTTTTTTTTAGATTCAAGCAAACATTATGAACATGAATCAACTTGTTTCAAGAAATATGTAATCATACAGGAACAAGAGAAAGGGTTTCATAAGAATACATTCTAGATCTGAAACAGTTCACAAGAATACAATGCAAAAGAGATCTACAGGGATTTGCTAAAACCATTTCTCTTCATTAATGATGCCTCTCGAGAGTTGTACAACTGAAGATGAGAATAAATTCCATTTGATACAAGCATAATACATTATGAAATAAGAAATTTAATACTCAACTAGTGAACTTGGGTCATTCTCATATCATGCATATGGATTTGGGTATTGAGACAAAGTAATCTTAGTTATTACTCCTATTTTAGAAGTTAAAACACACAACCATATAAATGGAAAGATTCAAGAAGCTAATGCAGAAAGCATATCTCCTTTAGAATTTTGAAATTAATAGAAAAATTAAAGGAAATATCTTAGGTTTGTTCAAATAGGGCATCCATAGCTCCCAGAGCTCAAACAGAACAGAAAATAAAGTAAATACACCAAGAACAGAATGAGTCCAAGTGAAAATGTTTCAAATTAGAGAAAAGTATAGATCCTGGCCATTGACCAAAAAACCCATTAATGGGTATCAAGAAATTAGAGTAAGAAACAAGGACTCACCGATTAAATTTGAATTATCAAACCCTCAAAGGATCATCAAGTTCAGAGCTAAAGAACGAGGACATAGAATAATTTTCAACTTGAAATATCTAAGGGAACCACGAGATCACAAAGAAATTGTTAAACAAGGAGGAAAAATACCAGTATCTTGATGTCAATGTGGCAAATGACGAAGAATTTGTGATGTGTAGAGATCAAAACTTACCTTCCTTTCATCAAACAATAATGCTAATAAGCACATAATAAAGCTCAAGATGGTCAATAATGATAGAAATTTCTAAAAAAGTTTCTCAAAAAGCTCTTGCAGAGCAAAAGACAATGAAGCTTCAGATAGCAGAGGACTCAAAGATGGTCAATGATGGCAGCCTCATCCTCCGTAGCTAAAAAAGGAGCAAGATCCTTAACATGTATATATTCACAGCAAAAATAGAGCTCGAAGACAATAATAAAGGGTGAAATCGACCAAATCCCACTCAAAAAACTTAAAGAAGATGAGCTCATGAACTCCTCCATAGAGGCCAAATAGAAAATTCAAAATGACAAGAAAATACCAGTGTTCGAACCCTTATGGCCGTAAGAAATCACGAAACCCCACAGAGCTCGAATAAGTCAAAAAATGGTGGCCATAAGACCCTGAAGAGAGCTCAATATTAGTTAAGGAATGACAAAAACTAATATTATAGAAGATCCGAGCTTGAAAGAATAAAATGCTAGCCTGAAGCAAATTTTGAGGGCTTCTCCACTCTCTGTGAGAAAAATAATAACCAAATGATGGAGCTTGGGTATTTTTCAATTCACCCAACTAACTTCAGTACAACCTAACTCAATCAAGAGTTAGAAACCAATGTTCAAATATCAAGTCATGCAAGGATCAAAGGTTGAGAAACGTTCACCAACTTTTGAAGAAAACCACCATGGTTACAGTACCACTGCCTCATTCAATGTAGATCAAAAACTCTAATCAAAGATCATGATCGAAGATTAGAGATAAAACATTTCAGAAGATCAATGACCAGCGTTGGATTGTAGACTATCAATGCATACCCAAAGATACAGTAAAAAAACTTGAGTTAGCAGATGCCACCGACAAAATTGCCAAAGGGTGAGTCATCATCACAAGAGGGCCAGCCATATCCATTTAAAAAAATCATTGCATATTGAATTTCAAATGTCTAAACCATAGTGTATGTCAAAAATAAATCAAAGGTGGCCAAATATGGTATAATAAATCTATACAAAGTGACTCCATGTGTATCTAAAACCATGGTGATGTGCTAAGTCCAAAAAGGTGGCCAAACCTAATGAAGACAAGTGCTCACAACCACAAGTGATTCCCAATGATGTGATGGTTTGAACATGACTTGAAATGTAATTTTTCATAGGATCACAAGGAGATGGAGCAGGGGTCAACATCAAAATGCAAGCGACCTTTTGAAGACTTCATTACCTTATTTTTCTCAAAAAAAGTTGATTATGATTGCACATGTGCTCCCAGTGGTCCCCATAGTGATGTGAATAATTTTTGCTAAGTATTGGAGATCAAAAGTATTTATTTTCTTGTAGATGATTATTTTTGTATACCTTCACTAAAGGACATGACAAACAAAAAGACAAATTTTCATGCACTATAAGGAGACTTTCTTATCAAGAAATAATTATTATTGGAGAATTCTTCACCCATTCTTTTCTTAAAAATAGGATAGTCAACTGTAGTTTGACTATGATGTAAGAAAAGGCTATCAATGCCTCTTTGTATTAGTTTTATTTATTTTATTCCTTGATTTATTAATAAATAAATGATAAAATAGAATGCATGGGAAAGTACCACTTTAGTTTATTTTTAAGAAGGATGGGTGAATCCATTAATCTTGTGAATATGAATTCCTTGATTAATTCTCTTACCTTATTGCAAATTCAATAATTTTTGCATGATATTAATGTGTATGTTTAGCATAATTTTTGCATGATATTAATGTGTATGTTTAGCATAGATAGTTTCCCTTAATACTTCCAAGTGTTTGCCTTTAATATTCTACGAGAAAATTGTTGCCTTGTGTATGAAGAATCCATTCCCATATAAATTTTGCATGTACTCGATTGAAGACCTCATACAAGTTTGGTGTATCACCTCGCTTTTAATTTTATTTTACATTCATCTTTTACCCTCAAATCCTAGAAAATCAGTTTAGGATACATCAATAAGGAATCGGCCTTGATACCACAGACTCACCTCAAAATAGGTATACCCACAGCACTGAGTTATTTCCATTGTATCTATGAAAGTGAGAGATAGATTTTGCAAGCCTAGAACACCTGCAACAACCTCTCTACGGGTACACTTTTGAGAGATAATAGTTATCTTGTACACCTTCTCCTTCAACTCCTTAACCATCACATTTAATTATGAGGCAATACCCTCTATGGTTTCCATCTTGTGCATCATTAAAGGCTTTAACTCAACCATTTTTGAAATATATCTTTCATGGCATTTATTAGATATCTCTTCTCATAACCTCTTTCATTTCCTTCTCATGTTCAACTTTACTAGTTTTCATTTTGGTCCGAATATTATTTATTTTTTCCTCTTCAAATGTAATGCATGTGCTAATATAGGGTAAAAATCTTGGAAGTTATAAAAACATTATCTTCCTTCTATGCGACCTCAATTACTTTTTTTCGATCAATGCCTTTGATTGTTAAACTCTCTTTTGAACCTTTTTTATTTTTGTGGCCATTTATTCATATCAATTCACTAAGCCACTATTCACCTTTATTAAAAACATATGAACCCAATATTCTAGATAAACTACCTTTGTAACATACTCTAGTTTCACCTACTTTACAAAATCGACATGCACACATAATATAGACAACAATATATGTTATTTTACGTATGTATCGGATATTCTCTTCTTCTCTTCATTCATATCCTCTACAAGATGTTGATTCCTTAACCCCTTGTGTTGAATTTGAGTTGCCTCAAATTATTGAATTCAAGTATCAATTTTATTGTTTAAACTAGAATTAATATAAAGGCTTTAAAATAATGAATTTTGGCTTAGTTTTTATTGTCACATTTGAAGTCGTTCTAGAAAATCCTGTATTTTGGTGGTTTAGGGTTTAAGTTAGTTCATCCCTATATTAGGGAAGTTTAGGGTTTAATAATTTTACATATCCCTTATATTTTTCATTTTCTTGATTCCAGATCTCGATAGGAAAGAAAATAGGAAAGATCTCGAAGTTTCATACTTAGCCGCATACAAATTAACTCGGGGTAGACATGAGACTCGCAGAAGATGCTATGTGCTAGCTTGATGCAATTCCAAAAGGCACATAAAAAATGTAGGTCCCAAACTCATGCCATCATTTCACGAGTCCAATCGGCACAAATTCAAAAGTGAGACTCAAGGGGCGGTTTCCATGTGAGTGCGTAACTTCGCATGTCCTAGGTCTAAAAGGGGGTCTCATCAATCATTGAAAATTATCAGACTAATGGAGGCTTCAACATGTCTAAATGGTGCAACTCCAAGGATAGAATCCAAAATAGAGACCCCAAAAAGCATAGGCTCGCCATGTGGTCCAAGTCAAAAAGGGGGACAGAGCGGGCCCAAATCGGTGAAGTATAAGAGTATCGGTGAAATCTACATGTGTCTCAATGATGAAACAACAAGGATGGGTCAAAAGAGTGGGTTTCAAAATGAGCACCATCTTTCCACGTGTCCTAGGTCTAAAAGGGAAATAAAGTCAGCAGTTGAAAAGTTAAAGGACTTGAGGAATACGCCATGTGTCACTTTCGGTGCAATGTTAAAATAAGAACCCAAAGTGTAGACTCAAATGAGCACCAGCTTTCCATGTGTCCTAGGGTCGAAAGGTAGAAGACCCAAATTAGATAATTATGGCAAAGTCAAGTCGGAGGCTTCCATGTGTCCTAGGACCTGAAAAGTATTGAAAGGATCATTTAAAAAGTATAAATGGAGGCAAGCCAGGAAGGAGCCACGTGTCGGCCGCAATGTAACTTCAAAAATAAAATTTAGAGAGGGTTCCCAAATGTGTACTAAGCCTCCATGTGTCCAGAGTCAATCATAGGGCCCCACCAAATGAAAGGAGACTTAGCCAAAATGCAAAGGAAACAACAATGGTAGCCGGAGGATGCCACGTGTCCCACTTTGTCATAATTTAAGGGGTAGGCTACAAGGGTCCCACCCGTAAAGGTAGTATTCATCAGACCTGAATCGGCTAAGTATGAAGGGGCCACGGAGGATGCCACATGTCTCATCAATTTTATTTTAATGTACAGCTCAAAGGGTAGTTTCCAAACATGTGTAAGGCCTCTACATGTCTCGGGTCAGACACACTACCTCTGCTAGTAGAAAGGACCCAGGTAGGATACAAAGAAAATAGGGGAGCTCGAAGATGATGCCATGTATTTCATGGGCATAATTTTAAGAGCGAATCCAAGGGGAGAAATATCAAATGAGCATGGGGTTGCCATGTGGAACCTATATGAACTGTCCGTTGCATACTGTAAGTCATGTTAAATGGTCGACCTGAGGAACTTCATATGGCCATATCGTGTGATTAAGAAATCAGATTTGGGAATGAGAAGACTTTTTGGAAAGGTCTTGACATCCTCTACACCATGGAGGCCTAAAAATTTAATTTTGATAGGGTTATGTGTGTGAGAAGTAGGAAAATGTCTTGTAAGATATTAATGAAGGATCTTATTGCTTCAACCACCCGGTTTTGATTTGATCCATTCTTCCTTCTTTAAAATGCCAACAGATATAGAGTGGCAAACTTGACAGATTGTAGGTGGATTTGCAGGGGCCATTGGGTAACAATGGTTGAGCTTTCAAAGTAGGAATTAATGCATCTTAGGGGTGGTTTGAACAAAGTTTGATTTTCCCTTTATCTTTCTCTCTCATTCTTTTTATATTGTAAAAGAGGGGAAGTTTCTAATGGTTGGTCATTTTTTCCTATGCCTCACTCTCTCTTTATTCCTTAGGGTAGAATGTTGAGTCTAAGCCTCTTCTCATGGCTCTATGATGTAATTTTCTTGCCTCTTTCCCACTAATGATGTAGTGTTTGAACTTTGGAGTAATAAAATCTAGTTCATGATGCATATGTTCATCCTTTTTTATTTTGTTCTCTTTCCTTACCTCTCATTATTGTAAGGTATACTACGTATACTCTAATGTTCATCACGGTTCTAGGAGCCACACTTAATGGGTTTTGAAGTGGTGTTTCATGTTAAATATATCATTGTTCTATGGTGCATCTTATTCACCCTCTCCTCTACTCACCTCTCTCCACTTCAAGTGGTTGGATCCATGATTAGCCACTTCCTTTTCTAGTGTATCACCACTTAGAGTAGGCTCCATTTTCCCCTTCTATCTCTCCCTATCTCCTTGGAATGGTTAGATTAATATAGAATAATTTTGGCCTACATAGGAGTAGGTTATGGTAGGTAGTTTAGGAAGCAAGAAATGGCTTTCTCTGGAGTTACATCTCAAGATTGCACGTCCCACAACTTAAGAGATGGTCCAATGTTTTGCAATCACTTTGAATGCCCCACTCATTCCAAGGCCATTTTCATGGGTGTTTTGAATCTACACTAACAATTTTTACATGCCCGATGGTACATTGAGGTTATATTTTCTCATCTTTAAAAGTTGTCTCATTATAAACATCAAATCATAAGCCAACGTGCGACCAAAATTTTGGCACACCCAAAGGGGATAGGTCTGAAGTACCTTACCACATAATTTTAGTAGGTTGGTGTGTTCTTGTTAAGATTCAACTTTTTGAGGCACATAAAAACACATCTCGTGACTCTTCTCGTGAAAAACCATCCTCCGAGTTGTACCTTCTTCCCATCCACTTTCACCCATTTTTCTTTTATCCCTTTCATTTCTACCATTCATGAAGTTTTGCAATCATGAATTAATTTACATCTTGGAACTCACACTTACAACAACGGTAGTACATGTAACTTTCAATGCATTTCTTGACCCCTTCAAATCAACATTATGATTAGATTCATAATCATTATACCTACCTCTGTGAGCAATAGCAAAACTAGTTAGATAATGGAGCTTGCCAAGAAGGATATGAATGCCATGAAATAAAATACATCGAGAATCCTAATTTATAGGGTAAGATTCAAGAAATAGAGGCACACATGGTACAATCAAGTGCCACAACTCAAATGAAAGCATTCAAAATTTACTTTGGGAAACCTTGTCCATGGGTCGACCCTATGCTAAGACATTACAACCCTAGGGAGAAGACTAACTACATGGCTGAAATGTTGAGTCTACTTGCACAAAGGATTGAGGATATAGAGGCATATGAGAAAAGTCCAAGATAGCCTTATCAATGGGTAAGTAAATCATGACCTCCTTATCCTCCATTTTCTTTTAATCAATCTTTATCATTTGAGCAGTGTTAAGAGTCAAGCCCCTCGGTTGGTGCCCCAAGTGTTGATTTCTCTTCTCCATCTCTTAATCTTCATATCATCTCCATTATTCTCCCCTTTCCCTTCTAAATCCAATTCTTCTCAAGTAGATCTAAAGAAATTACCTTCCCCTCCACCACATATAAACATACAATTAGTGGAGACCCCACCCATCACTTCTAGTCTCCCAATTCCATGTTAGGGAGTGAATTCAAAAACTAGTCAAGGAGAACAACAAATTGAGGAACCCAAAAAGAAGAAATGATAGAAAATCTAAAGATTTACACTACTAAATTTAAGTTTACAAATATTCCCTTGCTGGTTAAACCTATGGAGCATATTGAGGTGAGGCCACAAGTTTTGGAAGCTTTAAATATAGCACAAGTAGGGGAAGAAGGAGCTACTCCAAATCCAAAAGAAGAGGAGTATATTTTAGATATGGAGGAGGACCATACGCTTTTAGAGGCTTCATGTACGGAGAATGTCATAGAAGAACCTTTATTTCTTTTGACCACTTCATCCCCTTTAAACTCGATGTCAAGAGCATTTTGAGCTTCCAAACTTCATGTTTGAAGAAGAGGGGTACCATGGTGAGCTAGTTACTGATCAGGAGGACACCATGGAGGAGGTAGAGCACATGCAATAGGATAACTAAGAGGTAGATTATCTATCTCGACTTGGAGGAGTGCTTTGATGGAGAGCAGCGTGAGGAGATCACATCATTTTCTCTTCCCTCATTCAACTTCCAAGCACATGATTTCACCGACACGAGGAGAGAATTCAAGGAAAACAACCCGAACTTCATATAAAATCTCTGAAAACCAAGTTTGGAAGACCATAGTCTTCTCTGTTCTTCATAGGAGAATGAAAGGAAAATTCGGGAAGGATGTCATCATCTCTCTCACACCATCCATTAAGGAAGGTTAGCAAGAATACTCCATTCTTGAAGTTAAAAATTAGAGCGAGGGCTAGATCCAAAGGATCAAACCATGCCTAATCAGTACTTGGCTTCATTAGAGCCAAGGGAGAAGCCAAAACCAGTCATGCCCACTTCAAGGCATGAGAATGAGTTTCAAAGCACCAAGGGTCACCATAAAAACCTCAAGGAGCCCAATGATTATCAACTTGAGGAGGTATTTTCATTTGATGTTAATACCTTGATGATTTGGGTGGAGGACCGACTTATAGTTAGTTTTTCATTCATACAAGCAACCATATTTAGTGTCAAATCATTTACATGGCTGCCCCTCTTGAGGAAGGGAAGCTACTTCTCTTGCCAGCTTATAAGATTTTTTGAGTCCCTTTATCTCGAGTTAGTGTAGGAGTAGGTTTAGGTCTTTTTTCATCACAAGAAGTTCTCTTACACTCTACATGTCTCATTTGAGGAATGTATGATTTAATATTTGAAAATAGTGCATGTTGTTTTATTTTGTTTCTCCAAGGTTATATAGCCATTTAGTGTGGTATGCTTACACTCCATTTAGGAATAGGTGAAGGCCCTAGGTCAAAAAAAATTCTACTCTCAGAAGCCTTGTTTAAAGATTTATTATGAAAATTGAGAGTGCAGACGCACGAGATGGCTTAGGGTTAGGCGTAAGATAGAAAAGGTAGGTAATTAGGGAGTCTATTTTGAAAGAATATTCAACACCAAGCTATTAATTATGACTCCATGCCCAATGGATACAACAAGGCTACTGGCCCCTTCATCTAGTAAGAAGATGTCCCCGTGAGTCACCAAACTGTTATCCCAATTTTGCCCCCTTATAAATTGGTCAAACATAACCCTGCATAGAAAAATACCCGAGGGTCGGCTCTGTCTTGCGAACTCACATTCAAATCCAAATCGATGGATATGAAAGAATCTTAAATGGAGGAGTTGGTTCTAAAGGATCAAACAATGTCAAAGGAGCCTAGAGCTCGACATGAAATAAAATGGGAAAGATCTCAAACTTTCGACTTAGCTACATATGAAATGACTCAGGGACAACAAAATAGACTCGTGGAAGGTGCCATGTGTTAGCTGGGTAATTCCTAAAGGTGCATCAAAAGGTAGGTCTCAAACTTGTGTCACCCCTCCACATGTCCAATTAGAGAAACTTCAAAAGTTAGACTAAAGGGACAGTTTCAGTGAACGGAGCTTCCATGTTTTCTAGGTCTAAAAGGGGTCTCTTTAGCTATTGAAAAGTTTTAGACCGATGGAGGTTTCCACACATCTCAATCATTTAAATATAAGGATAGAATCCAAAACAGATACCCCAAACAAGTGCAAGCTCACCATGTGGTCCAAGTCAAAAAGGGGGACAGAGCGGGCCCAAATCGGTTAAGTATAAGAGTATCGACGGAAGCCCACATGTGTCTCAATGGTGCAACACTAAGGATGGGTCAAAAGAGTGGAATGAGCTCCATCTTTCTAAGTGTCCCATGTCTAAAAGGGAAAGAAAATTCGTAGTTGAAAATTCAAAGGACGTGCGGAAGACACCTTGTGTCAGCTCGGCGTAACTTTAAAAAAAGAACCCAAAGTAGAGACTCAAATGAGTGCCATCTTTCCATGTTTCCTAAGGTCCGATAGAAAATAGGCCCAAATCACCTAAGTATCGAAGATTTAGTAGAGGCTTCCACATGTCCTAGGACCCAAAAAGTATTGAAAGGACCATTGAAAAGTCTAAGCAGAGGCAAGCCAGCTGGAAGGAGCCACGTGTTAGCGCGACGTAACTTCAAAAGTAAAATTTGGAGTGGGTTCCCAAATGTGCACTAAGCCTCCATGTGTCGAAAGTCAATCATAATGCGATGCCAAACAAAAGGAGACTTAGCCAAAATTAAAAGGAAACAACAACATCTGTGGATGATGCCATGTGTCCCACTCTCATAATTTATGGTGTAGGCTACAAGGGTCCCACTCAGAAAGGAAATATTCATTAGACCTGAATTAGCTAATTATGATGGGCCATGAGGGTGCCACGTGTCTCCTCAACACAATTTCAAAGGTGCGGTTCAAAGGGTAGTTTCCAAACATGTGTGAATCCACCACATGTCTCGGGTAAGACACATTGCCTCTGTCACAGAAAAGAACCCAAGTAGGATACAAATAAAATAGGGGATCCCGCGATGACACCACATGTCTCATGGGAACAATTTTAAGAGTGAAGGCAACAGAAAATATCAAACGAGTGTGGAGCTACCACGTGGCCCTATATGATTATCATACTTTGCGCAAGTTATAAGTGTCTAACCCGAACCTTATCATTTGATTGGGAACTCAGATTTGGGCAGGAGAAGAATTTTTAGAAAGGTCTTGACATTCTACACGTTAAAAATTTAATTTTGCAAGGTCTAATCCAGGAACTTTAGATGGCCATATATTTTGATAGGGGAATGGGAACTCCCTCTCTTTCTCTCTCATTCTTCTATATTGAAAAGAGGGCAGAGAAGAATTTTTCTCCCCTCTCTCTTTCTTCCTTAGGGTAAAGTCTTGACATCCTCTACACCATGGTGGCCTAAAACTTTAATTTTGACAGGATCACCTATATTTGATTTTGATCCAATATTGTTCTTGTTCCTTCCTGCACTTAATGGGTTTTGAAGTGGTGGTTCACTTTGGTTTGTGGTGCAACATACATGATAAGCCACTTCCTTTACTAGTGTATCACCACACTAGTGTGAGTGCTTGTCCGCCCCCTCTCCTTTTCTCAATTTTCCCTAACATATCTCCTAACTCCTTGGAATGGTTAGATGAATTTATAGGGGTGGTAATTTAGAGGAACCAGATGGTGGTTTGGAATTCAAACAGAGTTTGATTTTCCCACTAATCTCTCTTTTAATCTCTCTCTTGAGTAGTTTACATCTTCTATATTGTAAACATTCTAAATTTTTATAATTAGGATGCAAACATTCTAAATTTTCTTTTGCACTAAATTATATGTGTTTCTCCCATTTCCCACCTAGCAATGTTTCTTCTCAATCACTAATTCAATTTGATTTTTTTGTTTTCTCGAACAACATTTATATTGTTTTAAGTTAGATATGTTACCTTAAAAATTTTATTTTTATTATTTATTGTAGGTATTTTGGAGAAAAAGGAAGATATGCATCCAATCAATAATATAATATCTCGTAGGAATCCTACATTTTTGTTTTCTCAAATTAATATTTAGCCTCAAGAAGAATTTTCAAGAAATAATTTTTTATTCATGTTTTATGCCAAAAGAAGAATAACTAGAGTAACGCCTAGATAAAAGATCTTGTTAAATAGTTTCAAGTTGATGATCCTCGAACAATCTTTATTTCAAATTTTAAATCAAAAACACACTCAGTAGGAGATTTGGAATGATTTATAATATTATTTAATGTGCAATTATTTTCAAACAAATGTTGAATTCGATTGAAAATGAGATCAATGTTCAACATTCTAGATCTAAAAAAAAATTCTTAGACAAGGTTAAAAATACATGGTGTGAGAAAAATTTATTCTTTAAAAGAATAAAGATCTTAATATTTTAAAATTAGTGGTATTACATAAAATATTCTAATACATTTCAAAATTATGCATTGAACAAGATTATTGTAGATTAATTAAACATCATGATATATAATTTTGAAAATCTATCTACACATTACCCTAACAATTGTATATGTATTATATAATGAATATATATAACACTTGTAATAATAATTCACCCATTTTTTATGTTTTCTTGTTGTGTGTGGCATATGACACATGTTCACATTAAACTTATTGTTTACACTAGTTTGAGAGATATTTAATTTGTAATAATTTCTTTACCATTGTAATTGGATTGTATAGACCCTTATCAATAATGGATGATTTCATAGAGTATAGTGATGATTCTATCTTTAATAGTATTTACTTATATATGTCATGTTATCAAACATATGGTGAGAATTATCAACATTTATATTATATGTTGATTCATTTTTAATATTATTTATGAGGAAGGAGTGTTAATAAGATCTGAAATAGTTTCTAAATGAAGCTAATGATCATCCAATATTGTGTAGAGTAACTAGAAGTTAAACTAGATTTATTGTATGTGAAATTGATGATAAAATATGTACTACATATATATTTATGGTCTATATAATTAAATATCTGTAAATAAAATTAGAGCTAAACAATAAATTGAAAAAATAACACTTCTTGGAAAAATTTCCCATCGTTGGATTAACTCAATTTAACAACAATTAAAGATAAGTTATAGCCATTAGAATAATACTTGTCTCAACTTTCATGAAAATAATTAGATTAATAATAAATATTACACATGCTAAGTGAACTAAAGTCAGCTAATGAAGACTAAAAATAAACTAAGGTTGGAAAATATCATCCACTTTTATTATATGGTCAACATGCAATAAGCTAATATTAGTTTAAGTGACACATGCACACCTATCATTCATCCTAGTGAACCTAGGCACCCCACTATCTTTTAATAATATAAAGGGATTAGGATAAGACTAATTTTATTCATCTAAACATAGAAATGGTGGCACACCTCTTAGGGATGAATGAATACTAATTCAAACTTAGTAAATTGCACATCATGTGTACTGCACTCTAGCTAGCATTTAGAGACTATAAATAGGACTCTAAAAAAAAATTATCTAAAAAATTAATTTCTAAAAAGTCCAAAAAAACACAAACACATAATCATAATAATTTTTGTTAACTAAGAAATTATCATATGGACATCATATTCAACATTCCCCTTTGATGCAAAAGGAAATAATGTCTATCATCTCCTTGATTCTTTCATGAACTTACTACTACAAACCCTTGGTGAAAATATTGGTAAGATAATATTCATGTGTCACATAGTCAATGAAAAACCAATTATTGTTGATCAATTCTTTAATAAAATGATGCTTTTCAGATTTCTATATGTTTCATTCTAGCATGAAAAATGGATTTTGGACAATTATATTCCCCCAAAATTAAAAAAATGTGTAGATTAATGTTGAACCTTGTAATGCCCACTATTTCACACACAAAAACACCACTTAAAAATTGGACAATTTTTTTATTTTTGACTTACTTGAAGATAAAATGACACTAAAGGTGATCACAATGGCTACAACTAACTCTGTAAAATATTGACACAACCTTAACCACCTAGGTACAATAAGAATATGAATCCCATCATGAACAAATAACTCTAATTTATGAAAAGACAAGACATGATGGTTAAAGAACATACGACACATTTACGGTTAGGGCATCCCACGGTGAAAAGTATCTTAAGGTTATTTATTTTACTAAAACACAACCTTCAATTTATGACTTACATTATAAGACATTCAGGTTATGATTTGAATAATTATTCTTTAAAATTTAGATTCCTTTCTTGTTACGAGAGGCATTTGGATTTCGATAAAACTCTAAGAAAGAGGATCATGTTTAATATGAAAATTATTTGTTTGATTAGTTATTAGATTTACGCTAAGAGGGGTGTGGTAAACAACTTTGTGTAAGGTTTATTAATACAAACACAAGCTAAAAAATCTCATTTCAACCTCCATTGCACAACGAGACAAGTGTAAGCTCCAAAGAAAGGATGGACCATTTTAGGTTCAGAACAATAATCTCCTTTGTGCAAGGTTCAAATTTTTATCATTTCTTAAGAAGGGTTACAATGTCCAAGGAAAGGATTAAGGGAAAAAGGTCAAGTAGAATTCATCGTCATGATCTCATGGGATAATAACCAGTATTTTACTAAGGCTAAGAATTTATCAAGAATGGTTGAAGTTTCATTTAGGTTTTACTTGATTGATTTATACAAAATAATACAATTAGATTTCAAAATCGATGAGTTGGACTTATGGTTTCTTAACTATTTCCTTACTTACTAAGACCTATAATTCTCCCAAAATTTAAATATTGTTCGCACTTTAATATCATTTATCATTTCACAACCATAAGGATAAGGTTTATTAGTTTATCTTAGGGGTGGAAGGTAATTCCTTTTACACAAGTAGATAGTTCCTCTTCTTCCACTTAAAGCTCGAGATTTTATCCACGAGATCACAAATTCCTATATTTTACTTATTTATTCTTTTATTTGAATGTTCATTTATTTTATTTTGATTAAAATTTAACTAGGAAATCAAACCGACTTGATTATGTCTGGAATTATATTGATGCCAAGACCATGGAGGGTGATTGTATAAGAAATTTTATTACTTGAAGGAAGAATTTATTATTACTTATTGAGAAAAATAAACATGGGTAAAACATTTATATTCAACATTGTAAACAACCTAAAGGTGCCAAAATAGAGGATTCAAATATAATCGAGGACAAGAAAGTAACATAATTGGTCAAGCCATGCTACACTAATTTCATGAATGATATAATATCAAAAATAAAATACTCATAACAAGATGATGACTGAATCTTACCCCTCAAAAAATGTTTACAAGCATTTTCTAAAAGGATAAGACAACTTTTCTTCACAAATACAAAAATCCAAGCCAAGAGGCCTTCCAAAATCCTTTACAAGCACCATTCCAAGATTTACAACACATTAGACATTTGGACAAGAAACTTCATAAATCAAGCCAATGAAACCTTTACAAATATTTCCTTTATCTACTCGCAAAAGCCATTTGCACAAGTATTAACTCAAGTCAGTTCATGAGAACTGAGCATGATAAGACTACCCATTGCAACAGTAAGCTAACATTTAACAATATCATGAAAGGAACATTCTAATTCATTAAATGGATCAAATCACAAACCACTAAGAAAATTATTCACACAAGATAAAAAATTTCACTATCCAACAAGAATGAAGTCAAATATTCCAATAAGAACAATATCTCAAATAATCAAGGCAAGACCTAATAGGTTAGGAACAAAATGTCAAGATTAGTGGGATTTCAATCATTTAATCCTATAGATTATGTAATTGAAATCTAATACTAAATCCATCCATCTCAAAAATTCTTTGAGTAGTCAAAACATATTAGTTATGATCATAGACGCGAAACAAAAAAAAGTTATTCAATCCTTCCTGGAGGAAGGTTTCATTGCAATATGGGTTTGTAACCCTCCTAAAATAAATAATCTTTAGTTTTAGTTTTAAACAAGAAGTTTTCCACCTCCTCCTTACAGGATCACTTAAAAGTAATATTTGTCAACGTAATCAAAACCACACTTCAAATGCTTTTAAATGAGTCACAAAAAGACAATCCATAAATCTTAACAACAAACCCCATCAATAATTGTCATCTCATATAAATAATATAAAGGAAAAGTACCCCAAAAGTCATTAATAATTTTTAACAATTTTCTGACATAGGAAAACAATATATTTATAAAATATATTCCATTTGGAACCTCATGACTATCCTCATAACATATCACCAAATGTCATGAGTTAACAAGGGTCCTATTTCATCTTCACACAAGATATTTCAATTTCAGCAACCAACAAGAAGGAAGTCAAATATTCTAGTAAGAACAATATCTCAAATAATCAAGGCAAGACCTTATAGGTTATGAACAAATGTTCAAGAGTATTGGGATTTCAATCATGTAATCATATATATTATGTGATTGAAATCTAATACTCAATCCATCCATCTAAATTTTTTTGAGAACTCAAAACATATTAGTTATGATCAAAGACGAAACAAAAAAAAAAGTATTCAATCCTTCCAGGAGGAAGGTTTCATAGAAATATGGGTTCATAACCGTCCTAAAAATAATAATTTTTAGTTTTAGTTTTAAATAAGAAGTTTACCACCTCCTCCTTACAGGATCACTTAAAAGTAATATTTGTCAACATAATCAAAACCACACTTCAAATGCATTTATATGAGTCACAAAAAGGAAAATCCACAAACCTTAACAACAAACCCCATCAATTATCGTCATCTTATATAAATAATATAAAGGAAAAGTACCCCAAAAAGTCATTAATAATTTTTAACAATTTTCTGACATAGAAAAACAATGTATTTATACAATATATTCCATTCAAAATCTCATGAATATCCTCATAACGTATCACCAAATGTCATGAGTTAACAAGAGTCCTATTTCAATAATGACTACAGTCATCCCAAGCACATTTCAAATTCTAAAACAAACACAGAGGTTTGGTCATAAACTTATGACCATTAATAATACATTCACTAACGATTCACATATTATCAATAGCCTCTTAGCAAGGAAAAATTTGACCAAGATAAGGTAAGAATAATTATAATAGGGCTAGGATTATGTTGTCCACGCAAAATTCCCCTTCTCTTAAGAAATTGAAAATTTAAAATTTTGAGTTTAAGTGTTTTCTCTGTTGTATCGATAATGTGAAATGCCAAAGAAATTGAGAAATCTACATTTTTGGGTCATTTTGTGTGTTTTTCGGCCTGTCGGACATTTTTGACTGCAAAAGTCCCAAGTTCAATTGGGCCCTCTGTTCCCAATCGGCCGGTTCACACTGAAGTCTATTCTTTTCGGGCCCGTCAGGACATTTTTTCCCGCATGTCCCAAGTTTAATTGGGCCCTCTGCTCAAGCGATCGGCACGTTCACACCAAGTCTGTTCTTTCCGGGCCGTGGAACTTTTTGTCCCAAATGTCCCAAGTTCTCCCAGACCAATTGTTCCATTTTCGTCCGATTCGGTGAGCCGCGTACTTCACGTACTTTTTTCCTACGTGTTCCAAGAGCATTTGTGTGTCTTTTCCCCGCTTCGCCTGAATCGCCGAGCCGCGTACTTCGCGCTTTCACGTCCCACATGTCCCAAATGAACCAAGTGTCATTCGTGCTAATTTTTCCCGCTCTACCTAAATATATTTCTTATTCAATTTGGTAGGTATGTATTAAATATGCATTCATTGCCTTTCTCTCTCCTAAACGGCTATATAATGAGCGAACCCCCTATGCATTTTGCACACTGCTTTCTTGCTATCTTTTGCTCGAACCTTTGCAATCTAAATTCCTGCGCAATCCATTTTCCTCTGCAATTCCCTTCCATCCTATTGTAGCTTCGCCCTCCGAATTACTACCAACATGAAGATCAAGGTCCTGGAGGAGGCTTCGGGAGAATTGAAGAATAGTTGGCAGAAGAGAGAGGCTTTCAAAACACTAGTTGTATCTGCTTTCAAAGATATGCATTGTCATCTTCAAATGAAACTTCTGGTGTGTCTCTCTCCCTACAAGAAATCAAAGCTCAATTCAGAGCTTTTGTCAAAGGAAATCTGTTCAAGGAAAGCTCCATTTCCAAAGAGAAAATGAAGGAGATCTGCTCTCTTCAATCTGCTATTGAAGAAGCAAATAAAGACTATCATACTCATGTCGAGTTTGATAAGGAAATGGAGAAGTGCCTCAGATTTTAGACCCGCCAGTCTACATTCCCACGTGGCAGAGACATAGCCGAGGCATTGAAGAGATTCAGGTAGTGGATTTTGAAGTCAGTGGGTCCCTCCCAGTCATAAGCACCTGTCTTCTTCTCCTTATTCCTCTCTTCTCTTCCAATTCTTTTTCTCGGATTTATTGTAATAAGTTGAGGTATTGCGATTGGAAATCCTTAACTAATCTTTAGTTAAAAGTAGTGTTAATGAGAGTAACAAATTGTAAACTATATAATGGCCTCTCCTCGCCATTTTGAAGGAGGAAGAACTTGGCTTATTTTCTGAAAGTGTAAATAAATCATAAAGAAATCAATACATAAGGGCTTTTCATTCTTCGTCTATCTGATCTCTTTTATCCCTAAGCTTTTCATTTAATCTTGTTAAGATCATTTGTCTATATTATATTAAGAAGCTTTGTATTCTTGCAGATGTTATTGATAGAACTTTGTGTCTTTCAAATTTCATCTTATTAGTATGATACAAATGATCTTGTTTCAATTCACTGTACCTTCGCATGCATAAATAATTACTCTGTCATCTATAATTCTAAATGGTGCCTTTCTACTCGTTCTCATTTTCTCATTCCTCAGTCCTTTTGTAATTGATGATCCTTATAGAAAACACTTTCGTAAATATCCAAGTTCCACAAGAAAATCATGTTTTGTATATGTGTAAATAGGTTCGTTTCTGAATAAGGGAACCTCTCCCATTAAAGAGGAGGGACTTCTTGTCCCTGACATCAAGCTCTTCGTGAAGTCCTATTTGACGACCAGCAGATTACAAAGCTCCCATTCGATGACATCAATATAATCTAACAGGGAGACCACTCAAAGCAGAGAAAACAAAACCCAAGTACCCGGTCGATCCAGTCATAGTTCCCAATAAGAAATATGACATCACATTCGAGATCAGAAACTTAGAAAAATTCTAGAATGAAAAGTATTAATTGGTCATGGAGGCCATAATATCATATATATCTGCAATCTGATTACATTAAATGAAGTCACAATATGGAAACATTTAGTAACCAAGTCTGATAATATATGTTATTTGAGTTCAAATCCAAGGGATTCGATACATGTTAGGTAATACACCATCGATACCCCAATCTCTATAATGCCTTACCATGAGTTGCATTCCACTGTTAAATAAACAATGTCGAACAAACACCAACAATACATGAATATATAGTTTATATTATTAGGAATTAGATTCGTGCGACCTCATTAAGACCTAGACTAGAATCCTTTGACCATCCAAAATAAGACGAAGACTAAGCAATGATGGCATAATGATAATATCATGGTAGGAGTGGGCATAATAAGTCAACACCAGTTAAATTCCCATTACTTTTGGATCCACAAAAAAATACAAAACCATGAAGTCTCCTTCCCATTGATAACAAAACCCACTTCACAATCAACATAGTAACCTTGCATTGTTATTATAACCATGGAGTGTACAAGATTTCAATACCAATTTTTTTACAAAAAGTTGTGAAACCAAATACCATTCGATTGATGATCTCATTTATAGACGACATATTTGGCATAGAAAATATGGATTACCCATAGCTAGTTATGTTCTTACATACTAGGCTTACAAATTTTCCCAAAAATTCTTACCAGATTGGGCCTTATATTTAGCACAAACAAAAAAACCTAAAATGGAGTTTAAATCCATGCCACTTCTCCGACCAATTTTTCTTTCCATATATTAAAACATGATACAACTATAACTTGTTCGTCGAGCAAGGAGGATAAAAGAGAAAATATATAATATTTTCCTTCTTCCTATAGTAGGTAGCAAAAGATACCCACAATAATTTTCAAAAGTTTGAACCCCAAATACAAGCCGACCAACAATACCCAAAAAGCATAGTAACAAAAGATAGGCTATCGATATACCTTGAATGAATCAGGGGTGGTAGCTTAAAGCTTACTAATAGAAACCCATTTCTAGATGCCATTTTAGGAAGGAGAACAATTAATTTCATGGAATTATAAAAAGGTAAACTAACATTGCAAGGGTTAGAATTAACATTCCTTAATGGAGCTTCCTCAAATTAACCCATCCTACAATTCTTTCCCAAAAGCACACGTGTCCAGACAAGGCACTTCATCCTCTCCAAAACAAGGGACAATAAGAGTAAGAAGGAGTGGATCTAGATTCTAGCCAAAGAGAACACCAGAGTAAGTTATAAATGGGAAAGAATGCATGTATGTTGCCAACCAAGGAATTAGATTTTTCTTCCCCAAAAATGTGTCCCACAAAATGTGCCAGATACCTCTCCTCAATATGCATTGAAAGGCAATAGAGGCATACCATAATTTTTACAAACTGCTAGCTAATAACCAAATTCTTAGCAAAGTGATGCAAGGAATAGAAAACCATCTAGCATAGGTAGTTCACATTTGGAGAAGTCCACGCCACTAGTACGGTAAGGTCATTGCTAAATGGTGAGAGGTGGTAGGTGGATGAGTTAAAAATTTGGGCATTAATTAATAGCCCCAACAAAACTTTTGCCCACACACAAATTCCATCCATTTTCACACATTCACAAGACAAAAACCAAAAATAAAGGAACCCAATAAACCTATGCCAACCAAATTGCATATAAACCGGCATCTTTGGAGGAAGCAAAAAAATCATATTTTCCTTTAATTTAAATGATTAAAACAACACACATGCAAGCCTAATCGACCAAGGGGGAGAAAACTAGAGGTTGACATTTTGAAAGTGAACATGGGGCAACGACCAACCATGATGCCATGATAGGGTAATCCCTTCTTTAGTGTGGAATGAGGTTCGGTCTACGGGAGTGATCAGAATGATACAAAAAAATGACATAGAGATAATTAATATTAATATCGATTACAATCAACAATAAAATAAAATAATAATAATATAAAATAATGGCCGATCGACAAATAAATTAATAATATCATTATTATCATTTTATTATTAATTTTACAACTTAAAAATAATTATTATTCATATTAATAATGACGGATAGTCAAGCTCGATAATTCGAGAACACGATTTTCCTTTAATAGGAAAATCGTAAAGGACGTTGTGGGGGCCAGCAACTAGAAACATCGACAACAACACAAGAAGGCACGATGAAGAGGGAGGATGCTAATTATTTTCTACGACAAGGGTGAAGCCAACTAATGATCAACGAAAGCACAACAGCGTTCAATGCTTAGCAACAAGGTCATCAAGTATGAGTTGGAGTAACGTCGAATGGGGAATTACATTCTCCTTCCCTTAAGAAATCATCATCCTTGATGCGAAACAACATTGAAGTAAGGAAAGGTGGTAAATATTAAGGAACATATATAGCAAAATGCACCCTATCGTGAAAATTTTAGTCATGAAAGCACGACCACGGTAGTTTAGAATCATTTTGAAAGAATTTTAACTTTCAAAGTTAGTGAAGATTGGTAGTTCCCTCTCATTCATTATTTAATCGAGAATCTTTCCATTTACACTATTCTTACCTCAAGTTCTTTTAAAATTTCATTTTAGTATAATTTTAGTTTATTCATACTTGTGGGTACCCAACATGAACAACAATCACGACACCCTACCAGTGGTCATACACAACACTAAAGATTCACAAGCATACTTTTACATACATTCATAATCTTACCACATCACAAGATCTTTACCAACCCATGGAAAGAAACATACATGATCCAAAAAATATAGTACTTGTCACACCTCTATGACCGACATATAATACTCAAATAAAAGTGTACTACAACAACCAAAAATTCCCACAATTCCACAGATGAAGATTTCACATAACCCAGAACAATAACATCAGATACATAGTGTCAACAAGGGCATCACCACCATATCCACAACATCACAAAACATATCCTACTAACATGAGTAACACATACATCATAGCACCACTCCCAAGACATCACAACAACTCAACATATATCCCAAAGCATCAATCATACACAAAAATATCTTATGCCTCCCTCAAGTCTCTTATGCCTCCCTCAATCTCTTATGCCTTACTCAATATCTTATGCCTCCCTCAAGTCTCTTATGCCTCTCTCAATCTCTTATGCCTTGCTCAATATCTTATTCATTCCTCAAGTATTAATAATAAAATAAATTTCCTTTTTTTCTCCTCAAAGAGGTCCCTTTCCCTATGGCCCTAGGTGCGCAGAGTCTAAGCACCCCTAACCCAAGTGACATAATAACTCGTGGTTAAACAACCCACTAGTTATCTCAGAATCTCTTGGGGCGTACCCCATACAATGAAGTGGGTCCATAGGTCTAACCATTCCATGGTATATCCCATGTCCCTATTCCACACATCATGACAATAGAACAAACATAGTAATCCTATCCAAATTGCTAAGTGGTGGCAGTCCAAGCCTTTGGGAAAGGTTAGTAAAATCTTAAAATTTTAAAAGAAGATCCAAATCCAAGGAAAAAAATGGCCAAATAGTCATATTTAGTGCAAAAATACGCATGTTAGTACTAAAACCAAGGAAATTCCCAAAATATAAAAGATCAAAATCAAGAAAATTGTCGGTCCTTGCAGAAATAAAATAAAAATTTCAATTTACAAATAAAATACACATAATAATAGCACATTAAAATGACTATGTGACCTTATCTAGACACTAAGGGGATAATCAATACATTTTTGGCACTCATAACATTGATCCTCAGCTCGTAAAATAACATATCAATAGTACAACAGTCATCATATCTATCTAAATAATCCTACCACCACTTCAACAAGGATAAACACAATCATATTTACACCAAGGTTTCATCCATACAACAACCACAAGGTGAGAGAAAGAGAAGAGCACAGTCATCATCTACTAAGCCTAAGCTCAGCTCAAGTTATTGACCCATGATGCACATTCCTCACCGCAAACATACTCTTTCACCATTTCCCTCGAGGTTGGTTAGTGTAAGGTTCACAACATAACATGTAACTACATCACTAAAAAAATGGTGGTTCACGCATATTAAAATAGTATCTTACGCATGGCACCAATATAGGGTATGTCACATACATTACATTCACGGTTTACAACACACCACATCACCACATGCTGCACCCAAAGTAAACTCACTACATGATAGGGATCATACACTCACTATATGTCCCAAATTTAAGACATTAATAATAAAATCTTACATGAATTTTACTTATGATGAGAACAATTACAACACACTCTTAATCACCATATAACATGGGAATACACATATTTCTACACAAATTATAATGACATCATTAAGAAATCCAAATCAATATAACTATCCTTGTCATACAACATATCAGCACACCCACACATCAAAAATGCCAAAAGGATCCAACACTCCAAAATCAACAATCACACTTCTTCCACACACACAACAAGACAATGCTTCAAACTTGAATTTCATAGAATTCTAGAAAAGGAGAAATAATAACCTCTTCTCAAACACATCAACATGATAACAATTATGCACTAAGTGACATACAAATCATGTGCACCCACAAAATCACAATTATGACATAATTCACATCATGGTTATATCACATTACTCTTCCCATATCCACCACCGACATGCAACACCATTTTATAACACCATCATAACTCCAATATGTCCTAGAGGATTGAGATTATGAACATCTACTTTGATACCAAGGTAATCCTCAATATTTAACACAAAAAAACACCGAAAACTCGGACAATTTTTTTTTGACTTACTTGAAGATAAAACAACACTAAAGGTGATCACAATGGCTACAACTAACTCTCAAAAATCTTGACACAACCTTAACCACCTAGGTACAAGGAAAATATGACACCCATCATGAAAAATCACTCTCCTTTATGACAAGACAAGACATAATGGTACAAGAACATGACACATTTATGGTTAGGGCATCCCACGGTGAAAATTATCTTAAGGTTATTTATTTTACTAAAACACGGCCTTCAATTTATGACTTACGTTCTAGGAGATTCAGGTTATGATCCGAATAATTATTCTTAAAAAGTTAGATTCCTTTCCTTTTACTAGAGGCATTTGGCTTTGGGTAAAACTCTCTGAAAAGAGGATCATCTTTAATATGAAAATAATTTTTTTGATTAGTTATTAGATTTACGCTAAGAGGGGTGGGGTAAACCACTTCCCACAAGGTTAACTTAAACAAACACAAGCTACAGAATCTCATTTCAACCTCCATTGCACAAGGAGACAAGTGTAAGCTCCAAAGGAGGGAGGCACCATTTTAGGTTCGGAACAATAATCTCCTTTGTGCAAGGATCAAAATTTTATCATTTCTTAAGAAGGGTTACAATGTCCAAGGAAAGGATTAAGGGAAAAGATCAAGTAGAATTCATCATCATGATCTCATGGGATAATAACCAGTCTTTTACTGAGGCTAATAATTTATCAAGAATGGTTGAAGTTTCATTTAGGTTTTACTTGATTAAGTTTGAAAAAATAATACAATTAGGTTTCAAAATCGATGAGCCAGACTTATGGTTTCTTAACTATTTCCTTTACTTACTAAGACCTAGAATTCTCCCAAAAGTTAAATATTGTTCACACTTTAATATCATTTATCATTTCACAACCATAAGGATAAGGTTTATTAGTTTATCTTAGGGGTGGAAGGTAATTCCTTTTACACAAGTAGATAGTTCCTCTTCTTCCACTTAAAGCTTAGGATTTTATCCACGAGATCACCAATTCCTATATTTTACTTATTTATTCATTTATTTGATTGTTCATTTATTTATTTTTGATTAACTTTTACTGGGATTTCCAACCCACTTGATTATGCCTGGAATTACATTGATGCCAAGACCATGGAAGGGTGTTTTTTTTTTTAAAAATCATGACTTAAAGGAAGAATTTACCATTACTTATCGAGAAAACTAAGCATGGGTAAAAAATTTCTATTCAATAGGGCACACAACCCAAAGGTGCCAAAATATTTGATTGAACTTTAACGAGGACAAGAAAGTAACACAATTGGTCAAGCCATGCTACAATATTTTCATGATTGATATAATATCAAAAAAATACTCATAACAAGGTGATGATCAAATTTTATCCCTCACAAAAATGTTTACAAGCTTTGTTGCAAAAGGATAAGAAAACCTTACTTTACAAATACAGAAAATCCAAGGCAAGAGGCCTTCCAAAATCCTTTACAAACACCATTCCAAGATTTACAACACATTATACATTTGAACAAGGAACTTCATAAATCAAACTAATTAAACCTTTACAAATATTTCCTTTATCTACTCATAAAATCCATCTGCATAAGTATTAACTTGAGTTAGTTCATGAGAACTAAGCATGATAAGACTACCCATTGCAAAAGTAAGCTAACATTTAAAAATATCATGAAAGGAATGTTCTAATTCAAGAAATGGATCAAAGCAAAAACCACTAATCAAAATTCTTCACATGAGATAAAAAAATTCTCCATCCAACAAGAAGGAAGTCAAATATTCTAGTAAGAACAATATCTCAAATAATCAAGGAAAGACCTTATAGGTTAGGAACAAAAGGTCAAAGAGTATTGAGATTTCAATCATGTAATCCTATAGATTATGTGATTGAAATCTAATACTCAATCCATCCATCTCAAAAATTACTTGAGAATTCAAAACATACTAGTTACGATCATAGATGCAAAACAAAAAATAAGTTATTCAATCCTTCTAGGAGGAAGGTTTCATAGCAATATGGGTTTGTAACCCTCCTAAAAAAATAATCTTTAGTTTCATTTTTAAACAAGAAGTTTACCACCTCCTCCTTACAGGATCACTTAAAAGTAATATTTTTCAACATAATCAAAACCACTCTTTGAATGCATTTAAATGAGTCACAAAAAAGGAAAAGCCATAAATCTTAACAACAAACCCCATCAATAATCGTCAACTTATCTAAATAATATAAAGGAAAAGTACCCCCAAATGTCATTAATAATTTTTAACAATTTTCCGACATAGGCCAATAATGTATTTATAAAATATATTTCATTTGAAACCTCATGACTATCCTCATAACGTATCACCAAATTTCTTGAGTTAACAAGGTTCCTATTTCAATAATGAATACAATCATCCCAAGCACATTTCAAATTATAAAACCAACACAGAGGTTTGGTCATAAACTTATGACCATTAATAATACATTCACTAATGATTCACATATTATCAATAGCCTCTCAGAAAGGAAAAATTTGACCAAGATAAGGTAAGAATAACTATAACAGACTAGGATTACAGAGCTCCCCGCCAATGGCATCAACAAACTCTAATTTTTCATAGAGGCAACAATATCATATATATCAATAATCTGATTATTAATTGGTCATGGAGGCCACAATATCATATATATCAATGATCTAATTACATTAAATGAAGTCACAATACATAAACATTTAGTAACCAAGTCTGATAATATATGTTATTCGAGTTTGAATCCAAGGAATTTGATATAGGCTAGGTAATACACCATTGATACCCCAGTCTCTATAATTCCTTACCATGAGTTACATTCCACCGTTAAATAAACAGTGTCAAGCCAAATACAAGAAGATGTAAACTATATACACGAATATATATTTTATATTATTAGGAATTTGTAGTGAGACCAAGACTAGAAGCCTTTGACCATCCAAAATAAGAGGAAGACTAAGCAATAATGGCATAATGATACTATCGTGGTATGAGAGGGCATAATAAGCCAACATTAGTTAAATTCCCATTACTTTTGGATCCACGAAAAAAAATATAAAACCACAAAAGTCTGCTTCCCATTGATAACGAAACCAACTTCACAATTGGCATAAGAATATTGATGTGTAATCAAAACCACCAATGTTTGCAAATCGATGCGTTGAGACTCTCGGTGTGATTACATAACATGGATTTTCTCCCAAAGCGTGGTACTTTACGAATCGAGAGAGCTCTCTGGATGAAGATGGTTCCTATTCCTTTGTTGAGGAGCACACATTCATATTGCGAGAGGATCTAATGTAAAACCTACTCTAACTTGCCAAGGAGACAAGGTTGAGAAAGATGCAAGAAAATAAATCTAAACTAACAAAGGTAATGCACCAAAGGAATGTTGAACAATCGCTTTGCCATTAAACACAAACCATTAAAATTGTAATAAAACCACCATGAATAGATAAATAAACTATAATGAGAGATCGAGATGAATTCAATGAACAATGAAAGGGTTGAAAATCATCCACGGACATGCATTATTGCTCCAAAAGTTGATACAATTCATTACAAAGAGCCAAGAGGCAAAAAATTTCACTATAACTTGAATGGGAGGTTTGGAAACTCCACAATTTCAATTGTAGACAAGGGAATGATAAGAACCTTGCATATAATAAATCAATAAATTGCAGAAGATAACACAACACCAGATATATGGGGGCCAAGATGCCCTAATATTCAATATATGTAGAATAATACCCTTAAGGTAGGGCAACACCATACAATGCTCCTTAAGGAAGGAGTAACTCCACAATCTCCCAAGATGGGAATCCACTTCGAGGGGGACACCTCCAATATACCTCTACCAAGTAGAAGACTCAAATCATACATACCTCCCTCATAATGATACTCACATCCTTTAAATAGGATGGGTAACACCTAATCCCAATGTAGGCCGACCCATTACCCAATATAATTAATTCCTATGTGAGCCCATATAACTAACTAAGGGGATGTGTGCCACATGTCGGCATCTCCATCAACCCATATACATTATAATATTATATCCCATGTGAACCCATACATATAACTAAGGGGATGTGTGCCACATGTCGGCATCTCCATCAACCCATATATATTATATTATCATATCCCAAGGTACATAGCATTGCCTCCCTCTTTGACATGTTTCGTCCCAAAACATAAGAAGAAGCCATATAATGAGTGCAGCTTTAAATTATTACACACTTGTCACCATGCTCGATCATCCAACCACCCATATGAAATCATAGGGGGTGATGCTGCTCCAAACCTGATTCCATATTCCCTTGTGCTCATCTGATTCCATCCTGGTCCATATGTGTTCCTCCTCGGCATCCATGTATATCCATAATTATTATTCATGTGATTCCATGGCATATAATTATTGTTCCATTGATTCCATGTATAGCCAAAATTATTACTCCTCCAATTCCCTGTATATCCATATAGATTGCTGCCCTTGTGTGGCCTGGCATGTCTCCATGATTTTTTCCTGTCATGATGATGTGGGTGTCTATATGGTGCAACCTTAGTATGCTCAACCTTATCAATCTTTTCCTCCACTTTCTTTTCCTCTTCCAACTTGTTTGCTATTTCTTTTTTCTCTTGAGTAGAGAAACTATTTTTTAATTTTTCATCATGTTCTTCATCCTCTCCTTCTGATTCATCCTTATTCCCTTCTTCACCATCTTCAAATTCATCTTCATGATCCAATTTTACATTACTTTTTTTCATGCTAAGTGTGATATCTTGCAATGTAATTTTCTTTCTCTTGTACCATAATTTCATGAATTTCTTTTGCAAATTAATATTAATTGTTCCCAAGCTCTCTAACCAAGGATATCCAAGAACAATATCCATACCATCCATATCTAAAGCATAAAAATCTGAATGTAAAACATATTTATCCATAGAAAGCTTTAAATCTTCAAAAACTTGAATCTGCTTACCATCCATTTGAGATTCCTTGATATGCTTGGCTTGCACCTGTAGATTTTGAGCTACATCCATATTGATGAAGTTATATTTGCTGCTAGGGTTTATGGAAACAATTACCTTTTTTCTTTGAATACACCCTTCAAACTCCCAATATTGAAGCTTCCTTCTTTGAGATGCACTTATCACGAGAATGCACTTCATCATGCGTAACAACTTCTTCTTCTTCTTCTTCTTCTTCTTCTTCTTCTTGCTTGCTTCTTCTTCTTCTTCTTCTTTTTCTTCTTCTTGAAAAAAAATATGTTTCTTTTTTGTTTCCCATCTAGCTAAGAAAATATCCTCCATTTCCTCCCAATCCCAATCCAATAGATCTATATCCAAATAAGAATACCAATGTCGCGCTTTCCCACCAAGATGAAGATAAAAACTAACCCATACTAAACATTCTTCAAAATACATTTGTTTAAATTGTATCCACCATTTTTTGCATCAATTTCCCCATTACCATAGAAAATTGGTATATCCATGATGCATAAAAATTAGGGTTTCACAAACTTACTCCTTTGACCAATATTTTACCTGATGATTTCGTCAATCATTCAGCCTCAAATCTGAAATCACAAAGAAGTAACCCCTTAAAATTTTGAGAGATTTCCGAAAATGTAAGAAATTCAGAAAAATTCCTCAAATTGCGGCCTGTGGAGCAAAATAGTGAAAAACAATAAAACTGAAATAAATCTGTCAAAATAGATCCAAAAGTTCTGAAATTTCAGTGGTATCACCATTTGATATATTACCAACAACCCAAAAAAAATTATTTCCTAATTCGTCATTATTCAGAAGATATAGATGAAACCTTAGAATTAGGGTTTCAACCCTAAAACGGACACAACTTTTGCAAATCAGCTCCAAAGAATCTGAAATTTTTAGGGAAGATCACTTGAACTATGTATCCACTCCCCACAAAAATATCTGAAAAATTCCAAGTCGATCTCCAGATATAAACGAATCACCAACATTAGGGTTTCATCCCACAAATTGCCCGGATCACTGCTCTGATACCACTTGATAAGAACTTTGCATATAATAAATCAATAAATTGCAGAAGATAATAAAACACCAGATATATGGGGCCAAGATGCCCTAATATCAATATATGCAGAATAATACCCTTAAGGTAGGGCAACACCATACAATGCTCCTTAAGGAAGGAGTAACTCCACAATCTCCCAAGATGGGAATCCACTTCGAGGGGGACACCTCCAATATACCTCTACCAAGTAGAAGACTCAACTCATACATACCTCCCTCATAATGATACTCACATCCTTTAAATAGGATGGGTAACACCTAATCCCAATGTAGGCCGACCCATTACCCAATATAATTAATTCCTATGTGAGCCCATATAACTAACTAAGGGGATGTGTGCCACATGTCAGCATCTCCATCAACCCATATACATTATAATATTATATCCCATGTGAACCCATACATAACTAAGGGGATGTGTGCCACATGTCGGCATCTCCATCAACCCATATATATTATATTATCATATCCCAAGGTACATAGATAGGAAGAAACTGGAGGGTGCAAAGCCAAATTGTCCAACCTTATAGAAAAATGCTTGTCCTTACAATATATAGGAATAATTAGAGAAGGAGATAGAAGAAATCTGAATTCTCGAAAAGAGCAATGAATTTTCTTGCAACAATGATGGTTTCTATTACAAAACCCATGTCTCCATGCACTTTTCCTTGCTTGATAAGAAAGGAAGTCCATACCTCATTATTTTGGTAGGTGAGAAGCTTGACATCTTGAAATTCATATTTTTAGAAATTTTGGTTTTAAAAGTCGAGCTAATGTTCACCACTAAAAATGGCCTGAGAGTTTCGAAATCATGAAACCCGAATGTCTAAAATTTAGGTGTGATTTTCATGTTTTGGGGCTTAAGAGTCCCAAATCTCAAACCCAAAATCGATATCCTGAAATCCTTAAAACTCTAAAATTTTGAAACCCGAAATCTTGAAATCCCAAAAATCTAAAATCCCAAAACTTGAAATCCTGAAATCCCAAAAATATGAAATCCCAAAACTCGAAATCCAAATCTTGAAATCCAAAATCCTGAAACCCGAAATCATGAAATCATGAAATCCCAAAATCCCAAAACCTTGAAATCTTGAAACCCAAAAACTCTAAAGTTCTCAAGTCTAAAATTCAAATCTCAAAACCCGAACCACCGAAATCCCAAAACCCAAAATCCTGAAATCTAAAAATCTTGTGATACTCAAATTTTAAAACTGAAATCTTGAAATCTTGAAATCCTGAAATACCAAAATCCCAAAATCAAATCCTAAAATCCCAAAAGTCAGGATCCCAAAATCCCGAAATTCAAAAACTTTGAAATTTTAAAAATCAAAATTTCAAAAATTAAAAATACCCTTTTGAAGATTATCCCCCATCTTTCAAATGGTTAAATTTGGACTTGTTTTGAGAAAGTTAAACCCTTAAAAATTTATTTTGGAGTTCTTCTTAAGAGGTGAAAAGTCTAAAATTTGAGAATTCAAAATTTCATTCGCCCAACTCCAAAATGCAATCCTCCATGACTGAAATAACCCCATCAGCTCCTTTCGTATGCAAGGCCATGTTTGTTTATTTTTTCTAAGAGGTAAAACTGGATAACAATTTCTCAACTCATGGGATCACCTACCTGCTAGATGAAAGATCAGTTTCCTTGAAGTATACATTGGGCACAAAGTCATGAATGATAGTCTGAACTCTTCATCCGAATCGCTAAAAACTTTTCCCAGAGCCACTTGAAACATTACTAGAACTAGATTTGACCTCACTAAACACTACCTCCAATGGACTGTGAAAAAAAAAACACCACAACACACTATGTACAAAAGAGAAAGATCATACATGCCCCAAGTGGAACATGCAACATGTGCACAAGCACTTCTTTTCCAAAAACAAACCTACCTACTCTATGCTAACCTAAAGCAAAGGTAACTCAAACAAATCACCATAAAAGTAGCTTCCTTTTTTAAAAATAGGAAACCATGTATATGATTTAGTACTGAATTTGGTTGTTAGTATGAGTGAAACACCGACAAGAGGCTGATCCTCCACCTAAATAAGCAAAGAATCAACATCAATAAAAAAAAACCCCTCAAGTTGATGGACATTAGACTTCTAGGTGTTGATGGTGACCGTTGATGCTTTGTGTATCATCCTCATGCCTTTGAAAATGGACATGAATGGTTTTGGATTCTCCCTTGGATCATGAATCCAAGTAAATGATTGGGAAAGGTATGATCTGATGGATGTGCCCATTTCTTTGAAATTCAACTCTAAGAGTATGTTTTTCCTACGGACCTTCTTGAAAAAGAGGTAAGTAAATGTTGATTTTTCCTATACATTTATTCTAAAATTAGTTGATCATATACCCGATAAGTGACATGCAATGTCTTTTGTCTTTGTTCCCTTCCTCCTTATGTGGAGAACATGGAATATTTGGATCCTCCGGCCTTGGTTCCAGAGGGTCGCTATGAAGTGGAGGTTGTTGTAATTGAATGCTTTCTCTCATGACAACACGGTTTATATGCTCGAAAGGTGGATGATGGAGGATAAAATGATGTGATTTTGATAGGCTCCTCTTCCATTGAAGAAATTCTCCAAGTTAGACAAATAATCTACCTCCTCCTCGTCCTATTACATGGGCTTGACCTCCTCCATAGTGTCCTCCCGATCTACAACTTGATCGCCATGGCTCTCCTCATCCTTAGACATGAAGTTTGAAAGCTCAAGCTCTTATTTGAAATTATATCTCAAAGGGGGTGAAGTGGGAGGAAGAATGGAAGATTTCACTGCGGCCTTCTCTCTATTCAAGCCTCCGAAACTATATGTTTTTTCTCCACATTTGGAATGTACTACTCCTCTTTTTGATTTGGAGTAGTTGTTTTTTCCTCGCTTGGAATGATTGTGTAGATTAAATTGGATCATCATTCTCCTCAAATAAAATGCCATCATGGACACCGCATTTAGAGCATATGGACTATTGATCTTCTTGTTCCACTTTCTGCTACATCTGAAATCAGCCTTGCCGACAAGTGGCTCTTCAACTTTTACCTTCTCTATAGATTAACCAATAAGGGAATCTTTTAAATTCTGAATCTACGAGCCAACCTCACCAAGCTTCTAATCATTTCTTCTTTTCCTGGCTCTTCTTCTTTCTTCTCTCCTTGACTGGATTTTAGAGTTTCTCCCGACATGGACTCAAAAGAGTAGGAGTTATGGGTGGGGTCTGCACTAGTTGTTGCTTTATTTTTGGTGGAGGGGAAGATATTTCCCTTGGCTCTTGTGGAGGATACTTGGATTTAGAAGGGAAAAGTGGAAGAGCAATTAAGATGAGATGGAAGATTAGGAGATGGAGAAGGGAAATAAACAATAGAAGTAATAGATGGGAAGCTTGGAAACCAAATATTAGGTTGAGATGGTGCCACTTGGGGAATGGAGAGAAAATTAATAGATGATGGCGTAGGACTTACCCATTGAAAAGGTTTCCTAGCACCAAGTTCATAGGCCTCTATCTCCTCGGTCTATTGTGCCAGTTGAGACAAATTTCAACCATGAAGTAAAGCTTCTCCTACGGGTTATAATGTCTTGGAAAAGGGCATTTCCATGGTCCATGGATAAGGTGCCCTGTAACCAATCTTAAATGCTTTCATCCAGAGTATTGTAGCCCTGAATTAAACAATGTTTGCCACCATCTTTTGAATCTTCTCATGCAAATCAACATTCTCCATGTAATCAATTTAACTACATGCATATCCCTATTGGTAGGTTTGATAGCCGAACTGATCTTGGTACTTCTCATAGGGGTAGTCATAGTGATTTTGGATTTTCTCATAGCACTGATATGGAGGATTTGAGAAATACATTGGAGGCAAACTGCACTACTGTAGGTTTGAATTCCAAGGTGGGAATGAAGTCATGATTGCACGACTTCATGTAATGGAAGAAGAAGAAGATGTTAGAAGAAAAATTGGTGGAAATGGATGGAAGGAAAGTATGCAACTCAAAGAATGGGTTTTGACCAAATGGAGTCGCTAGATGTGCTTCTCATGTGCCTCCAAAGATTGAATTTCACCAAGTCACACACCAAAATCAAAAAACTTAAAATTAAAACATTGAAGGAGTTGTGTTTTGAGAATTTGGAGTTTAAAATTTGATCTATAATTGCAGATCTCGAAAACTCGAAAATGCAAGACATGCAAAGTTCTAAAGACACAAACTTGAAACTCTATGAAAATCGAAACTTGAAATTTCAAAAACCTAAAACCCAAAATTCCAAAAACCGAAATCCCAAAATTTTGAAAACCCTGAAACTTGAAATTCCAAAAACCTGAAATCTCAAAATTCAGAAAACTTGAAACCCAAAATTTTGAAATCCCAAACCTAAAATTCCAAAAACTTGAAATTTTGAAAATCAAAATTTCAAAAAACCAAAAATACCCTTTTGATTAATAGCCCAAGATATATCAACTGGTGAAATTTGGACTTTTTCTGAGCAAGTTAGGCCCTTGAAAATTGATTTCAGAGTTTATCCTGGGAGGTGAAAAGTCCTAAATTGGAGATCTTGCAGCTTTTAAGTTTGAATTTTTTTGAAATTCCATCAAAGCTTGTAACAAACCTCTTGGTCCCACTTTGGAAATGCCAAAACTATTGATGCATAATCACAACACCCCAGATATGTTCCGCACTTGATGGGTTGATACTCTCGGTGGGATTACATAACATGGAGCTTCTCCCAAAGTGTGGGACTTCATGAATTGGGAGAGCTCTCTAGATGAAGGATATTTCCTATTCCTCTATTCAGTGCACACATTCATATTGTAGAGGATCTAATCTAAAATATACTCTAACTTGTCAGGAGACAAGGTTGAGAAGATACAAGAAATAAAACCTAAACTAGTAAGGGTGATGCACCAAAAAAATGCTAAACACTTACTTTGCAATTAAACACAAACCATTAAAACTATAACACAACCAACATGCACAGACAACCAAACTGCAATGAGAGATCGGGTGGATGAAATGAACACAAGAGAGGGTTGAAATCATCCACTAACTTATCTTTTTGCTTCAAAAATTGATACGATCCATTATAATGGACAAGAGGCACAAACTTGCATTATAGTTTGGATAGTTTGCTTTGCACCCTCCCTTATTTTCTTGTCTACAAGTGAATTTGTGGAGTTCAAACCTCCCATTTCAAACTGTAATGCAAGTTTGTGCCTCTCGGCTATTGGAATGGATAGTATCAAATTTTTGGAGTAATAAGACAAGTGTGTGGATGATTTCAACCCTCTCTTGTGTTCATTACATCCGCTTGTTCTCTCATTGCGGTTTGGTTGTCAGTGCATGGTGGTTGTGTTATAGTTTTAATGGTTTTTGTTTAATTATAAAATAGGTGTTTGGCATTCCTTTGGTGCATCACCCTGGTTACTTTAGGTTTTATTTCTTACATCTTCTCAACCATGTCTCCTTAGCAAGAGAGAGTAGGTTTTTGATTATATCCTCTGTAATATGAATGTGTGCACTTGAACAAAGGAATAGGAACCATCCTTCATCTGTAAATCTCTCCGAATTTGTGAAGTCCCACACTTTGGGAGAAGCTCCATGTTATGCAATCACACTGAGAGTCTCAACCCATTGAGTTATATAAATTCAGGGGTGTTGTGATTACGCATTAATAGTTATATGCGATTGTGAAGTGGGTTTCATTGTCAATGGAAGGAGACTTTGTGGTTTTGTATTTTCTTTCATGGCTCAAAAAGTAATGGGAATTTAACTAGTGTTGGCTTAATATGCCGACTCGTGCCATGATATTATCACTATGCCATCATTGCTTAGTCTTCCTCTTATTTTTGATGGTCAAAGGCTTCTATTTTGAGTCTCAATGATAATTCCTAATAATATAAAATATATATTCATGTATATAGTTTACATCTGCTTGTATTTGGTTCGACACTATTTATTTAATAGTGGAATGCAACTTGTGGTAAGGCATTATAGACACTAGTGTATCGTGTGTATTTCCTAACATATATATCAAATCCCTTGCATTCAAACTTGAATATTGCAAGGTTTAGATTTTTTCACCTAATTCTTAGATGTTTATTCAAAATGATGAAATAGATAGGGTAATGGGCATAGGAGGAATAACTTTCAAAATGTTGGTTGATAGGTTGTTGCGTGCATATGACTTGAGAATCCACAACCGATCATGAGAACTTCCTTTTCCTTGGAGGAACTACTCTGAAATGGAACACAAGACCACCGAATAAAAGTTAAACAATATGTGTAGTGGACTACCTTAGCATGTGCTAGATTTGGGAAGTGTGATACTTCGGAGATGATTGTTAATCCATTGTTTAAAATAACTTAATGCGGTAATAAAGTAAATCCTACTATAGTTAAAATGATTTAGGTATCTCATTCTTCTATAATAAGAAAATTCATTCACAACAGCCTAAGCTATGATTGAATTTGAAGGTCGAGGTCATCGGGATACTATTATTGGTTAGGGTCAAATTTTTGTCGGTTTAGGGTATTTGGTGGTGGTTTTAGGATTTGATATGGGTTATTGATAAAAGACATAGAGACTGACATTAGTTGAGGTTAACCGGTGATGGTTATGGGTGACCGGCGTGTCCGTATGGTCGAGTGGTACATAAAATAAATAAAACTTTGTTAGGTGATAGATCCGGGATTAAATGAAGGTGGAAGGGCAATGGTGAGATTCATATGGATCTTGGAGATGCCCACGAATGACAAGTATGGATAGTTCAATGGTGTAGGTAAAGAGGTGGTTTTTTTGCATGGAGATAAAATGGTGGGAAATGGAAATGAAAGTAGATATTAATAACAAATATAAAAGGATCTTCTCAAATGAAAAGGAACCAATGCAGTTAACAAACTTACTATTTATATGAGCTTGATGCCTACGCTTTGTTGGTAATGGTGGGTGATCAAATGGACTTGGTGTAGTGTTGACTCTTCCGTGGATGCTCCCGTGAAGGAAAGTGGTGTGTGATTACTTTTCTACTAGCTATGGGTTTTTTATGCTGTACGAATGTTGGTTCTCGATTGTATGTAGCTCTAGTTTCATCACTTGCTCTCAAAAGATCTCCCTCTTTCTCAAAAATATGCCAACCTCTAAATAAGGTTATTTTGGGAGTTAAATAAGTAATCGACGGTGGTTCTAGCTTAACGGTGGCGGTTAAGGGTAAACGACATTAGTTAGGGTGGGATTTCCTAGGTTTCTTAGGTAGATCCACTTGTTTTTCTGGGATCTCATTTCATTTTCTCCACGGATTAGACTAGAATCTTTCTTCTCACATGTGGGAAATGTGGTTAGTAGGAATGTAGGCATTGATTTTTAGGGTTTGGGTAAGTCTTAGTTAGTTATGACAACTTACTAAGAATAGGTCTTAGGGTGAGGTGGCTAGATGAGGTGGATGTGTGGGCATTATCTCAATTATGATATTTAAATAATAAATATGGTGAGGATAATGAATTAATTTAATTTAAATAATTAAATTAAAGTGGGGTGAAGGGAACCATGGTTAGGTGAATGTGTTCAAAGTATTTATTTGAAGGGGACCAAAGAGAGTGTGACCAAATTTTGGTGTCTACATTTCGCTCCTTTTTGTTACATTGCATGTATTGGTAAGTGACATTGACAAAAATAAGATGTGGTTTCCCCATGTGTGGGTGAAGGTGATCCCCCTCAAACCAGAACTTATGAGGTAGAGGTAGAATCGGTGAGTGGTTTGATAAAAGGTTAATGAGGTAAAGAGGAAGGTGGGTAACAAGGAAAAAAGGGACAAAGGTCTACTCGGGTAATATAGTTAATGGGTTAAGGTAGTAACTTGATAAAAATGCATGCACACGTATAAACTACAACATGGGACCAGGTTGAAGAACTTAAAAATATACATTATCTAAGGTCGATAGTTTTATCCTAACAAGGTTGAGGTGATTCCGGTATCCAAGGTATAGGTCATGGTCAAGAAACACGATGCAGGTCAGCTGTAGGAACATTTACCTGTGTGCTCCGGTACACCAAAGGTAGGTCAGGATAAATAGTCACGGCAAAAGGCAAGGTAAGGTCATTAGGTCAATCAATACAGGTAATAGTGCCACAAGGTATAGTGAACACATGAGGTCAAAGGTCACTAGCGATGCTCCAGGTCAAAAAATCTAGGTCATGACATAGGTAGTAACAGGGTATGGGTAAAATAACGAGTCCCCAAATGAGGATGAGGGTAGGTAGTAATTGATGAGGTCAGGAGGGTGAGGTAAATGGTCAGGGTAAAGGGTGGGTGGGGTAAAAAGAGTGATGGGTAGGGTAATAGGGTGAAATTGTGGGCCATGTGGAAGAGAGGGTGACCGATGCGGTCAAGGGTAACCGATGTCGGCATAGGGTAACCAACCATGGTAAAGTAGGGCATGTGACCGATGTCGGTGAAATTAAAATTGCATCGGTTCAAGTCATGTTTAATATAAAAATGAGAAATCCTTGTGTTTTACAAATCATTTGTCTTCTTGCAAATTGGGAAAATGACACGAGAGAGAGAAAAAGGTGGAAAAGTGTCTAGATGGAACAAAGAGTTGAGTTATAAAACCGAATGGTGGGTGATTGGTAGTTGAGAGATGGGTCCACGGATCGGATTGTGTGATTTGATTGGTTGGATGCATGTGTGGTGATTTGGTGATGGCGAGAGGCTAGAGAGGGATTAAGCAGACCACTACTGTAATGGCTAGACGTCTACCATGGTGATGACAACATGATGAGGTAAGCGTCAAACTCTTGTTTTTGTTTGATTTAATTTCCAATTATTGATATAAAAAGGAAACTAACTAGGGTATAATGTAATTTAGGAAGATGAAAGATGAATTGGTTAGGATAAAGAGTGCTCAAGCTAACCTCTAAGGGCCCCATGCCCTCATAATGCTACCTACATAGTCTCGATGAAAAGGGACCTTAGGCCGATGTAGTTCTCCCATAAGCTAGGGAATAATATGAGGAGGTATGAAAATGAGATGGTAGGTCACAATCATGATTTAGTTTTAGTTCATTAGGTGTGGGTGAGTTGTGGGTTACTTGGTATAGGTGATTTTGATTGTGGTGGAAGCAGGTGGTTAGGAAATAAGACATAAAATATGTGGAATAATCCCTTACAGAATCACAATAGTAGAAACTAATATGCATAAAATATTACAGATCTCAAATAAAAGTGTAGAATAAATAACACAACATAGAGAGATAAGATTTAACATGGTTCACCCAATTTAGGCTACATCCACCAAGAATCACTTGCTCAGATTTTATTACAAGCCTCCACTCTCTCAATACAATACCCAGATCCATTTAGAGCTATGCTCAACAAACTCTACAGAATTCACACCTGAATTCAAAACACATCTGCAATACATTTGCTTGTGTATCTATCATATGCATAAGACCATATAAATAGACAATTGCTTAAGTAGTTTGATACAAAACCGTGGGTATCAAAACCATGGGCAAAAACCATGGGTATCAAAACAATGGGTACTGAAAAACCATGGGCCCAAAAACAGCCCATAACGGTTACCCATTACCCATGGGTTAATAAACCACCCATGAAAATTTGCTTGGGGCTTCCCCCGAACCCCCTAACCCGCTCACCAGTGAGCGGGACCGCCATAAAAATACCCGAGTGTAACACATAGAAGGTGTACCACACTCTAACATGAAAACAAGCTCCACAAACATAAAATCTCCCACTTGGATACTAATTTCCACTTAAAAAGCTTCTCAACCCTTCACTGTCATCCACAAAGGCCAACCAAAGCTGAACATAGCTTTAGTTTATCCCTTGTGACCACCTTGGTCATCATGTCTGCAGGATTCCGACTGGTATGAATCTTCTCCAACTTCAACTTATCTTCCTCAAAGCTTTCATGATGAAGTGATATCTCAACCGTATATGGCTTCATCCCCGGAGAGGAAAGTAGAGTTCTTAGCTAGGTGTATAGCACTCTTACTATCACTATGCAAATTACATTCCTCCTGCTTATGCCCCACTCCTTAAGCAATTATTGTAACCAAATCATCTCTTTGCTTGCCTCTATGGAAGTAACATACTTAGCCTCCATGGTTTACAAAGCCACCAACTTCTCGTAGTTATGAAATCCAGCTTACTCTTGTCCCACCTACAAAGTGTAAATATAACCTATCGTGTTCCTCCTACTATTTACATCTCCAAAGCCCATGTCTGAATCTACATAACCACGTAAAGTGGAGTCTCGATCCATCAGTAGCAGTAAAATTGTCCCCATGGTCCCTCTCAAATACCAAAGGATCCACTTTCTTTGCTGCCAATGCTCTTTACCTGGATCACTCATAAATCTACTCACAGCTCCCACTGCATGGGCAATATCAAGCCTAGTGCACACCATAGCATACATCAAACTACCAACTGTTGATGAGTAAGGTACCTTGGACATCTGGTTTCTTTCTTGCTCTGTCTTGGGACACTGCTCCTTTGATAACTTAAAATGGCCTACCAAAGGAGTCCCAACCAGTTTAGCATCCTGCATGTTAAACCTATCCAATACCTTCTTAATGTACTCTTCCTGAGATAAAGTCAGCTTCCGTTCCTTCCTATCTTGAGTTATCCTCATACAAAGGATTTGTCTAGTTGCCCCCAAATCCTATCTCGAGTACTTTTATTTCCTGCATGTTTTTACTTGTAACCAACATGTCATCAACATACAAACACGGGGATAATATAACTTCCATCCTCAAATTTCTTTGTGTACACGTAATTGTTAGAATGACATATGATATAATCTTGCTCCATCATGAAGCTATCAAAATTCTTATACCATTGACGTGGAGCTTTTTGAGCCATACAAGCTCTTTTTAGTTTGCACACCATCTCCTCTTTACCTTTGACTTCATATCCTTTTGGCTGCTGCATATATAGCTCCTCCTCCAAATCACCATGGAGAAATGCAATCTTTACATCTAACTATTCTAAGTGCAAGTCTTCTACTGCCACTATTCCAAGAACAGTTCTAATAGAAGTCATTTTTACTACAGGAGAAAAGATCTCATCAAAATCTATACCTTGTTTCTGTGCAAACCCCTTGACCACCAACCGGGCCTTATATATTTTCTTTCCTCCTTCTTCGTCTTTAACTCTATACACCCACTTGTTCTGCAATGCTCTTTTTCCTTCCGGTAGCTTCACCAAATCCCAAGTCTAGTTCTCCATGAGATACTTATGCTCCTCATCCATGGCTTGCTCCCACTTCTTATTGGCATCTACCTGCATTGCTTCATCAAATCTCTCTGGCTCTCCACTATAATCGAGTAATAAATAATAAAGAGAAGGAGAAAAACGTTCAGGTTCTTTTCTTACCCTAGAAGACCTCCTCACTGTAGGAGTTTGGGTTTCTGTTGAGTCGGTTCTTGAACCGATTCATGGGTCACTTTCCCCATCTAGAAGATCCTCTACCAATGCATATTATTTCTTTGATTCTTCCTATTTTCCTACAACTATTGCTTATACATGACTTTCTCATTAAAGACCAATCCCTAGACCGAATGATTTTCTTGTCCTTAATACTCCAACATTTAAATCCAAAGTCATCACCACCATAACCAATGAAAGTACATTTTTCGATTTATCCTCTAGCTTGGTCCTATCATCCTTGTCTATATGAAAAAACACCTCACATTCAAAGACTCTAAGAAATGAATAATCAACTTTCTTACCATACCAAGCCTCCTCAGGTATGCCTCCATCCAAGGAACTTAAGGGTCCTCTGTTTATCAAGTACACAACTATGCTCACTACTTCTACCCAAAAAGAAAGAGGCAATCCTGCATGTAACCTCATGCTCCTAGCACATTCCATTATTGTTCTATTCATCCTTTCTGATACCCCATTCTACTGCGGAGTTCCTGGAACTATCTTTTTCCTGCGGATTCCATTCTTAGAACAGTAATCATTAAATTCATTGCTGCAATACTCCCCTCCATTATCTGACCTGAGACATTTTAGCTTAAGACCTGTTTCATTCTCTACCAAGGCTTTCCATTTAACAAAAGTGTCAAATACATCAGATTTGTTTCTAATACAATAAACCCAAACTTTTCTTGTTGCATCATCAATAAAAGTAACATAATAACTTGAACCCCCAAGAGATGATACCTAAGCTAGCCCCACACATCAGAATGCACCAGCTCTAACTTACTCTCTTTCTTTATAGGTCCAACCTTGAGAAACCTTACTCACTTTTGTTTCCCATATATGCAGTCCTCACATAACTCTAAACATATTTCTATATATCCAAGAAAATTCTTCTTTATGATGTCCATGCCCTTATGGCTCATATGACCGAGCCTATAGTGCCATAATGTTGCATATGCATCTGAAGCCACAAGATTACAATCATTAGTACTATCAGTGGATAAATACAAGGTTCCAACCTTCTTACCTCTTGCCACCACAAGAGCACCCTTGGTAACCTTCCAAGAGTCAGTTGTAAATATCATAGTACAACCATCACTTCCCAATTACCCCTCTAATATCAAATTTCTCATGAATGTAGGTACATGTCTGACATCCATCAATAGCCATGTATTCCCATTCTACATCTTAACCTAAAAAGAACCTTTTGCAACTATACTTGCAAGGCTCATCATCACCAAGAAAAACATGCCTAAAATCCCTTAAACATAATCAACAAAATAATGCCTATGTGGAGTAGCATGAAAAGAAGCCCATGAATCTAAAACACAAGATTCAGTAATATTATGTAAAGAAAGAATCAAAGCATCATGGTATAAATTAACTGATGCCACATTTTCCACCTTCTTTTCTTCTTGTTGTTTCTTCTTATCCTAAAGCTCCCAACAGTCCTTCTTTGCATGCCCAGACTTTCCATAGTTCCAACATACAATCTTGCTCTTGGATTTTGACCTTGCCCAATCTTTTGAATTTCCACGGTTTCTCTATTCTTTTGTCTCCCTCTAGTTTCCACTGTTAAAGCATTCCTTGAAGTAGAAGATTCCTCGAGCTTTTCTTCACATTTCCTCACTTAGAATCACCCCTATAACATCCTCAAACTTCAACTTTAAGTTAGCTGGAACCAATTTACTTACCACCATTACCAGGCTATTCCAACTTTTAAGTAAAGAGCATAGAATTAATAAAGCCATAACTTCTTCATCAAATTCTATTATAACCAAAGATATCATATTCACAACCGTATTGAAATCATTTAAATGATCTCTACTAAACTATTCTCATCCATATTCATATTAAACAACTTTTTCATTAAAAATATCTTATTAGAGGTAGAGGGTTTTCATACAACTTCTCTATTGCATCCATCGGAGTTATTTTGTAGTCTTTTCCTTTGAAACATTAAATAATACCAAGATGCAAGACACAATGATCATTCCAAGTGCCTTTCGATCCAAAAAATCCCATTCCACATCTGTCATACTCAGGGTTTGTTCACCTTCTCAGATAGCAGAGTATAAAGATCCTTCTGATAAAGGTAATCTTCCATCTGCATCTTCCAAAGACTGAAATTCTTCCCATTGAATTTATCAACCCTAGATCTTCCATCATCTACCATAGCTCCCACTCAAGATAAAAACTTTCCTGTGATTCAACACTTCAGCAAACCAAACTAGGCTTTGATACCAATTGTTAGGAAATAAGAGATAAAATATGTGGAATAATCCCTTACAGAATCGCAATAGTAGAAACTAATATGCAGAAAATATTACAGATCTCAAATAAAAGTGCAAAATAAATAACACAACATAGAGAGATAAGATTTAATGTGGTTCACCTAATTTGGGCTATGTCCACAAAGAATCACTTGCTCATATTTTATTACAAGCCTCCACTCTCTCAATATAATACCCAGATCCGTTTGGAGCTATGCTCAACAAACTCTATAGAATTCACACCTGAATTCAAAACACATCTGCAATACATTTGCTTGTCTATCTATCATATGCATAAGACCATATAAATAGACAATTGCTTAAGTAGTTTGATACAAAACCATGGGTATCAAAACCATGGGAAAAAACCATGGGTATCAAAACAATGGGTACCGAAAAAACCATGGGCCCAAAAACAACCCATAACGGTTACCCATTACCCATGGGTTAATAAACCACCCATGAAAATTTACTTTAGGGGCTTCACCCCCGAACCCCCCTGACCCACTCACCAGTGAGCAGGACCACCGTAAAAATACCCGAGTGTAACACATAGAAGGTGTACCACACTCTAACATGAAAACAAGCTCCACAAATATAATAAATATTACCCCAAAAGGAAGCATTGAGGACCAATTATTGTATAAGGTAATCAATACAAATAAAGAAAGTTAAAAGATAATAGGAGGAAAGAAATCTACCTGATTGGTTAGGGTCATACCGAGTAGGTCATACCGTGGAGGAGGTGATGAATGTGAGACCCTAAATACATTGCATGATTGATTGTTCTAAGGGTGAAAAGTAGTCACATGATCACCAAGTGTCATGGTTTCCAAGAGGTCCCTTGAGGCGGTAGGAAATGGGAGTGTGAATGGTGAGAGGGGTGAAAGGTGGTGAATTTCGATATGGTATGAGGTAGCATGCTCTTTGGGCAAGAGATCTAAGGTCACAATGGGAAAGTCCATGACAAAAAAGTTTTTATTGTTTGACTTGATATTTGAGATAGAATGATCGATGTGGGAAGTCTATATGGGATGAGGAAATTAACTCCTTGAGGTCTTCGTGAAGCTGATCGATGCGGGAAGCTTCAATTTATCTTATTTTTTTTAAAGAGCCTTATATAACTATCATTTGAGGGAGCATTCTATTTATAGCAACAATTGTCGAGAGGAAGATGTCCTTTTGAGGGAGTCATCTTTTTATTAGAAGTTTGACTCAAGGAGTTGGGTCCCATGTAATGGATTTGGAGTCATGGACAAGATCAAGGTGAAGAGGAAGATTCTTGTTTCGGGAATTAGGGTGAAATGACCATCGGATCTCATCTAAAGGTAGATGAAAAGTATCCCTAAGAGAATCATGCTATGTGCAGCATTGTGGTACACATATTCAAGCAAAGATAACAAGTGATGAATACACACATGATTCTTGTTTAGTCTTCGGTGAGGTATAAGAAGTGGATAACGCTCGATGGATGAGCATGGAAAGATGTAAAAAGTGATGTAGGACTAAAATTTAATAGTAGAATGGTCGAAGAGGCAAGGCATTAAGGGGCTCAGGTTCGGGTTTACCATCGAGTGAAGATAAATGATAAGCACCCAATCCATAAGTATGTGTCACGATGTATGGTCCAAGCCAATTAGGAGAAAATTTTCCCGTTTACTTTTTTCTACTTTAATTACATGTTGATTTTCTTTCGAAACAAGGTTACCAACTTGGAATGTTTTTTCATGGACACATTTTTTGTATAGGCATGTTTGATATGTTTTTGGTAAACTTGCAGGTGGTCAAGAGCGTTAAGACAACGTTGTCTTATAACTCAAGATGTGCTAAATAGTCCTAACAAAATTTTTCATCATTGAGCATGTCATGGAGATAAATGCAGAGTGAGGGAATCTAGACTTCAAGAGGTAGAACATCCTTTATACCGTAGTCCAAAGAAAAGGGTGTGACAACAATGGAAGTATGAATACTAGTGCAGTATGCCCATAGGGCAAAATAAATGTGTGTATGACAATCCTTCCTATTATCATTAACTACTTTCATGAGAATTTTTTTAAAGGTAGTGGATTCAGCTTGGCCATTGGTTTATGGGAATAAGGTAATAAGAAACTTAGATGAATTTTGAAGGCATCGTAAATTTTTGCAAGGTTTTATTTTTGAATTATTTTCCATTATCAGTGATGAGGTGATGAGGAACACCAAAGAAAAAAATGATGTGATGATTGATTAACTCACATATTTTCTTGGCTTTCGTAGAGATGAGTGGTATGTATTCAACACATTTTGTGTAGTATTCGGTGCGGTGATGAGCCATTGATGGCATTGGGATAATAAGGTTTGATCTCTTCGAAAGATCCAAACCCCATTAAGAGAAGGGCCAAAGGTCATGGGTGACGTGTAAGGTGTGAATGGGTGTATGATGAAGGTTGGTATGTTGTTGGAATTTTACACAAATTTGACATAGTCACAACAATCATGGTTGAGGGTCGATAGTAATAGCTTAGGAAAAGAATACGCTTAGAAATAACAAGGCCATTGATGAAGTAACCTCCACATATGCCATCATGAACTTCCTTAATTGTATAAAGACTTTAGAACTCATGAGGCATCATAAGAGAATACCATCAAAGCTACACTTATAGAGGAGGCCTCCCGAGATGGCGTAACAAGAGACCTCTTTAAGGAATGTGTGTTGTCCATTACACGGGTGAGATCGGGGGTAAGATGGAGAGAGAAAGATAGTCGGAGTATTGTTTATACCAAAGGTCACTCGAGGCGGGGTAGCATTTCGATGGAGTAAATATCAAAGGTAAATACAAGGGTGATTGGAGTCTATGTATGGTGAAAAATATTTTAGAATCGGTAGGCGAAGCGAGGTATTTGAGAAGCTAAGTAGGCCATGATATCTATAAATTTGTTGGTTGAATGGGGGAAAGTTTGAAGGGTGAAACGGTCGAAGGTGGTAAAAGTATGTCTACATGATGTTTATACTTTTCAAGTATCTCATTGTGACATTGATATATACCATTGACTTGGTTTATAACCAATTAAGAATCACCAAAGATGTTGATTGATTTGACATCTAGGGCATAGGCAGCTTGGAGACCTAATACGAGTCCTTCATATTTTGAAATATTGTTTGTACAATCAAAATCAAGTTTGAAAGACAAAGGCATGGGTTCACCATCAAGAAGAATGAGGATAACACCAGCCCCACCCCCACGCTAACACTTGGAACCATCGAAGAAGAGTTTCATTTGGTAAGAGGGTTTGTCAGGAAAGGGTAGAATTGACTGGTCCCGGAAAGTCAATATTAGAGGTTGGTCCCCAAAAATAGGTGCGTTGGCCAATTTTTCGGTGATAGCTTGGCTTTTGATGGACTTTTGATGAATGAATTTGAGGTCAAGGTCAGCTAAAAGCATAAGACATTGTGTGGCACACTGATTTTGATAAGGTTTGGCATACATGAAGTGTAAGGGGTCAGTGTTCGTCACAACATAGGTTTTTTGGTTGAGTAGCTGATGGTGGAGTTTTGTGGAAACAAAAACTAAGGCTAAGAAAGTTTTTTTGGGATGCGTGTATTAGGTTTCGTAGTCCAAAACTTATGGCTTATGTAATAAACCACCTACTCCCTATGTTTTCGTTGTGATGAGGTAACATGGCCCCCAAAGAGTAATCAGTAGCTGAGATGTATAGGTAGAAGGTTTGATCATCTTTTGGTGGCATAAGTACGGGTGGTTAGAGGAGGTATTGTTTTAAGGCCTCAAAAGATTTATTGCATGAGTATCATCCCATTTAAAAGAGACATACTTCTTAAGAAGGTGATGAAATTGTTGACACCCATATTAAAAATTGTGAAATGAAACGGTGAATAGATCAGAACTTACCTTGGGATACTGAGTTGCCTAAGGTTAGTGGGTGGAGGAATTTCAAGAATGACCTTGAATATAGTAGGAGAAAATTCTATACCTCGTAAAGGAAATGATAAATCCTGTAAGAGATTTCCCGAGAGGACCATGAAGAAGCTTTTAGGTTAAAGGTGAAAACAATATTTAATGAGGTGGTCAATAATATTTTTAGGAAAGTGAGAAGCTTTGTTTATATTTATCTAGAGATCTTCCACGTAATCTTCCAATATACAACAGCATGATGTCATGGAAGATATAAGTCATACCCCATTGATATATGGCACCAATGTTTTTAAGGACAAGGCATGAATTGATAGGGCTAGAAGGTCCCCAAGGGGTGATGAATGCGGTTTTGTATTGATCCTCTAGTTAGCAGCAAGATTTGGTTATAACCTCGAGAAGCCATCCATGAGTGATTTGGTTATAACCTAAGAAGACAATAAATGAGTCATCCTCTTATGCAAGAATCATAGCGAGGATGTTGGTGAAGATTTTGATACTCTTGTGGAGTAAGGAATGTGTTGACACTATATAGGAAATACTCCCCTAGAGTGAGGCATTGAAAAATTCCTTCCAAGGGATCGGTGGTTGGTATGTGGGTAGCTAGAATAGATGATGTGGTCAATGTAGAGCTGGAGTTAACAGATTGGGAGGCTCATGGGTTGGCCGTGGAGGTTGTGGTTGTGGTAGGAATGGAGGAGGTATGTGCGCTTGAGGTAAATTTTCATTGGTAGCGAGGGTGTAGGTAAAGCGGTAGTGGTCATGAAGGTAGATGCTTTAATGGGTATAAGCACGTCATTGGGTCCGTAAAGCATGTTACAAATTTTAAAAGATGAAGGATCAGTGGAATAGTTTAGGTGTGTCCTTCATGCTCAAAACTTTACACAGCATGCAAAAGTGGAAGGAACACAACCCATGACACAAATCTAGGGTCTTGAGGGGAACAGATGAGTTATATTGAAATTCCCCCTAAGACGTAAACTAACTATGGAACACTATGGGGGCCCACACAAATGTTTAGGATGATGGTGCCTAGTGTAAAGGTGATAGTGTCATTGATTAAGTGCAACATGACCAAATGTTTATGCGTGTAATTGTTAGGTATGCGATTTGAGCAAATGCATGAGATGAATTGATGGTTAATGCTAGTATCACCCACATCGATCATTACAGTTGTACATGTATATCATCGATGTGGATAGAGATGAAGAGAGTCGTGTCCTTTTGGATGTGGTCATTCATTTAGTGCGGTGTGATCTTTTCCTCCGAGAAGCTAGGAGGCTACTTGTTGAGTAGAGTGAGGTGTGGATAAAGGTGGAAATTTGGTGAGAGAGCCTACATGATGGGGTGTGATAATGGAGGCTACAAATTTGTAGAGTCATTAGGTAAAACCTCAATAGATTGTAGGACCTCCATAAGAGCTTGACAATGGGATTCCGAGGTTTGGATGAGGTCATATAAGGACATTTTAAGGGGGAATTCATGTAGTTGTTTTAGCATTATGATGTGCGACCCCATTAGAAATAGGGTATGTGGGCACGCAGAGATAGTAATTTTATGTGTGGGGTAGATGGTATGTTGCGTATAGGATTAGTTTGCGAGTTAGTTACCTTTTCCTTGCATTTGTCTCTCTAAGAATGGGTATTGACGTGGATCATGTTGATCTGAGGCAAGTTAGAAAATGGAGAAGGTGTGGATGAGTGGTATAATGACATGATAGGAAAAAACCTACTAGGGACAAAATCCTTGTGAAGTGAGTTGGGCGTAACGACATTCGGGTAATGGTGTGGCAAGTTCTCTCGATGTGAACCATGCTAATTTCAAATCTTGGTGGTGGTTCTAAGAGTTGTGGGGGTGGATGTCATGTTTGTTGAGTAGGGAGTGAGGGAAGGACTATGGGTGGGTTTTGGTGAAATGGGTTCCTCATCAAAAAGGTCATCATCGTCAAAGTTTACTTCAGGAGGACATAACTAGATAATGGCGTCTTCAAAGCCTTGGTAGCGATTCTCGACATCATGCCCGGTACATGATAGTAGTTGAAAATTTTAGTGTCATCAAACCCTTTTCGCTTGGGTTTGAGGGGGATAAGGTCTAGACGGAGGTAATGTGATGAAAAAATTCTCAAGGAGGTTGGTTAAGATTTTGGCATAAGACCCTACTAGTGAGTTGCAATGGGAAGTGAAAGTGGGTTTGGGCATAGGTGCAGCTGATTGTTGTGGAATGGTCTTTGTAGGAGGGGGAGTGGGTCGAGCTATAGTTTTGGGTGTAGGTGTGGTCTTGGGTGTTGGTCATGTTTTCTTGGGTAGGGGTATGGTAGGTGGCTTGGCGAGGGTGTATGGGTTGTTTTGACTACCTTATTGGAGGGTAGCAGATTTTTTCTTAAGGTTGCACCTTCTTGGGTAAAGCCGATACCGGTGTATGAGATCTAGAGGAAACAATGGATGGGGGAAGAGGGCTAAGCGAGTGACCCACGGGGATAATGGATTTCAAGTGTTTTGAAGGTAGATGACATGGGTCATGCGGGGGTGTGATGGATAAATACTAAGTGTAGTTGGTAGTGAAGAGGTTAGAGGGTATTAGAGGTGTGGGTGGTAAAGATGTTGCAGTGCGAGGTGTGTAATTCGTGTCGTCGGGTTCCTTGTATGTTAGAGGTCCGTGAGGAAGGAATGGGCTATTATGTTTTTGATTTATTAGTGGTTGGAGGTTTCTTATCCACGTTGGAAGGTTAGGGTCCTAAGATAGATGGTACAGTGAAATTGATGAAGGTATGATTAGGCGCAAATGGGGTGTGAGTTCTATGGGTTTGGTTCTTCTATTTGGGTACTAGAGTAGGTTGAGTGTTGACTGTGGAGGATGTAGATAAACCTAGTTTGATAGGTGGATGAGTAAGGTTAGTGGTTAGGGTGACCCCTAAGGTAGTAATAGGTTTATTCAAGGAAGATGATGTAGGTGCGGGTTTGGATTTAGATATATGTTGGGTTATGGGTGAGGGTATAGGTTGAGTTGTGATGGGTGTCGTGGAAGAATTTTTGATAGCGGTGGTTTCATTTGGTTCAATTGGTAGAAATATCTTTGGGTAGATAGTGGAAGTGAAATCAAGTGACATCTACATTTTTATTGAGAAAGAAGCAGAATACACCCCACAAGTGAAGCTCTATCCACATAATCTAAGTGATTAGATAAATGTGAGAATGACATGTCTATAGGTGAGTTTGATGAGTACCTAATGGTAATTCCCATAAAATGTGTCTTAGAGATGGGGAACTAGCTAGCTTTAGCTTCGTGGGTAAGAGAGGTGAAAGTAGGTCTACAGATCTTGGGTAGCTGATTGAGAATGTTCACCTAGAGGAAAAGGTATCTCCATTGGATCCTTGATAGTTGGAGGAGAAAATGGGTACTCCTCTATAGGTGGAGGAGAATATGGGCACTCCTTTATGGGTGGAGGAGATAAACAAGTATCCTTCATGGACTGAAGAAGTACTATGGGTGTCGACTCTCTAAGTGGAGAAGCTAAAGATGAAATAGCCTCGATATTAATGAAAGCATCCTCCACAGAGAGGAAGGAGGTGAACGGTGTTCCTCATGGGTGGGGGAATAGGTAAAGTGGGTTCAAGTGTAGGTGGAAGACTTTGGGATAAAATTTCCTCTATGGAATGAATATAAGGTAATTCGGAAGCAACGGGTGCATCACTTAAAATATCGTGGACTTTGTGGGTATAGATATCATGAGTTGAGGTTTCTCCAGTTTGATAAGATGAAGGGGCATGATTAGGAAAAGGACTTCTTGAAATATGTGTAGGCTTTGATTGGCAGGTGTGTTAGGATTATCCATGGTTAACTCGCCTTTCTCAAGCATTTCTTGGACATTGTTTTTAAAGTGATGTAATTTCATCACCGTGATTAGTTACTCAATGATAGTTACGAATTGTGTTATTTATACCATACGCAGTGTGGGGCAAGAAGAGTCAAAACTAGTGTGTGGTTTTATAGGTAGAAGGGTGATTGCCCCAACTTTAATGAGATTTTCTAAGATAAAGAATAAGGCTCCCAAGTGGGGTGTATTTCCGTTGTTCTTTTTGAATTGAAAATTCTAGATGGGTGAGAGATTTGATGAGGGACTAGCCTTATTTGATCGATAAGTCCCAGCCTTAAGTACATTAGTGGTCCCCTTGGCCTTTGAATAATAGTTCTATGGTTTGGAAGAAGAAGAGATATCATTCGACTTCAATGCCAAATTTTTATTGCGTAATTGGATTTTCTTCTCTTCAATGGCCCGAATCTCTATCTTTTGTGCTATAGTGAATGCTTTGTAGAAGGTTCAGAAAGTTTGGACTTGCAAGGTCGATGAGATATTTCTAGCACAAACCCGCATGAAGAGATCGATGAGTTCAGTTTACAGTAGTTAGAATGTGAGTTGATTGATCGAGCTACGCCAAAGAGAAATGAAATCTATGATAGATTCATCATCATATCGAAACATGGAGTATAGGTCAATAATGGTAACCTTCTTAATGATATCTATAGAGAAGTGATCCAAGAAGGCTTGGGCCACCTAATTAAATGAAAATATAGAGTGTCTAGAAACCCACTATACAAAATCTTCCAAATCAAAGACATGGGATAGGTCCTCAAGAGTAAAGCATCATCGTAGCCAATTAGGTAAAGCACCATGTTTGAAAGACCACAAATGTTGTTGAGGGTCTTCCTTGCTATTGAAATGGTTGAATTTAGGCATTTCCCAATGCATGGGGTATGGATGAATAGGAATGGATGGGTGTATAGGCTCATTACAAATATTGTTGTAGGTGAGAGTGTTTCTCAGAGCTAGAAACCAATGACTCCAATGTCCGCATCTTGTCCATCATTAATTTGACTAGGTCATTGGTAGGTTGTGATGGATGGATGCCTCTTATAGCATAAGAGGTTTTGTGTTGGGCATATGACAGGGGCGACATTCCAAAGACATGGTGCAAAGCACGGTGGATTGAGAAGGAGCGCAAGAAATAAGGGGCACGTACCCAGTGAATAACAGATGAAAAACAGGAGGATTCCGATAGTATGTATATGGAGGTTGAAGGGTTGTGGTGAGCCTAGTGGTAATGGGGGCTAACGATTGTGGAATATAAAGAATGACGTTTTGAAAAGGGGTAGGTGTCACCAACACTTTGGGGTTAGTAGTGTAGCTATGAGTATATGAGAGACAATAGGCATGGATGAGGTTGTATTCTAGGTGGTTGGCGAAGGTATAGTGGATGTGGCAGTACAATAGATGTAGGAGATGTGCACGGTAGTCATAGAGGGTATAGGGCCTAGCTTTGAAATGATTAGGGGTAAGCTAGATGTAAGAAGTGTGGAGCCGGATGGGGATACCAGGGAGTAGGAGCGAGTGTCGAGGGATAGATACGGTCATGCCATATATCAAATGACCCGAGGCATCTCAAGTGGACAAGTGGGAAAGATAATACTACAAGGCAACAGGTTTTGGTCAAGGAGTCATGCGAACTCCTCATCTCCAAAGAGTGATAGAGATAGGTTGGATAGGTTCCATGGCGGGTGATAAAATGGAAGGTGATGAAGAGCTTGGTGGGAGTGATTTACAACTAGTGTGGAATATGATGGTGCTTGCTTGTTGATGCGTCGATTACCATGTGAACAGTACTAACGAGGTAAGATAGATTTCTGTGACATAGAAATATAACACAGGTAGAATAAATAGATGGTGGTAGGTGAATTGTGGCTAAAATGTTAGTTTAAAATATGACACAAGATAATTGATGTCGGTTAGGGTAAACAAACGCTGGTCATAGGTAACCACTGCTAGTCACTGTGGAAAGTAGAAAACTGGTCAAAAATAAGGTATAAGGCCAAATTTACCAGGTATGCAAAATGTTGATGAGATTTACTAGTAAAGTGAATGTGATGAGAGTTACAGAGACTCTAAATGGTCAAAGAAGATGAATATGTGTCCTTTTGGCTAGGTCAACCAAAATAATAGTGAAACGAACACGGTTGGGTATAACCAATGACAATAAGAGGGTAACCGATGATGGTCACTAAACCGACACTTATCACTGTGAAATTGAAACAGTGATGAAGAAAATGTGGTTGTGAATTAAAATTTGATGTGGAATCAAACCCAGAATTTTGGGAATGATGAAAATATGGCCCATGCACACTCAAATAAAGCTGGAATACACCAACTGTGATGAGGAGTGTGCAAGGAGAAAATAAGAAAAATGAAGAGCATGACCTCTCACCTCAAAATGCAAGCCAAGAAGAAACACTAAGAAAAATATGATCCTAAGAGTGCTTTTTCTATTATGTTTGTTTAGCTTATGCTATTTTAAGAACTCGACTCATGAAACTGTAGAATAGAGTTTTTTTGGTGAGGATGGATTCCTACGAAGAAGGAAATCTACAAGGAGAGGTTTCAAGTATGTTATGGTGGGGGTAGGCCTTGCTCTAAAGTATGACTCAACAGAGCAGTGAGCTGGGTGCCCACTGTGTCGTGATCGTGTGATCACCTATAACTTCTTCCAGGAAAGATGTTGTTTAAGAATGTGTATATTTTAATTTTTGTGAGGTTTGGTAAGACTCAGAGAAAGAGAAAGAGAAATAAGTGTTTTTCTATGATTCATTTGTCAACCATCAGCTGGGAATGACTTCTAGCATATAGGTTTCCCTCAATTAATGTGAGCTAATGCAAAAAAGTAGAATGAAATGCAATGATTTTTAAGCCCAAATCGAAATATGGAATTTGATGAAATAATAAGAGGAAAAGGAGAGAGTATGATCCTTCACTAATGCAATGCAAATGAAATAGAAGAAATGTTCATTTTAAGCACCAAAGTATGATTACTTTTAGACTATAGAAGAAGAGATGATTATAGGGGAGAAATTTAAATGTAATAACCTTTTAGAAAGGAAAAAAACATGAAAATTTTCACCTAGAAATGAATGAATGCAAGGAACCCCAAATGGGTCCCACCGAGCGTGCCAAAATGTTTCACCCAATTCTTAGAAATTTTTCGAAAATTAGGAAATAGATAGGTAACTGGTGTAGGAAGAATACCTATCAAAATGTTGGTTGATAGGTTGTTGCATGTGTATGACTTAGGAATCCAAAATGATCATGAGAACTTCCTTTTTCTTGGAGAACTACTCCTAAATGGAATGAATGACCACCAAATAAAACTTAAACAATATGTGTAGTGGACTTCCTAGTGTGTGCTAGATCCGGGAAGTGTGATACTTCCTTGATGGCTATCAATCCACTATTTAAAACAACTTAATGCTAGTAATAAAGTAAATCCTACTGTAGTTAAAATGATTTAGGTATCTCATCATCTATATAATAAGCAAATTCACTCACAAGCTAAGCTATGATTGAATCAAGGTCAAGGTCACTTTGTCGGATACTTATTGGTTAGGGTCATATTCTGGTTAGTTTAGGGTATTTGGTGGTGGTTTTAGGCTCTGATCTGGGTTTTTGATAAAAGACACGAGACTAACTTCAGTTGAGATTAACTCGTGATTTCGTTATGGGTGACTCGACTTGGTTGAGATTAACCTATGACGGTTATGGGTGATCGACGTCGGTATGGTCGAGTACAGGCTCAACTCAATAAGACTTGGTTAGGTGATAGATCCGGTATTAGATGAAGGTGGAAGGGCAATGAAGAGATTTGTATAGATCTTGGAGATGCCCGAAATGATGAAAATCCAAATATGGATAGTTCGATGGTGTGGGTAAAGAGCTGGTTGATTTTACAAGGAGATAAAATGGTGGGAAATGGAAATGAAAGCAAAAACTAATAACAAATTTAAAATGATCTGCTCAATGCGAGTTAGGAGACTTAATGTTCGTATGAGCGTGATACTTGGTTAGTAATAGTGGGTTATCTAATGGACTTGGTGTAGTGTTGGCTATTCCCGGAGGCTCCCACAAAGGTAGGTGGCTATGTAATTGATGTTTTTCTAGATATGAGTGTTCGATGCTTGTACGTATGTTGGCTCCTTGCATGCATCTCTAGTTTCATCACTTGTTCTTAAAGATGTCCCTTTTTTAGAAATTTGCCAACCTCGAAATAAGGTTGTTTTAGGAGTTAAATGGTAATCGACGGTGGTTCTCGGCTTAACCGGTGATGGTTAAGGGTAACCAAAGATTGGTTAGGGTGGGATTTCGTTAGTTTACTAAACTAGGTAGATCCGTTTCATTTTTTGGGATCTTGTTTTGTTTACTCTATGGAGTAGACTAGAAGCTACCTTATCACATGTAGTAATGTTGTTAGCAGGAATGTAGGCATTGATTTTTAGCATTTGGGTATGTCTTAGTTAGTTATGGCAACTTACTAAGAATAGGTCTTAGGGTGAGGTGGCTAGATGAGGTGGATGTGTGGGCATTATCTCAATTAGGATATTTAAATAATAAATATGGTGAGGATAATGAATTAATTTAATTTAAATAATTAAATTAATATTAAAGTGGGGTGAAGGGAGCCATGGTTAGGTGAATGTGTTCAAGGTATTTATTTGACGGGGGACCAAGGAGAGTGTGACCCAATTTTGGTGTGTACATAGACTTAACATGCCTGAATGGAGCTTCCTCAAATTCACTCAATGTGTAATTCTTCCCCAAAAGAACATGTGTCTAGACAAGGAAGTTCATCTTCTTTAAAAATAAGGGCCAATCTGAGCAACAAGGGATGGATCCATATTCCAAAGGAAGGGAATAGTAGAGTAGGTCAAAAATGGGAAAAAACTACATGTATGCGGCAACCAAGGAATTAGATTTTTCTTCCCCCAAAATGTGTCCCACAAAACGTGTCAAACACCTCTCATCAATACGCATTGAAAGGCAATAAAGATAGGAATAATTTCTACCAACTTTCAACTAATAACCAAATTCTTAGCAAAGTGAGGTAAGGAAAAGAAAGTTCCCAACAAAGGTAGTTCCCATTTGGAGAAGGCCACACAACTAGGACGAGGTCGCTGCTAAATGGTGAGAGGTGGTAGGTGGATGAGTTAAAATTTGGGCATTAATTAATAGCCCCAACAAAACTTGTGCCACACAAAACTTCCCTCCACTTTCACGCATTCAAAAGATATAAACGAAGGAAGAAAGGAACCCAATAAACCTATGTCAACCAAGAAGTTTAAATTGCATAAAAACTGGCATGCTTGATGAATTAAAAAAATCATATTTTCCTTTAATTTAAACGATTACAACAACACAAACGCATGTCTAATTGACCAAGGGGAGAAACTAGAGGTTTACATTTCAAAATAAAACACGTGGCAATGACCAACCATGACTCCATGACAGGCAATCCTTTCTTTTAAAGCATGAAATGAGGTTCGGTCTATGGGAGCGATCAAACCAATACAACAAAACAAAATAGAAATAATTAATATTAATATTGATTACAATCGACAATAAAATAAAATTATTAATATAAAATAATTTTTATCGAAAAAATTATTATTATTCATATTAATAATGACAAAAGTCAAGCTCAACAATTCATGAACACGATTATCCTTTAATACGAAAATCATAATGGACGTTGTGGGGGCCAAAATTAGAAACATCAACAACACAAGAAGGAATGATGAAGAGGGAGGATGCTAATTATTTTCTATGACAAGGGTGAAGCCAACTAATGATCAACGAAAGCACAACAACGCTTGAACACTTAGCAATAAGGTCGGTGAAGTATGATCTAGAGTAACTTGAGCGTGGGCATTACAAACCTCTCTTAAATAAAACTAATACTCTTCTCAACCATATACCTTGTGTGAAAATATATGTAATATTTTCATATTGAACTTTAGAAGAGGATAAAATGAATATATCTTACTTCTTCGATGAACATGAAACCAAACCAACTTCCCAATGTGAAACAATAACTTAAAGTAGACTTCCTTCCATCAATAAAACATCTCCAATATGAATATTTAAATCTGATTACACATAATAAATTTATTCCAATATTGAATTAATATCATGATTATAATTACTTCTTACGTATTTAAAAACTCTTTCCACTATGTGTAAATACTTCAATTATTGATTACACAAAAATCTATAAATTAGTGAAACCCAATAACTCTAAAATTTGGTCTTATAGACCTAATTATTTCCAAAGGAATATTTATAGACTAAACACCCTTGATAATAGTCCATGTATTTTGGATCTTAATGGAATCCAACTTTATTTTCATATCATCAACCCACTTTTTCCCCGAGGTAGCTTTTACATATCTTCTAGGTTTACTAGCTATAGATGAAAATGAAAAACATAATATATTAATGATAAAAATCATCAAATTAATTAAATTTAGGATATTTCATCATTTTTATCCTCATCTCATATTTATGATAAAATATTTTATTTGATGGATGTGGATTCAAAAAATACTTTTATTGACTCTATGTTTATGTAGATATATGACTAGTGTTTTAAGAAGAGTTAGTATTGTTTCCCATTGAATTAGAAACCTATGTAGAAATATGTAATCCCTCAAAATATTCTTCTAGAAGATTCCTCTCTTCACTCCAACTCCAACTCCAACTCCCTCATCATCTAAAATTTGTAAATTCTCAAAATTCATTTTACTTAAAGGGTTTAAAGTGTTGCATTTATTAACTTATAAAAACCTTGATATTAAGTATCCAATTTATTCCATGCCTCAATATTATTCTTATTTCATATAATTCTTAGATAGATGCTAGGATCTATGACACTCTTGAGATAGAAAAAATCTTGTACACATCACTTTTATTCTTCAAATTTTCCTTCTTTTGATCTTCAGAAAAGGTAGTCCATATGTATGTGGAGTGTATCCATGAGTGAAATTTTCCTATACCCTCTTCCAAATAATAAATCTCTTGATAGAAGTAGCATTCACTAAATCTATAATTCTACTAATAATAGAAAAAATAATTCTGAACCAATATTTGAAGAATGATCTAGTACCAAATAGTATTTCTTTAAAAGGAATGAGTAAAAATAATATCGGAAATGCTTGTTAAATGAAGCTAATGATTATCTATTCCTTCCCAGATTATGTGTCAATTGAACTAGTTTTCTTATATGTGAGATTGACAAATATGCATTGTACAAGTCCACACAATGGATCCAAATATTTATGGTTTATATAATCAAATACTAGAGATAATAATAAGACTTAAACACTTTTAAAAAATAAATGTTTCTAGAAAAAAATCACCCTACTTTGTATTAATTTAATTCATTTAACCTAAATGGTTAATTATCTAGGGGTAATAACCAATGGCAGATTATCCTAATCAATTAATTCCAAGGCTAATTAGAAAAATACCATGAATAATCATATGAAAAAATCTAAAATATGATAAACTATACAACCAAGTTTTAACAATGAGAAGAGGAAGAATACTTAGCTGATATATTGATTCCTATGTTGATCCAAGCTAGTATGATGATGGGAAATGGCTGGAAATGACTTGACTGAGCCTCACTATGAAATTTTCTTATGATCAAATGTTTGGAAAAGAGCAAATGGTGTGTCCTAAAAAATACCCCACTATTTCATTTTCTTTTATGCTTTGGCCCCCTTAGGTTGTAATTGGTTCTTCCCATTTGGTTCTTATGTGGCTTGCTTCTATACTCCCTAGTTCTCACTTTTGTTGATATGGATCTAATTGCAAGAGGTTCAAATACCTCTAAAACACACACAAACAATTTAGAAAAAACCATAAGCTTAAAAATAGTTTTATTATAATTTGACAATCCACACTAATCATATAAAACCTTACAATTTTCCTTTTATTTCCCATTATCTCTTAAAAACCCAAATCAAATCAAACAACCCTAAGAAGTAAAACACCACGGATGGACCCTATTCCTTATGTTTAAATTATTCCTTTATAAATTAAGACGTACATAAAATCTTTTCTTATAACATAAAATTTCAGGAAAATATTTTAAAACTCTAAGTGCTAGCGGAAATAACAAAAAAAGTTCAGAGCTAGTTTTAGAGCACTAGATAAATGAATTTCCCCAAGAGATGTCAAAAAATTAACCCGAACTTTATGGAAACAATGTCCTAGCACATTACTAATAAAAATATAACACCATGGAAAATTTTAAGATAATTCAATGGTCGATCAAAAGTTATGGTCTCTTGAAGTTATGTTCCCACATCATTCTCCATTTATTTATTAGAAATATGCTCCTAAAATTCAGTTCAATTCAAAAGTTTCCACTTTCAATATTCTTCAACTTCTACTTAGGAATCTAGCTATTTCCTATGACAAACCTTCCCATTATACCAAATATATGATGTAGATCCCATTTCTAGAAGTGACTATCTTTTGGTCCAAGACACACATCACCCTCTCGTTTTTCTTATTTGTATCATCTATTCCTAGTTTATTTCTTCCTCCTACACTAAATATTCCTTATGACCTAGAAACTTACATAAGTTAGAAACATTAAAAAAAATTGAAATAAAAAAATTTAAGTATTTGTGCCTTGTTGGAATTATCACTATATTTCTTCACAATCATATGTGGCCCAATCTTCTTATACTTTAGTTTATTATAAGTCCCATTTTAAAACCTCTCCTTTCTAAGATTCACCATATCTCCTTCTTCATATACATTAATCTCCTACTGACATTTGTAGTTTCTTTATATTTTTCATTCTAACTTTTATTTTTTACCTCAATTCTTCCTATAATTTTAGGATGTGTTCTACAAATGTTTCTGTATCAACACTTGCTTTATCTTCACCACATAGCACAATCAGATGTATGAATCCTATTGAGTTCCTACCATGGAAAATATTTAAAGGAGACCTTCGTGTTGACCTATTTACCAAGTTGTTATAAGAAAACTCATCATGTGGTAAAGCCAAATCCCATTGTTTTGGATTTTCTCTAACTATACAATGTAGAATATTTCCCAAGATTTTTTCAATAATTGTGTCTACACATCATTTTTAGGGTGATATATACTACTTAATCAGTAGTTATTGTTAGTGTTGAATAACAGATCCCCGAATGGCCCGGTGTGAAATGGGGCATTCGGTGATTGATTGCACAACATGGGACCATCACTCAAGCTATTGGACTTGCAAAACTTGAGATGGACCTCTAGAAAAGTTGGTTCTTACTTCTAATCTACCTACCACAAGATACTCTAGTGCAGAAGAACCTATTCTATCATAAGGGTAAGTGCAGAAAGTTGGGGGACAATTAAGTGGACATCAAATCCTGAATTTTACATCAAAAATAACAAAACATCAAATTTAGTCTTTTGCAGACTTGAACCATGCCGAAAATTCAAAAATATGATATAAAAATGGTACCATCGCATAGGGAGATCATTAGCTTTGTATAAATATTGATTTTAAAGTGAATAGAATAGGATAAATATCATTTTATTATTTTTACTAATAGTAGGTCTTTAAGACACTTTTTCCCATGAATGTTTATGTCTACGTTTAAGAATACAAATTTTGTTTCATTTGTCGAATGTGATAAAACTCATACCATCCCAACTATGGTGAAATTATATACATGTTCAAAAAAATTTATATGATTTCAATATTTTTGATGAAGTTATATGGCGGGAAAATGGAAAGTGCTCTGTTTTCTTTATGTTTTCAAATCACTTTCACGTAAAAAATCATAAAAATGGAATATTTCTCAAAAAAATACAAAATAAAATCTATCCCTGATATAGATAGTGGAATCTAACTTCTCACCAAAGGAAAATATATATATATATAATATTTTTTGTTATCAAAATCATGGGAAAATGAACTACAATCTTATAGGCAATTTAAAAAAAACTTAAGTCATTGAATTTTGAGTGTTTAATATAGCTAACCTTGTCCATTTAAAACAAAATAGTAGTTTAAAAACTAGATTCTTGATGGTATTATTCATATTGACATAATTTTTTCTAATTTTGAGTTTATACATTGCTAATAATCCCTACAAGTTGATATTATGTTGTTATTCTCAATATGACATCCACTTATGACCCTTTTTGTTCCCCAACTTTCTGCACTTACCCTAATCTAACCATTCCAAGGGGACAAAGAGAGAGAGAGAGAGAGAGAGAGAACCTACACTAAGAGGTCATGTACACTAGAAAAGGAAGTAGTTGAGTCATATATCCAACGCTCAAGTGGAGAGAGGTGAGAAGAGGAGAGGGTGGATGTGTAATGCACCACAAACCAAAGATAGATTTCACATGGAACAACACTTAAAAACCATTAAGCATAGCTCCTAACCTACAAAAAACATCATAGAATGCACAAAGATACCCCGCAACGATGAGAGGTAAGAAGAGACAACAAAATAAGCCAAGGATGGAAAGATGCATCATGAAACAAATTTTATTGCTCTGAAATGTTACACGATACATCATTAGTGGGAAAGAGGAAAAAAAATTCCATTACAGAGTCATGGGAGGAGGCTTAGACTCCGAATTCTTCCCTAAGGAAGAAAGAGAGAGGGGAGAGTAAAAACAATGACCAATAACTTGAATATGCCCTTCATTACAATATATATGAAGAAGAGAGAGAGGAGGGAAGAACGAGAGAGAGGGAAAATTCAAATCTTACTTCAACCACCTTAAGATATTCATTTAATCCTCGCTTTGAAAGATAAACCACCATTAATCAATTACCCTCTCAAATCCACCTACAATTTGTCGATTTATGTTCCCTATGTCTTTTTGGTGTGCTAAGGAAGAAGAACAACGGATCAAATTAAATTTAATATGGTAGTTGAAGAAATCAGATTCTGCATTAATGGCCTAGAAGATGTTTTCCCATTTTTCACCTACTAAATCCTATGATGAATAATATTTTATGTTTTCATGGCATAGAGGTGTCGATACATTTCAAAAAGTTCTCCATCCCAAATCTGAGTTTCCACCAAAACATATGGCTATCTAAAGTTTAGGGTTGTGGATGCGCTATGTTTAATGAGTCTATCCATACCAGGGTCCATGTGGAATCCTCACGCATCTTGAGATTCGGCTCCTTCCTAATGGCTTGAAATTGTGCCGATCGACACATGATGACTTACGTGAACTCCTTGGGCTCCTTTGTATTTTTCCTACGCCTCTCTTCCTTGGTGGGGCCAAAAGTCTTACTCTAGATACGTTGAGGCTTTGTGCTCATTTGGAAATTTCCCTTGGTTTTTCTTTTGAAGGTGCGTGGTCAAGACATGTGGAGGCTTCAGAGGCTCTTGGAATTTTCAATGGCCACTCTTACTTTGTAGTCCCCGAACACGTGGGTGTTAGAACTCATTTGGGGTTTCCTTTTAGGCCACGCCTTTGAAATTGTGTTGATACAACATGTGGCGCCGTCAGCTGGTTCTCTATATTTAGTCAATTTTTGTCCCACTGTCTCACTCTTTTACTTTGTTGGACCCTAGACGCGTGGGAGTTTGCACTCATTTTTTTAGCCACACTTTGGACCCGGCCTTGGTGTTGCGCCATTGAGACACATGGAGGCCTCCACCGACACTCTTATACTTAACCAATTTAGTCCCACTTTTGAATTTGACCTCCATTTACCACTAGCCACATGGAGGGATGGTGCAAGTTTGAGCCTCCACCTTGGGCTCCCATATTGAAATTGCACCGAGCTGACACGTGTTTCCTTCCACTTATTCAGAGTTTTCAATAGCCGACTCTATCTTTTTCACCCTAGGGAAATGTGGAATTTTCACTCTCATTTGATTCTTCCCTTTTGGATTCAATCTTTGGAGGTGTATCATTTGGACACTTGGAAGATTCCAATGACTCTCTATACTTAACAAATTTTGGGGCTCATTCTGAATCATTCGTAGAGCCCGAAGACTTTGATCCTTCTTCTTTTCTTCTCCTTTGAGCCTCTAGTTTCTTTAACACTCACATCCTTACCAACCTCGCTTCTCCAATTTTGGGTCCCATTGTTGCATGATGATTGCTGGATTTGAATGTGCATTCTCTTGTTTGTTCTATACGGGGTCATGTTTGATAAATTTCACCGGGGAAAAATTGGGATAATAGCTTGTGTCACATTTTAATCCAAATATTCTTTAAAAAGTGAATAAAAACTTTGTGTCCTAATCATAAGTGATCATTCTTGGAAATCCATGTAACCCTACCACTTCTAAAAAAAATTCAGCTCTAGAAGCATCATTAGTTTTTTTACAAGAATTGAAATGTGTCATCTTAGAAAATCTATTAACTATGAGAAAGATAGAATCATTACCTCATTGTTTGATGGGAATTCTTAACATGAAGTTCATACTTAAATCAACCCATGACCATGTAGGGAAATGTAATGGGATATATATCCCGATATTTTGTCTGTGGCCCTTATCCATGTGGAACACTTTACATCTTGATACGATCCTAGTTATCTCCCTCTTTACCTTTAACTAATAATTGTTTTCTACCACAAGATCAGATTTTTTTATTATACCAATATGTCAAGAGAACTCCCTAATTTGCAATTGTCTTATAATATTTTCTCTCATTGAACCAACAGGGATGCACAATTCTTTTCCACTGAATAAATAACCATCCTCCATTAAATAATCAAAAGAACAAATAACCACTGTAGGTTCCTTACGTTGTCTCACAACATCACTTAAATCTAGATCACCTTAATCCAATTCCTTAACTACCTCAAACCCTACTAATTCATTTTCCATTGTTACCAAAATTTCTACACGCCTAATCAAGGCATCAACAACATAATTCTTCTTAGCAAGCTTATTCTTTAAGATAAAAGTATATTCTTGCAAAAATTAAACCCTATTTGCATGCATACTATTTAACTTCTTTTGTGTGTTCACATACCTCAATGCTTCATGGTGAGTAATGATTACAAATTCCTTAAGTACTAAGTAATGTCTTGAATGCCTTAGTGCTTGAACAATAACATAAAATTCCACATCATAAGTAGAATATTTCTTCTTGAATTCACTTAACTTTTCACTAAAGAATGGCACAAACCATCCTTCTTGACTATTTATAACTCCAATTCTGACATATAAGGCATCTCAATCAACCTCAAAGATCATGTTAAAATATGGAAATACCAAATCAGGTGCATGTGACACATTCTTATTCAACAATACAAAACTATATATTAGTGCCTTGGTCCATACAAACTCCTTTCCCCTCATACACTTTTTTATGGGTGTGGCAATGATACTGAAATTCCTTATGAAATCCCTATAAAAAGTTACCAATCCATGAAAACTACGAACCTCTATCACATTCCTTGGAATAGGAAATTAAAAAATTTCCTTCTCTTTTTTCTCATCCATCCTCACTCCATCCTCCGAGATGAAAAATCCCCCCAAAAATAGAATTTTTTGAAGAAATCTAAACTTATTTAAGTTTTTATACAAAATATATTTTCGTAATAATTCTAACACCAATTTAAGATGTAGCAATTTTTCTTTCATTGTCCTACTCAATATAGAAATATCATAAAAATAGACAACCACAAACTTACAATTGTATTCTTACAGTACTTTGTTCATCAACCTAATGAATGTACTGGGTGCATTAGATATCCCAAATGGCATCACCATCCACTTGTACAATCCATATTTTTTTTTGAAAGTATTTTTCCATTCATCCCCTTCACGAATTTGGATTTGGTAGTACACACTCTATAATTCAATCTTACTAAAATATCATTCTTCGACTAACACGTCCATCATATCATCCAATCTTAGAATTGGGAACAGATACATAATTTTGATTTTATTTATGGCCCTATTATCCACATGCATTCTCTAGTATCCATCCTTTTTAGGAGTCAATAGTGCAAGAGTTACACATGGACTCATGATTTCTCTATCTAACCTTTTTCTATCTTAGATCACCATGTTCCTTTTCAACTCCTAACACTATATCAAACTCATCTTATTGGCTACCTAATTTATAAGGGCCGATCCTAGGATCAAATCAATATTGAGTTGTATATCCCACTTTGGAGGTAATCCATTTCGTATCTCATATGGTACAACATATTTGCATTATTCTAGTACCTTCACTATCGCAACATGGTATATCCAAGCCTTTATTTCCATCTTCTTCTACATTAGTGCATAAAAAAACAAACTTCTTCAATTTTTGCTACAAAATATTTTAAAACCAATAAGCCTGACACTCTTCTCTTCTATAGACACAAAATCACACACTTTGGGTAACTATCTAGTCATGATTGCACAATACTATTCATATGATTACTAAGTAAAATTAGTACTAATTAACCCATGTATTTGGCCACCTTTATTTTCTTTCTGTTATAACTTCTTGTTTTAAACCCTTATTTGCTCAGTATTCCTTTTAATACCTTGAAATTTATCATCATAGACTCCACTGTCCACCAAGATGCCATCATTAGGTGCCCTCATCCCCTTTTCAGCATCCCCAAAGTATACTTTGTTCATAATTTTGGGTCCTTCCTAGTATTTTGAGCATCTTATCTTTTCAAAAGTAAGCCTTATCAGTGGTTAGTTATCAAATTCAAGTAAGGGAATCGTATAAGTATAAAGTTATGTTATCATAATAATGGACCAAGCACTAAGCATTAGCTATCACAACCTAAGGTGGCATCCATCAATAATTTATGACTTCCATTCCATCCATCTAAACCCATCCAAGGGAAATAAGGGTTGGTTATTCTTCCTATACTTTATAGGAGGTAATTTAATTCTATTCCATGCACACATCTATTACATTTTTACATCTAGCTTATTTTCTCACTATCAAGTGTGTCACGCATAAGATCCACTTAGGGAACAATTCCACACACACACGCAGCACATAAAAATGTATTGTTTCAAGATATAGTGTAGTGCTTATTTGTAAGTTAACTATTTTGACAACCGAGGAAAGTCTCACCCCTTATTTTGCATCTTTTTTTTTTAGGATTCAATGTATCTTTTAGGGTTTTATAGGAAAATACTTCATTGTAGATTTCCAATGACTTTGGTGATCACTATGCGACCTCATAGTGACCAAAGGTGAACAATAATGAATACCTCATGCTCACTCAAAGGAGGTTTTATAATCATTTCCATAAACCAAAGAACCTGAAACATGCCTATGGATCTTGCAGCACCCCTGTTAATATCCATTCACCATAGTCCAACTTAATCTTCCATATCTACATTTTTCTGAGATTCAAAGGTAACGGTTAGTTAGTGCTTTGTATTTTAAAATTTTCCATATGCTTATACATCTCGGATTTCTTTGAAATAATCTAAGGATTCTTAACCTCTCACTTCACTTAGGTTTTTACTTCATTTCTTAGTTTGTGTGGGTTAATTTTTGTGCTAGTTATTTTTTCATTTTATGTAGCAATAACAATTAGATTAGGCATATATTTCCATATTTAGCTTAATCTTAGGGGATAAGTGATACCACACTAGCCACATTCATCATTACACACTTATGAAATCCTTCTACTTCCACTCTACCTGTAGCAGCTTATAACATCACACATAGTCATGAAAATCCTAAATGGTTTACTTTGATTTACAACTTATTATATAAACAAACCACTCCTCGTGTTCAAAAAATCATAAATATCATCATTTACGACTTGAGGCTACTTGTTATGTCATCATCATGATAGAAGTATTAAAACGTGAACTTAAGGGTTGTATCTTACTTTGTTTAGGTTTTCCGATATCCCCCACTATTTCGGTAAGTACATGATGACATGTGTGGTGGTCATTTTTTGGTAAAGGCATCTTTCAAAAGATTTTTGTAAAGGATATTACTAGCCTACTATGGAACATGACTCGCCTTCGAATATGCTACTTGTTGCAAGAATTTATAGAAGCATAAAATGATCACCACATTCCCACATATGATCTCAAACCGATCGTGCCGACATGGCCATTCTCTCTCATATATTTTGACCTAATTGGCATGATAAATCTTGAATCAGATGATGGACATAAATACATTATTCCTACCACCGAATATTTACCAAATGAGTCATAGTAGTCCCACTATTTAATATAATAGGAACTAAAATTTGAAGTTTCCTCACTACCCATATCATTACACACTTTGGCTGTTCCATCTACCATTATCATTGATAATGGATCTTCCTTCAAAAATAAGGAGGTTAAAAAGTTTTGTGCAAAATTCAAAATTCATTCTCTACTCCTTATTTCTAGTAAGACAATGGCCAAGATGATGCCACCAATAAAAGTAATTTCAAAATGTTATGCAAGACAATTTCTTCTACTGGTGATGACTACCATAATCAACTATTTTCTACTTTTGGGTTTATTGCACAAGCATGTTTACACCTAGTAATGCAACTACTTTTTCACTAGTCTACGATCCGAGGTCATCAACCCAGTCAAACTTTAGAAGCCCTCATTGTGTATTTATCTCAAAGGCATACTTAAAGACAATAAATACCTTTAAAATCACCTTCATGAGTTAGAGATGTTAGAATACCATCATGTCCATGTACTAAAAATATTCATGCATATCAGTCCCGCATCACATAAGCATAGAATCATAAAATTCATCCTCATGAGTTCAACATATGCAACCTTGTCATAATATAAACTAATAAAATATGAATTCGAACCTCCTTTTAAAGGTAAATTTAAGCCCAATTTTCTTGGTCCTTACATTATTACTAACAAAATTTATGGTGGAGTCTACCATGTTGCCTCTTTTTGGGAAAGTGGCTAAAAATCACTAAATGTCATGTATCTTAAGAGATACTACAAATAGAACAACAATCATTACTATATGATGCACTCTTGTGATACAATTCAAAGTTAAGTTTTGAGAGCATACTATACACATGAACCTCACACACCACACATTATATATTCAAATTTACATATTACATACTTCTCATAGTGTGCATCATACAGCTTAAGACATCTTCTCTCAAAAAATCTACTATATACTTTGTGAATTATTCACTATACCCATTCACCCTACATATCTCTTACCTCTAATGCTACTCATCATTGTGGTCATTACCTTGTGACATAATCTAGTTCCAAAATATATACTCAATTTTTGAGGGTATAAATCTCAAATGTACCTCATCACACTCATGTTTTTAATTAACTCACTCATTTAATCATGTGTTTACACTCTATAATTTGAGTTTTGATAATCACATCTTTTTTGACACACATTCAAACCATTTCTCTATAAAGCACTCTTGTTTACTATTTATTCTTGACTTCCGAGGGGGCATATACAAATAAACATAATTGCATACATACACATCCACTTGGGGGAACGTGGCTCCTATCATTGTAATTACATTCCTTTTTGAACCATCGACAACATACTACATATCTTGTATTCATTTACTCTTTCTCACTTATGCTTTTACATGTTAACTCTATTACACTTCATAGATGGATAACTTGTAGATCTCATTATCTTTGTTAGACACACATGTGCGTTCACTTTCCTTTTTACTTATGATCAAAGAATATATAGATCCATACACACATCATGGATGATTAGATCAATACCTTGTACCAATACCATAATGGCTCATGGTGCATCAAATTTCTTACACTACAAGTGCATTTGTTTCATTTTGTATTATAACACACTACTATATTAGATTGTAAATGTTTTTAAATACTTTGAATCTTTCAAACACAAGTGATGGGTCCTCATGTGCATTTGTTTTAGAGTAATATATGCTTCTATGGTTGTTTGTTACAATGCTTGTCATTCTTTACTCTTTTTATTCTCTCTCTATATGGGATTTTCCTTTCTCTTGTGTGTACATGTGTCTACTTTTAGCCTTTCTACCTTGATTTTCTTGCTACATCATGAGTTATGTCCCATGTTTGCATCCCAATTTTTTTCATCTCCATTTTTTTCTTGCGTGTTTACATTTTCTTCGTGTGTTTTAGCTTACACATTATTTTCTTAGCTTAAAATTTGTCTTTTACATGCATTTTTTCTCTTACTAACACTTGTCTCCTAGTCACTTTATTTATGCATGCCTTGGTTTCTACCATGCACATTCCCTTCCCCCTATATGCCACAATTTCATCACAACGATCAGTCCTCATTTAAGATGGATACTCATTCAACAACATCACATGCACTCAAAACAATCTGGGGCATCATTTGGGTGAATCAGACACCCCTACAATAGTATATAGTCATTTCACAACACAACATAGTATCGGACATCAGAATTTTAAGTTTTCAGGACTATGAATCACAATGGATTCCTTAGAAAAACACATACCTTTATGGATGCCTATAACTAGGGGGAAGTTACAATACATTTGAAAGTTCAAAAAATTCTATAAACTCCACACATAGTGGATTTTATAGTTCACATAGTCCTTAACAATTTGGGGTTAAATGAATTGGTCATATTTCGGACACCATCTCGCACTAGAGTCCTAAATTAGAGGAAGTAGATTAAGGTTAGAGAATTACACAAAATTTTTCTCCATATAATTCTTTGATGACATGGTGTGAGATCACCTAAAAATCTTGTTGAGTGTAATTGGTGTGAGATTTCTCAAATAATTCGCTTTGACTAAAAATATTCAGAACCTTTCTACACCCATTTTCTCATCATGGATCTAGAGCACATATTTCTTTTACACATTTTTCATTTTACAAACTTCTTTTCATGCCTTGTTTTAATACGTATACACACATATTGACTACTTGTTTATTATTCTCTTTCATAGGTCTATCCATATGGGAAGTGGTATTCAACATCATTCATCACTTCACAACATCAAAATAACAATCATATCGATAGTGACACTGATAATAGGCACATCACAACATATAAACATGCGTTTCCACCCTAGGATCATTTATCATCATCAATTTTTTCTACTTTTTATTCCTTATCATCTACACTTCACATTTTTAAATCATTCCATGCTTTTTCATGTGCCTCGTGATGCTCCTCTACATCGATTTACATGGTTATTATGTAGGAATCTCTATCTAATTTATATTACCAAGCTTTCTAGTCACCAACATAAAGTGGGGGAAAATGTAGACACAAAATTATTCACTTTGGGTAACTTTTTGAGTCCTCATTTTATTCTACTATTGATATGATTCATATGTAAGAATAGTACTAATTAACCCATGTCTTTGGCCACCTTTATTTTCTTTTTGTTGCCACTTATGGTATTAAACCCTTACTTTCTAATTCTCTATTTAATACCTCGACATTTATGAACATGGACACCAATACCCATCCAAGATGCCAACTCAGGCACCCTCATCCCCTCTTCTAACACTTAACCTTAATATACTTTTTTCACACTTTTTGGGTCCTTTCTAGTTGTTTGACCATCTTATCGTTTTGGTAGTCGGCCTTTTCAAGGTTAATTAAAAAATTAAAGAAAGGGAATCATATAAATATAAAGTTATGTGATCATAATGATGGACCAAGCCCTAAGAATTAACTATCATTACCTAATGTGGCATCCATTTAGCATCTAAGAGCTCCATTCAATCCATGTAGAACCATCCAAGGGACACAATGGCTGGAAATTATTCTTACAACTTCATAGGAGGGAAGTTCATTCTATTCCATGAACATATCTATTTTGTTTCTTTACATCTATATTATTTTCTTCCTATCGAGTACGACGCGCACAAGAATCACCTAGAAAAATTCCACACAAACAAACATCAAACTACATTGTGTTTGAGATGTACTAAAATGCTCAGTTTTAAGTTCATCATTATGACAGCTAAGGACACTTTGAACCCTCATTTTCCATCTTTATTTTTTAGGATTTTATGTCTCTTTGAGGATTTTAGAAGTCAATACTTCATTACAAGTTTCTAGTGAATTTGGCGATCATTGTGTTACCTCATAGCGCCAAAAAGTGAACAAAAAAAATACATTATGACCATGCAGAGGTGATTTTTGAGAAATTCTCTAGACTTAGGGCACCCACGGGCACCCTTTTCTATCTCTAGGCACCCCATGTCTAGCTTATTCTTCCATATTTGCATTTTTATGTGCTTCAAGTGCAATAGTAACTTCTTCGTTTTTTATATTTTTCCATCTCTATACACCTCCAATATTTGTGAAAAATAAGATAAGGCTTATTACAATCTCTTTACACTTAGGTTTATACTTCATTTCTTAGTTTCCTTCATCTAATTTCGTGTTGAATTTTTTATTCATTTATCTGCTACAATGACAATCATATTAGTTATATATCTTCATATTTAGATCAATAATATTCTTCATGAAGTGTAACAATACCACCTTTACACCAACCTTCAAAAAGTGTTTAAATTTTTTTCACTCCATCATGTGAAAACCTTTCTATCATATTACCAAGGAGTCCCCAATAATATATGACATGCATCCATCTGGATAACATCACACCACACCTCATCCTTTTAGGTATTCCCAATGGAAAAATTTTAAGTAATATTTTAGGTATGACTACCTCATTTCCATTCTTTAACCATGATATACGATATGGAGACAAGGTTCTTCTCAAATTTCAAAATGAGTTTATCAACCATCAAAATCGAGACCATATTTTCACAACTACCACCATGAATAATAATTTTACATAATTTTCCTCTAAAGGTATATATTTTTTGAAATATATATGTCCATAGCCAGGAATCATCACCAAAACCATATTATTCTTTCTTGTTTTTTAGATGATCATAATCCTCCTTATCATGAGGGTTTCACCCAAGTTTGCAGAAACCTCCATTTCTTCTTCCACTTCAGCTTCATCCATATTTAGTCATGGATGTTCGGCATAGCCATCCATACTATGTAGGATAGTGCATCCACTCAAAATATTTGTTCCCTTCTTCACCACATCGATAAACTATATACTTCCTTGTGAGGCTATTCCAACCCCTTCCTACATTATAATATCTTCCCCTCTAAAAACCCTTACCCCTTTGGTACTTATCACAACTTTTACTAGATCCTTGATGCCCTTCTCGCATTAGAAGATTCACCTTTTAAAGAATCAAATCTACTTATGCCTATCATTGGAGATAATTATGGCACTCTCTTTACACCTCTTCTAAAATTATTCCTCTTGTTCTTTTCTTCTAATTTTAATGCAATATGATAATAAAATCTAGGATATGGATCCGAAGTATATGAAATTCATCTTGTATGGTATAACTTAACCCATTTACATAAGTCAGTATCCTTCTGCTTTTCAAACTCTCCTTACTTGTTCCACCCATATTTTATAGCTTGTAAATTTCATTCGTATACTTTCAATTCTTGGATCCTTATGTCTTAGGTTTTTAAATCTTCCAAATTGTTCTTGAGAATAATCTAAGGAAGAAACATTTATTTCATCTTCTTCACCATTTTATTCCAATTTCAATATTTCGTATTCTTTCCTTTTTATTTAATTTTGTAGTTGATACCACTAGATCAATTCTTGTACGAGAAACATATTACATGTAAACTTAACCTTATTCTCTCTAAAAGGGTTTTCCACTCAAATATTTTTCCATGCGATTCAACGATTTAATAAATTCCTCTAGTCATAACCTCCACCATAATCATGAACATTAATCTTGATGTCATCATGATTTCCTCTAAATATTGGATCAATGTCTCCTTAAATGGTCTCTTATTTAATGTTTCTTCATATTTTCATTTTATTCTTCATTTCCTAGTTCATTCATTAATGGAGGCAATTCTTCACTATCACTATCTGGGTCTGCATGCCCATTTGCATATCTCCATCTAAGGCACGTAAATTTCTCATGCAAGCTCATAAAATTTTCTTTGTAGCTCCTCCATATGCCTATTCATCTCACCTAAACTCCACTCCTATGTCTATCAATGTTTATATAAAATAGAGGCAATTAATTTCATAGAAAAATGTAATATATATTACATTAAGTCTTCTCGCAAGATCTAAATCCATGTCTCATACCAATTAATGTGAATCTTGTTGCAAGAGGTTGAAATAACTCCAAAACAAACACAAATAATTTTTAAAAAATAAAGAGCATTCAAAATAGTTTTCTTCTCATTATTAAATCAACACTAATCATTTACAATCTTACAATTTTACTATTATTTCCCACTATCTCTAAGAAAAACCTAAAATGGAAAAAAAAATCCTAAAAATCAAATAACTCTAGAAAGAAAAACACCTTAGATGGAACCCAAATTTAGCGTTAAAATATTCCTTTATAAATTACGTTGTACATCAAATCTTTTCTTATTAAATAAAACAAAGATAAAGACATTAAAACTCTAAGTGTTAGATAAGTGCTAGACAAAATGATTAAAAATATTTAGAGCCAATTTTAGACCACTAGATGAGTTAATTGGGCCCAAAAAAAGATACCAAAAAGTCACCTATCCTTTCAAAAATGTAGGAATTGCACATTACTAATCAAAATATAACACCCTGGAAAATTTCAAGACAATCCGAATAGTTGGATGAAATGTTATGGGTATGGATGTTATGCTCTCCACTATCATTTGTCACTCCGACTTTTCTTGAAAACCAAATTTGCACTTATTTTTGTAAAAAAAAAGCATACCTAAGCTACAATATTCAAGAACACATTTTTATAAAATTAAAACTACATATGATTCAGTTGGAATAACCTTGGTGATAACTTTGTCATGATTATACCGAAAGCTACACTCCATTTCAGACTCTATGTAGTTGTCGTATTTGTTTTTTCGATTGTAATCATGTCCCATTAAAGATAAGTTTTTCCATTGTACACATCACTCACAATACATGGATACACTAATTTTTTCCCCAATGTAATGGGTACCATCAAATTCAAAATAACACCCTTCCTATGCTCTAATAGTTTAGTCCAAATGCAGTTCTTATCTCATTGTCTTGTTTCAAGGATGATAGTAGATATTAATTTATCATTATAATTCTTTTAACAAGATAGGTATATATATGAGTTTATTTTCTAAAAAAATCCATAATTGTGACATGGAAACAATTGTGACAAACCTAAACAAAGATTTCAAATAAGAGAAGAGTGATGAAGAATACTAATGCAAAGGACCCAAATGAAAGTAATGTGGGACCAAAGCATATGTAATGGCCATAATGTATGGATCCTAGGGCCCATTGTGTGCACTTTGTATGAAATTTATCAAAATAAAAGAATCAAGACATGAATACAAGGATCCTTATGACTTGAGAAAATGTAGAGGAAGAAGTTCAGAAAACCATGAGGAGTCACAATTGAATAAACTTAAATAACTAGAAAAGAAGGATTTGTGTCACTAATTTCTAATATTATTTCTCATAAATCATGTATATAATAACATACTAAAATTTTAATTTTATACTATTCTTGAGAATTGTATTCCTACAATATTATTAGAAAACATCTTCACAGACTCATGTTGAGCCTCTCTTAAATCAACTAATATTCTTCTCAACTATATATCTTGTGTGAAAAATATTAAGTATTTTCATATTCATATTTACTAAATAATAAGTTAATATTTCATGCTTCTTTGATGAACATGAACTGAAACCACTTCCCGATGTGAAATAATAAGCTAAAGTAGACTTCATTCGATAAAGAGAACCTCCTCAATATGAATTTTTGTATCTGATTAAACACATGATAAATTGATTGGTATTAACTTACTACCATGATAATAATTATTTCTTATTTATTTAAAAACTCTTTCCACTACTTACAAATACTTTAAACATGGATTACTCAGAAATCTATAAACTAGTAACACCTAATAACTCAAACTTTTCTTTTTAGTGACTACTTCTTTCCAAAGAAATATTTATCACTATAGGAAAATAATAGTCTTGTGTATTGTTCCTCTTAAAGGAATCCTTCTTTACTTTCATTTCATCAAGTAGTTTTACCTATAGCTAGGTTTTGCAAATCTTTAGGTTCACTAGCCATCGATGACAATGCAAATATAATATATTGATCATAAGCATCATCACAATAGTTAAAATCATGGTATTTCATCCTTTTTATCCTCTTCTCATAATTATGATCAAATATTTTATTTTATGGATGTGGATTCAAAGAATGTGTGTGTTTAATCAATTTTGATGTAGATATATGATTAGTATTTTGGAAAGAGTTAGAATTGTTTCCCATTGAGTAATAAAACCTATTCCAAAAATAATTGTAGTCCCTAAAAATATTCTTCTAGAAGATTTCCCCTTCACTAAAAACCTTTTATGAATCATGCCTTGACTTGTGTTAAGTAGTATTTTTCATTTTCATTCAAATTGGAAAAAAATTCATCTCTTGATTACACTTGGATTTTTAACATATCATTTAACTTATTGAAATTATATTTCTAACTTTCATGTAATTTGAGAAACCCAAATAAGTAATACAAATTTTCTCTCCATCCTATAATCCCATATTTTATGAGAGATGATAATATGAATCATCTAAGATCTTTGGCTCCTCCTTTTGGTTATCTTAGAAATCCTTCTTTTTATCATCTTGATTAGTTAGATTTTTATCTACTAGTATGCTATAGTTTTGTATAGAGTGTAGTATATTTTAATAATAATGAAAATAATGTTTCTCTTACCTCTAGTTGTGAAGTAATTTTGATCTTTCCTATTTTATTTACTTAAATTAATTTTTTTAGTACCTACTCATAAGTCTACATTGAATTTATGGCATATAATATCATATTATACTCATGTGACAACAGAGAACCGAATAATTGTTAAAAAATGTTGGATTCTTTTCCTTACTATCCTCAAGAGTTATCACAATATCCAATGATCGATCATGTACAATATCTCCATTTTTTCATAATAATATACTTATCATCTATGATTTCTCCATAAACCCTTATTATATATGAACAAAATAATGTATCTTTATTCAAAAGTACCCAACTCACTCATCATCTAACATTCTCAAATTGTAAATATTCATTTTACTTAAAGGGTTTGAATCTTTATATTTATTTCCTTTTGAAAAACCTTGATATTAAGCCTCCAATATATTCCAAGCCTCTTTAGCATTATTATTTCCCAAAATTCTTGGATAGATGCTAGTATCTAAGCACTCTTGATATAATAAATCTTATACACATTAATTTTCTTCTACCTTTTTCCCCTTGTTTTAACCTTTAGAAAAGGTAGTCCAATATTTATTTGGATTGTATCCATGATTGAAATTTTCCATACCTCTTTCAAAATAATAATTATCTTCAATTACTATCTCCAATCCTAAAATATTTCAAAATTGAAGATGGGGATATTCATAAAACAAGAATTCATCAAGCCATCATTTAATGATAATGGAAAACTATAATTCTACATATCTATTTGACAATGATATAGTACCAAATGACGGTTCATGATAATGAATGATTTAAAATAATATCTTAAATACTTTTTAAATGAATGTAATGATCATGCAATATTTTTCTAGATTAAGTAATAATTGAACTAGTTTTCTTGTATGTGAGATTGAAAAATATGTTTTATACAAGTCCACATGATGGATCAAAATATATATGGTTTTATAATCAACTAGTGGAATATAAAAAAGTTAAACACATTACAAAAAGTAATGTTTCTTGTAAAAATTCACCCCACTTCACATTAATTGAACTAAATAATAAACAAGGCTATTATAGTGATTACAATAATATTTTTCTTAACTTTTTAAAAAAAATAATCATAATAACTCATAAAACATATATGTAAAATAAAAGAAAATGTAGAAGAATGAAAAAGACTCAAGATGATAAAATTCATCCACTACTAATCTATGGTCAACATACAAGAATCCAAACTTAGTTTAAGTGAAACATGTAGATGCCTATAATACATCCCAATGAACCTTAGCACATGAATATCTTACAATAATATAAATGGGTCAAAATAAGAATAATTTTATGCATGATAAAATACAAATTGTTTTTACCTATGGATATGAAGGTATAATTAATCAAACTTGGTTAAGTGTGCATTTAATGAATCTGCACTCTAATGCGCACTTCCATTCTAAAAATAGAATTACAAAAGTAGATTTTTATACAATTTCAATAAACTAACAAACAATGAAAACATATATAAACTTATACCTTTTTTTATTAATTAATAAGTGCCCTATTCTCATCATACTAAAATTTCATTTCATACTAATTTACCTTAGCATTTAATTTTTAAAATGTTCCTTTTGAATCATTTGAAATTTAGTGAATACCTCATTCAATAATTTTATGTATTAGGTAAAAAAATGGGTAGTCCTTAATCAAATATTTTGTACAACATCCTAAAGTATAAAATTTTAACATTAAAAACGAAATACTAAAGACTATACAATAAAATGTATAGACTAAATATACAACACTAAACACAAACCCCTAACTCTAAGCATTAAATCCTTAGCACAAATCTTGAACCATAAATAACACAGAAAGAACACATAAATGGGAATCCAACACCTTAAAATATTAATCAACACCATAAATTTTGTAGACACACCCCATATGCTACTAGGTTACTCTCAACAACAAAAACCTTACAAGGCTTTCTAAACCATAAACCTTAAACAACAAAATTGTTAGGTTTAGGATTTAGTTTAGTTTTATTTTTATTGTATAATGTTAATGGTTTAGTGTAATGCCCTGCTCGGGCATTGACTTTCACTCTTACGTCCTTGTCCTTTTGTGTGTCATGTGTATACTTCCAAAATTTACATACATGTTCACCAGGACACTTGCAAATACAACATATGACGAAAATCCCGTCTCCATTATGGTTTTGATGGATGCCCATAGGCTGTTCCAAACATCCCATTTTGGCACGAAATTTACACCTTGTGGCGTCTTTGCTTTACACCTACCAAAGGTTGTGGAGGCTGGATTTACACCTAGCTGAGAGGATGTACATGAGTATGAATATGCAGGCACATATTTTAGTTTACACAGCATGCTTTATCTCCTTCTTGGCGTGGCATGGTGGCAGTCTTTTTCCTTTACTTTATTGATTGTATGTGCAGGCTGAAATGCATCTTCCTAATGCTTTGACCACTCTCTTCTGGGTCGCCATATCTTGTTTTCTATGTGGATTCTTGTTGAATTTTAATGTTACCTGGCAAGGTGGGTGCATGAAAATGAAGGCCACCTACTTCTTTAATTATTTCATTTATGCTTGTTTTGTACCACGTGCCTTGGGTAAGAAATATCTCTTCCCTTTTTGGAAGTGGGCCGCATATTTTAATTTGAGTTGTTTTAGCAAATCTTTCCCAGATTTTCTTCTTGCTAGCTACGTAGATTGTTGGGGATTGTGCAAGACTTTTGTGTCCTTTTACCTCAAGCCACACTTAATTATTTTTCTCTCGATTACCGCCACTTAGCTTTCAAATCAGATTTTGTTTTTGATATTCCCTGTGTTTATCTGTTACCTTCTCTGGCTTTATTGTTGGCCGCGTGAGTTGTGTGGTGAAGGGACTTCGCTTGCTACACTTCCCTTCCTTGCTATCCCGACCTCACCTTTGGGTTTGATATGGTGGTTTTAGATGAAGCTGAAGCTAGGGAAGTAGGCGTGTTACCTCCACTTTCATTGGGTGTCTGCGGGTGTGTTCTGTCGGGATCCACAACACGACCTACACAAAGAAATAAATAGCTGTTAGGTAATGCATGTCAAAGATAGTAGAAGCCTTCGTGAGCACCTCCAACAAGCAGGTCATCCAACTATGTTGTTATCTGTTCAGTATCGACTGCATCCTCAATTCGGGATTCTCCTTCAAGGTATTTTTATCAAAATCGACTATGTGACAGTGAGAGTATTACCAGAAGACCTGATGAAATTTATTTCTAAGATTCTCTATTGATTTCTTACTTGTCTTACGATGTAACTCATGGAAGAGGATCTCATGGAGGCGGATCTGTTTCATATCAGAATATTCATGAAGCACGATTTTCTTTGCAATTATATGAGCTTCTTCAACGAGTCACTGAGTTGGCAGGCATAAAGATTTCTGTTGGAATTATCACACCTTACAAGCTACAAAATGTAATGTTTTCACCGAGAGTTTGATGTTGTCCTTAAATCTGATGAAGGAAAAGGTTTATTTATCATTACGGTAGATGCCTTTCAGAGCCAGGAGCGTGATGTAATCATTATGTCTTGTTTCCGAGCTTCAAATCCTCAGCAGGCCGAGCTTCTTGAATCCTTCAAGGCCTTAGGTGCTAATATAGTCCATGGATCTCTGGAAGATCATGCAAGTCTTGTGGAGACAATCAAAAAGTGGATGTGGTCATCTCCACAGTGGGAGGGACGCAGATAATGGATCAGCTTAACATTATCAAGGCAATCAAAGAGGTTGGAACCATCAAGAGATTTCGCCATCTAAATTTGGAATTGATTTTGATGGATTCCATGCAATGAGCCTACAAATACCGTATGGGGTTACAAGGTCAAAATCCATAGGGCCATTGAGGCAGAAGGAATTCCCTACACATTTGTTTGCAACAACTATTTTACCTCGTATTTTGTGCCAAATTTGGGGCAACCAGCCTTACCGCCCTACCAAGGGATACAGCTTTCGATTTTAGGGATGGAAATGCCAAAGTTTTTTTTGTGAAAGAGGAAGATATTGGCACTTTTACCATCAAGGCAAAGGTGACCCAAGAACTCAACAAGAAATTGTATTTGAGGCTTCCCGCTAATACATATTCTTTCAAGGACTCTCGTAGCTTTGTGGGAGAAGAAGATAGGCAAGACTCGGAGAAAAAGGCAAGATATTTCTACACCTTTCTACTGCTATAATATTTACAATTATTGCAAAATCAAACCGCTTTTTCCTTGCATTGATTTTTCACTTGATGTCATGATGGGAGATTTCCCTTTCTCGCTTCTCTCTTCTTGCTTTTTCTTTTATCGTTGTCGCATGTTGGTCAAAAAGGATGCATGTGCCTTCTCCTCTCGAATGTTATGTTTCTCTTACTAGAATGATAGACCTTCATCTATTTGTATATGTATTAATTCTTCTCTCGCGATTGAGTCAAGTTATTTTGTTGATTAACTAGTATTTTTGATATTATGGAAGTAAGTTACGATAAATATGAAGCTCCTCCCGAGCACCCAAGTTGTATTTTGACATTTTTTTGTTAGCCCTTCGCAAGTCCTTTGATAACCTTTTGGCATCGAGAAAGAAAGGTCAGAGGATTGTGTGAGCAATGCGTGGCTAGCCAAACTTTAGAGTTTTGGTATTAAAACTAGTAGAATGAAAAGGTTTGTGTGCAATGTGTTTTTCCGTCTCATGTGTTTAGACTCTTACTATCTTTCATCTTGTTTCTAGGCTTTTAAGTCCATCCTCAAGAAGTACCTTGACCATCCCTATCAACTTGAACCATAACTAGCTTTTTTGATCAACTAAGTCGGAGGTTTCATTGTGCGAATCCAAGACTTCATTGACACTAGAATAGTTTGGTCTAATCCCCTCTCGGAATTATTGCTAATGGCGTTCTTCTATTTTTTTCCTAACTTGCATTAATTTCTCCTTGTAATGTTAACGCTATTAATTAATATTGATCGGTTTTATGCACATAATTACCGTAACGGCTTAGGATGGAAATTTCCTTAAATGTAATTAATCTTTGGGAAAAACTCGCTTTTCATTCGATAATCTTATGGATTCACAAAAAAATGGAAGGTTTTTTTTTTTTTTATAATGTCACTTAGAAATTATGTTTGTATCTATTTGTGCGACGGTCGATCGTGTTACCAAGGGTCATTTTAAAATATGGTTGTTTTGGGATATGGGTAATTTATTTTAAGTTAACCAAACATTAGTATTGTATTAGAGATTTGCAAATCTTTAGTGTTATAAAAATTTGTTGATGACATTATTGTATACTCTTGTTGACAGAACCCCTTCTTCTCTCGCATGTTTGCATACTAGCCTATAAGACTTGGACCCTTCTTGGATGATTGGAAAATCTTTGTAGTTAATGGTCAAAACTAATATACTTTTTTTTCACCTCAAAACTTATGTTGTGTGTATAATTTATCTAATTTCCGGTTTGAAACTTGATTATACATGGATTTTTGTGTTAATTTTTAAACCCGTGGTTCCCCTTTCTTGGGCCAATCAACTCTTGTTCTTTTAGAAATATATTAATTTAGTCTATGCATTTGGTACCTTTGATAAATTTCTAGATGGTTGGTGTATATATCAAATCTTAATCTTGTAATTATGGTTTAATTACTTACTTGATGGGAATTCTATTTTTGCTAGATTATTTGTTTTCTCCTTATAGGGCCAAGGGCCATTCTCTTACGATCAAGCTATACTTTCGTTGCTTTTACTCCTAACTCAAGTACAAGGTCTTCCCTTCTTTGATTGGCATGATGAAGACTTTATTATAACTTGATGTGTTGATAGTGTTTAGAGGTTTGAACCAATTCTTGTAATAAAGTGCTTCCTTTTTGTGGTATTGTTAGATAATAGTTATGGTGGTTTTGTGTAGCCTTATCTTGCTCAGTTCTCGTGAACTGACTCTTGTAGAAAATTTGCTGCAGATGGATTTTGCATGTAGATGAGGGATAGATTTGTAGAATTTTGTCATCAACCTCGGTTGAGAAGATCCTTGCTCGAAACCTTTTATGTTGTTCAACTATTGTTAACGCCCAGCTGGGAAAGTTTAAAAGAGGATTAATGTCTTAGTATAAAGTATCATGTGACTTTGTCATCTCGAACTTTGGAAACCTTGTATTGTTTGACCATCATTGAAATTATAAGAAAATTTGGTTATTGTTGTTGAGTGACTTTGTTGGAGTATCAGTATTTTAAGAATTGATGTAATCTTGTTTTGTTCTTGTAAATGAGTGTTGCTACAACCTTGCCTTGAGAATAAATTTTGAGTTAAACCTTGATATGACTTAGTAATATAGTGTCATAAGTAAACTAACCTAGGATTGTTTAATACTTCGGAAGTTAAATTAAAAGTTGTATTCAAATAAAGTAACGTAGGGGTCACCAACTTGAGAGCAAGAAATTCTTTAAGTAAACAAGGGCAGGACTATCATTGCAAGTAAACTTTATATCATGATATCCCTAGCTACACTAGCGAACATTATCCTTTTTATGGTGAATTCTTAGAATGATCCTAAGGTGAAACAAATTGTTAGTTGATATAAGATAATAAGATTTAATAAGCCAGAGAAAACAAATTGGAGACCTCACCATCTTTCTCACCGCCATTTGGAAAGTGAATTTTTACTCCTTGTTAATACTTTTAGCGAAGCCTAAGTAAAGTTGTTAATAATTCTAGTTAAGAGTCCTAGCTTCAATTAGATACTGGCAATAACTAATGAGGTCCTAAAGATGTTTCATCTCGACCTTCTCCCTCTAACCCTTTTTCAAGGCACCTTGTATCCCTTCTCTTAAGTGTGTTGAACTTAAAACCATGTTGTTTGGGCAAGAACAAATCTTAGTAGCATTAGTGGTGAGCGGATGGCCTTGTGGAATTTAAATACTCCTTTTTCTTGATAAACGAATTAAGCAAATAAATGTCATAATAGAGAAGATTAAAGATGATTACTCAATGTAAAAAGAATAAACTTAGCTTGGTAAGATGAATTGTTTGAATCATGTCTTGAGCCTCCTTGAAAACGTAAGTTAAGAACTGCAATATGTCTTTTTAAAATAAATATCCCTCAAGAATATCTCATTGTGGTTTGCCCTATTGTGTAAAGTGTGTCATGTGGTTGGACTTCTATGTTGTCCGCCAAAAGAAAAAGTGTATTATCCTTTTGGGTGTGAACGTTTCCGTGCTTTGAATTTGTGGTCATCCCCATGAAAAGTGGTTCTAAGAGTTGGTTATAGCTTTACGACGACATGTTGTGTCGTGTTATGTGTCGAAGAAATTCAAAAGAAAAAAATATCCTGTCTTTTCTTTATGTGTTGTTCGTGTGTGAATTTTTAGGTCGTTACATTTAGTCTCACAAAAAAAAATTATTCAGTGGTCTATGGTTTCCTCAATAATAATATAAGGACACCATAAACAATACCAAAGACCATTAAATGCTCATTTTATACCTTAAACTCATGCAAAATGCTATAGAATATTGGGTAAACTTGAATACGAAAACTTACATTAATATTGTGAATGCATCACTTATACTAATTTTTCTTTATCCATCTTGACTATATATTAGTAGTAGATGATATTTTTCATATCAAGTCTCTTTTAATCTTCTTTAGTTTCCTTTATTTTACATATAATGTTTATGAGTCATTATTAGTCTTGTGATTTTCATTCAAGATGAGACAATTATTATTGTATTGACTATATTAGCCTTGTTTTATGTTTAAATAATGTAGACACCAAAATATGCACTTATTAGTATTAGATTACCCTTTTGGTATGCTATTATATACATGATTTATGAGAAAGAATATTAGATATTAGTGACAAATGGATGCATTTTCTATTGTTTTTAGTTTATTCGAATTTGACTCCTCATGGTATTATGAACTTCTTCCTCTACCTTTGTTGTATTGACATGGATCCTTTTCATCATTTATGAATTGTTGTTTTTTCTAATATTTTTGGACCAAAATGTATGGAATGTATCATAACAACAAGATGGTATGTGTCATTCAATAGCCTTTATTCCCACCTTAATTAAATTTAATTATTTTACATTGGGATTCTTTATCACTCTTCTCGTATTCGCATATTTTATTTTGGCTCACTGTTTCATGTTACTACCGTGGAAATTTTCAGCAAATAAATTCATATATATATATATATATATATATATATTACGTTCAAAAATATGGAAAAATTGAATGAATGGCAGCAAAAAAAATGTTTTGCGGGCCCTCAGTAACCTCTGAAGCCCAATACGACCAAAAATGCTTGGAAAGCGTTAAAAAAGGCCCAAGATGTAGTTTTGGATGGTCCTCCTTTGGAAAATGTTGCCCGGAAAAAAAAAAAACATGCTTAATGGAGAAAACAAAAAATTTACCCTAAATTTAGGGATTTTCTCGCTAAATATTTAGCGACCTGTTTAGTTATAACTAACAGGTTTAGTGAAGGTTTTTCAGCTAAATAGCCCTCCAGACTTGGCGGCTTCACTAAATTTTTCTCCAAATTTAAAAATTTGTGATTTGAACCATGCACCTCCCACTCCTAAGTCGCTTCCACTTATCCAACTCAGCACTATGTGCGCTTGGCATATGAAAAGAACAAACTTGTATTTAAATAAAGGTGAATTTACTCACCTCTTAACAATGGCGACTTGGCAAAGGATAGGGCTCCACATGGCTGCAACTTGAGGTCAATTTAGGGTTTTTCATTTGCATAGAAAATGAATCTGAAGCCTGTACATGTATTGAAAACCGTTTGCATTGTTTTCTTCACACCTTTTTGATTTTTCTATACCGTAGTTAATGAAATCTGCTTTCCTTCACGCCTTTTAGTTTGTTTGCTTGTGCGCAGGTTGTTGGAGCTTTGTTTTTGTTGCAGGTCCAACGTGGAGTCTTTGTTTGGTTTATTTGTACAGATCAATGTTGGATCCGCTCAATAGTATACCTTGGTGGTCGGCCCTATCTCCAAAATAAATACAGAGGGCTCGTACTTAAGCTTAGTTTGCACTCGATCTAGATTTGATCAATGAACAATACAATGGTGTTGAATGGGCTAATCTTGATGAATGGCTCGAGGAGCTTAGCCTTTGGTGCACAGGTCTCCAACGCACTCATTCGCTACAATGTAGAGTGAACAACGACGTGAGCTCGAACGGGTTGATCTGGCCTGGCTTTGGAACAAAAACACGGTTATGGGCTCATGACTTCAAAACTCCAAGGCTCTATCTGATTTGGAGATCATACAACTCGCCTTCAATATGCAATGGAACACGGTGTGCTTTGGGGTCTGTGGAGAGCTCGGTTCACTACTTTTAGCAGGATTTTCTCGAAATATACAGTATGTGTCATTCAATTGCCTTTATTCCCACCTTAATTAAATTTAATTATTTTGCGTTGGGATTCTTCATCACTCTTCTCGTATTCACATTTTTATTTTGGCTCACCGTTTCATGTTACTACTGTAAAATTTTCAGCAAATCAATTCATATATATAGTTACCTTGCTAAAGAGAACTATAACGATATTAATTATTATTTACTATTATTCTTTGAATAAGACAATAGGCTAAGAACTACATTTTTCATGCATTATCACATCATAATAAGGGTATTATTTTGAATCCATACTTGCATTGTGGATAAATCTTGCTATTTGGTGTGACACATATAAGGGCAAAAACTATATCAACGGGACACAACTACAACCAAAAATACACACACACACACACACACACCAAAACTACATAGAATCTCAAATATAGTTTATTTTTCAAAGGCATCATAGTAGGATAATAACTAAGGTTAGTTCGATTCAAGCATATACATACTTTTATTTAGGATAATGTGTGCGTGAGTATTGTGCATGGTAGATAGGATTTAGTTTGCAAGAACATGTGCGAATATTAGGGTTTCTTAAACATTGGAAAAATAAAAGTGCAAAGTATGGAGCATAGAATCGGGGCACATAGAAGTAGATCATAACAACCAAAAGGGACCAAATCGTATGAAGAGGTCTATGGATGTGGTATGGTATTGGTCATACCATACACCATGGTCTAAACTCCCACTCAAAACATAATTTTAATATCTAGGATCTATAAAATCATTTCCAAACATCATACCAACCCATATCAACATAGGAATCAAGATATAAACTAAGTCTTCTTCTTCTTCTCTCTCTCTCTCTCTCTCTCTCTCTCTCTCTCTCTCTCTCTCTCTCTCATTGTTAATACTTGGTTGCATTATATATAATTTTTTAGCTTTATTCAAATGATTATTTCTAATATTACTCCAACTTGCCTTGTAATCTAATTGATTACGATAATTTACCATCGACTTTTAAAACCCTAGATAATTAACCATTTTGGTTAAATCATTTTGTGAGCTTGCTAATCAATGAACCCTCATTTCCTTTTTATTGTTGTTAGGGGCCTCTTTTTGTTGACTGACTGCGTGGAGGGTGGAGTATTAAACTCTGGCGTGTTGGACTCCTTGCTGGTGGCCGCACTCATTTATTTTTTCTGATTTGCAAATCTTTCCCAGATTTTCTTCTTGCCAGCTGCGTAGATTGTTGGTGATTGCGCAAGACTTTTGTACTCCTTTTTACCTACTCGGCGCATACCTGTTTGGGTGGAATTCTACGGTTGAAAGCATTTATGCGGGTGTGCCCATGATTTGTTGGCCCTTCTTTGCAGAGCAGCAAATAAATAGGACATATGTGAGCCAGGTTTGGAATATTGGGATTGCATTGAATGACGTTGTGGAAAGAGGAGAGGTAGAAAAAAATGGTGAAGAGTCTGATGATCGGAAAAGAAAGACAAGAGCTGTCTAACAAATGGATATCTTGAAAAAGAGATCAGCTGCATTCCTGGAATGCCTGTGGTGCGTATGGAAGATGTGCCAAGTTTCTACTATGATGCTACCAATTACATGTTCCAGTTTCAAATAAACCAATCCACCTGCTGCCATGTTCTCTAATTTGGTGCTAATCAACACATTTGATGAGCTGGAGGGACCAGTAATGGAGGCACTCCGCAAGGCTTCCAGTTTATAGTATAGGTCCTCTGTTAGAAGCAGAAGAAGAGAATGGATTGTCCTAAAGCTCCGTGAGTATGTGGGCTGAAGAAACAAGCTGTGTGCAATGGCTGAACGATCAGAAGCCCGGATCTGTCGTTTATGTGTGCTTTGGAAGCGTAACGGTTATCTCTAACCGTGGATCTTGTAGAATTTGCTTCTCGTTTAGAAGAAGCATGCAACCCTTTTTGTGGGTCATTCGTCCCGGCCTCATTCATGGAGCTTCTCCTCAGATCTCCATGGAGTTTGTCGAAAAAGTGAAGGGGCGAGGTTTATTTGTGAGCTGGGCGCCTCAAATGGAAGTTCTCTGCCATCCTTCTGTGGGTGGCTTTCTAACTCACAGTGGGTGGAATTTATTCCTTCCACTCTGATTTATTCTCCTTCTTTGAGGTGTGTTACGTCGGGATCCACAAAGAACGGCCTATAGTAGGAATTAGCCAGCAAGCGGTAGGCACGTTACGTAAAGTAGAAGACTTTTTTTGAGCGCTCCAACAAGCGGGTTGTCCAACTTTGTTGTTATTCATTCAAATGATCGACTACATCCTCAAATTCGGGATCTCCTTCAAGGTGATTTTTATCACACCCACGAATCGGGAGATTATGTGAATGTTGGAGAAAATGTCTTGGGAGATGAAGGTATGAAATATTTTAGATCTAGAACATGTCTTGATCTTACTTGTTGTCGATTAATTATGACATGGAAGGTGTTACCTCATAGAGACTGATGAAATTTATTTCAAAGATTCTCTATTGATTTCTTACTATTTTACGTTGTAACTCATGGACGAGTATCTCTTAGAGGTCGGATCTTTTAGTGTAGTGGGTTTTGTTGTTGAGATACTTAGAATGATCAACGTGTTTGCTTCTTGTCCTGGTTAGTGAGTGGATCATGTATCAGTATCAAAGTTTCATGAAGATGCTTTGAGCTTAAAGATATTAGTTCCTTTTGAGGAATGCATTCATATAAAATCTAGTAATGCTAAAGTGGTAAATGTCCACTATAATAAATTCTTCTCACGCATGTTGTAGTGGAAACAACTTCAATGTTCTTGTAGATCCAACTTCCCTTTCTGAAGGAGTACATTACTTTGAAGTCTACGGTATAGATTGCAAGGCCCCATTGCGTGGTCCTCTATTTAGAGTACCTGTGACAATAATAAAACCTATATCCTTAAAAATGAATCCTCCAAAGAATGCTTTTCGGGGTTCTTCTTTTTAGTAGGTCACATTGAGCGGAGATTTATTGAAGTTCCAATTGGTTCTACATGGGTGGAGGATACCATGCGAGCATCTAGTTTTGACACTCCTCGACGTTTTTTTTATTAACTGTCTTCAGATTTGTCCTAAAATTTGATCTCTTCAGTGGGAGAGTGTTGTAACATTCTTGTCTCCATCATTGAAAAGCTTCAACCTTAGAGTTGAAAGTGATCGAACAAAGTGGAAATAACTATAGCTCGGTTACGGCTAGTGGAAATGGTAGTCTTGGGTAAAGCTTGTAGATTTGGAGGTCGAATTCCATGGGATTAGTGGAAATAAGGAAGAGATTCTTCTTTAAATTCTCGGTTCTCCCCATGCACCTACCAAGATTGATGTGAAGGCCTTATCAACATGAGACACTTGCTCTTGCTTTGTTGTTAATTTTGACAAAAGTCGAGTTCCATATCAACTGTTGAAGCCGGAGAAACAGGAAAGATATTTCTACACTTTTCTCTATGCTATTATATTTAAAATTATTGTGAAATCGAACCACTTTTCCTTGCATTGATTTGTCAGTTGGATGTCATGATGGGAGATTTCCCTTTCTTCTTGTTTCTTCTTGTTTTAGCTTTTATCGTTGATAGTATGTGGGTCGAAAGGATGCGTGTGCCCTCTCCTCTGAATGTTATGTTTCTCTTACTCGAATGATAGACCTTCGTCTGTTTGTTTATGTATTAATTCTTCTCTGCGATTGAGTTGCAAGTTATTATGTTGATCAACTAGTATTTTCGATATTATGGAAGTAAGTTACGATAACTATGAAGCTCCTCCCTAGCACCCAAGTTGTCTTTTGATGTTTTTTTGTTAGCCCCTTTGCAAGTCCCTTTGATAACCTTTTGGCATCGAGAAAGAAAGGTTGTAGGATTGTGTGAGCAATGCGTGGGCTAGCTAGCGTAGAGTTTTGGAATTAAAACTGGTAGAATAAAAAGGTTTGTGTGCAATGTGTTTTGCCGTCTCGCGTGTTTAGACTCTTATACTATCTTTCATCTTGTTTTTAGGCTTTTAAGGCCATCCTCAAGAAGTACCTTGACCATCCCTATCAACTTGAACCATAACTAGCTTTTCGGATCAACTAAGCTGGAGGTTTCATTGTGCGAATCCAGTACCTCGTTGACACTAGAATAGTTTGGTCTAATCCCCCTCTCAGAACGATTGCTGATGGCGCTCTTCTATTTTTCCTAACTTGCATTATTTTCTCCCTTGTGATGTTAACGCTATTAATTAATATTGGTCGGTTTTTATGCATGTAATTACCGTAATAGTTTGTGATGGAAATTTTCTTAAATGTGATTAATCTTCAGAAAAACTCAGCTTTCATTTGATAGTCTCATAGATTCATAGCGAAAGGTTTTGTTTTGATAATGTCACTTAGAAGTTATGTTGGCATCTTTGTGTGACAGTTGATTGTGTTACCAAGGGTTGCCTAAAAATATGGTTGTTTTGGGAAATGGGTAATTTATTTTAAATTAACCAAACATTAGTAGTGTTGTGGAGGTTTGCAAATCTTTAGTGTTATAAAATTTGTTGATGACATTATTGTATACCACGTGACGGAACTCCCTTCTTCTCTCGCGTGTTTATTCTTAGCTTTGTAAGACTTTGCCCCTTCTTGGATGATTGGAAAATCTTTGTAGTTAATGGTCAAAACTAGTATACTTTGCCTTCGCTTCAAAACTTATGTTGTGTGTATACTTTATTTGATTTCCGGTTTGAAACTCGATTTTACATGGCTTTTTGTTAAATTTTGAAACCCGTGGTTCCCCTTTCTTGGGCCGATCAACTCTTGTTCTTTTAGAAATATATTATTTTAACCTACGCATTTGGTACCTTTGATAAAATTCTAGATGGTTGGTACTTTATATCAAATCGCACTCTTGTGATTGTTATTTAATTATTTACTTGATGGGAATCCTGCTTTGTTAGATTGGTTATTTCTCCTTATAGGGCCAAGGGCCTTTCTCTTTCGGTTGTTATATTTTTGTTGTCTTTACTCCTAACGGAAGTACATGGTCTTCTTCCTTGTTTGGCATGGTGGAAACTTATTATAACTTGAAGTGTTGATAGTGTTTAGAGGTTTGACCCAAATTCTTGTAATAAAGTGCTTCTTTTCATGATATTGATAGATAACAGTTATGGTGGGTTTGTGTAGCCTTATCTTGCTCAGTTCTCGTGAACTGACTCTTGTAGAAAATTTTCTGCAGATGGATTTTGCGTGTAGATGAGGGATAGATTTGTAGACTTTTGTCATCAACCTCAGTTGAGAAGATCCTTTGCTCGAAACCTTTTTATGTTGTTCAACTATTGTTAACGTCCAGTGGAAAGTTTAAAAGAGGATTAATGTCTTAGTATAAAGTATTGTGGACTTTGTCATCTGAACTTTGAAAACCTTGTATTGTTTGACCATCATTGAAATTATAAGAAAATTTGGTTATCGTTGTTGAGTGACTTTGTTGGAGTATCAGGATTTTAAGAATTGATGTAATCTTGTTTTGTTCTTGTAAATGAGTGTTGCTACAACCTTGCCTTGAGAATAAATTTTGAGTTAAACCTTGACATGACTTAGTAATAAAGTGTCATAAGTAAACTAACATGGGATTGTTTAATACTTCTGGAAGTTAAATTAAAAGTTGTATTCAAATAAAGTAACGTAGGGGTCACCAACTTGAGAGCAAGAAATTATTTAAATAAACAAGGGCAAGACTATCATTGTAGTAAACTTTATAACATGATAACCCTAGCTCCTCTAGTGAACATTATGGTGAAATTTGTAAAATGACCTAAGGTGAAATGAATCTGTTAGTTGTTTGAAGATGATAAGATTTAATAAGCCGAGAAAACAAATTGGAGACCTCACCATCTTTCTCACCGCCATTTGGAAAGTAAATTTTTACTCCTTGTTAATACTTTTAAATAAGCCTAAGTAAAGTTGTTGATAATTCTGCAGTTAAGAGCCCTAGCTTCAATTAAATACTTGGACAATAACTAATGAGGTCCTAAAGATGTTTCATCTCGACCTTCTCCCTCTAACCCTTTTTCAAGGCACCTTGTATCTCTTCTCTTAAGTGTGTTGAACTTAAAACCATGTTGTCTTGTGGGCAAGAACGAATCTTAGTAGCGTTAGTGGTGAGCAGATGGCCTTGTGGAATTTAAATACTCCTTTTTCTTGATAAACGAATTAAGCAAATAAATGTCATAATAGAGAAGATTTAAAGATAATTACTCAGTGTCAAAGGAATAAACTTAGCTTGGTAAGATGAATTATACAAATCATATCTTGAGCCTCCTTGAAAACGTAAGCTAAGAATTGCAAGATGTCCTTTTAAAATAAATAACCCTCAAGAATATCTCATTGTGGTTGGCCCTAACTGTAAGTGTGTTCTGTGATTGGACTTCTATGTTGTCTTGTCAAAAAAAAAAATGTATTGTCCTTGATAGGTGTGAACGTTTCCGTGCTGCCTTTATGGCCATCCTTGTATCAAGTTGTTCACAGTGTTAGTTGTATCCTTGGTGACGACATGTTGCGTCATGTTATGTGTCAAGCAAGTAAAAAAAAATTATCCTGTCTTTTACTGTGTTGTTCGTGATGTGTGTGATTTATGGGTCGTTACACTTGGTATCAGAGCATAGGTTCATGCTCTCGAACCTATGGGCCGGATTGGTGTTGTATGGTGATGTTACATGATGGTACTGCATGATGATGATGATGTTGCATGATGGTGGTAGATATTGGAAGAGTAATGTGCTTTAAACGTGATGTGATTATTGTCGTAATTGTGATATTGTGAACGTATGTGATGTGTATGTCACTCAATGCGTATTTGTTATCATATGGATGTGTTGGGGATGGGAGTATTCTCTTCTTCTTGTGGGTTCTATGAAGAGTTCACGTGTGAATTATTGTTTTTGGTGTGTGAAAAGAATTATAATGTGGATGACGTAGTGTTAGAACATTGTGACATATTGTGATATGTAGGTGTATCAATGTGTTGTATGACTAGATTGATGTTAAAATAAATGAGTTGTATCATGATGTTTTTACCATGTTTTGAAGAAATGTGTGTACCACCTTGTTATGTAGCAATGGATGTTATGTTGAGATGTACTATGTTCATCGTATGTATGATGTGTGCAAATATGTAATGCTTCATGTTGTGTTTTAGGGTCATACGGTGAGTGTATGAACCCTATCGTATGGTGATTGCACTTTGGGTGCGAATGTGGTAAAGTGGTGTGTTACACTCAAGGTGAATGTATGATCGTGATCTACCTTGTATATGTACCATATGTAAGACGTTATGGTAGTTATGTGTGTGCCACCGTTATGTTAGTGATGTTGTTGTATGTTATGTTGTGAACCTTACGCTAACCGACCTTGAGGGTAATCGGTAGAAGTGTATGTTGAGAGTGAGGAATGGTGTACCATGGGTCAATAACTCGAGCCGAAACTCGGTTTAGTAGATAACATGTGAATCTTTCCTCTCTCCCTATGTGGTTGTATGTATGCAACCTAAGTGCAACTATGACTATGTTTAGCCTTGTCGAAGTGGTGGCGGGATGATTCAGATGGAGGTGATGACAGTTGTATTATTGATACGTATTTTGCGAGCTGAGGCTCGATGTTCCGAGTGCTAGCAACTCGTTGAGTACCCCTTTGGTGGCTAGATAAGGCCACACAGTTATCATAATGTGACATTATTATAAGTTGATTTTATTCATAAATTGAGCTTTTTACTTTATTTTGTAAGGACCAACAGCTTTTCTTGATTGCCATGCTTTACAATTTTGGGCATTTCCTTGGTTTGTGGCACTAACATGGGGATTTTGATACTAACTATGGCTATTTGGCCATTTATTTTGCTTGATTTTGGGTCTTCTTTTAAATTTGGAATTTTACCGCCTTGCCCAAGGCTTGTACTTTTCCACTTGGCACTTTGATTGGATTGTTGTGCTGGTTCTATTGTCGTGATGTGTGGAATAGGGTCATAGGATGCACCATGGATTGGTTGGACCTATGGACCCGCTTCATTGTATGGGGGTACGCCCCAAGGAGTTACATATAACTAGCTGGTTGTTGAACCACGTTATATTATGTCACTTGGGTTAGGAGTGTTCAAACTCTATGTGTCTTGGACCATAGGTTCAACCAAAGCCTCCTTGAGGGAGGCATAAGAGACTTGAGGGAGGCATAAGAGTTTGAGGGAGGCATAAGAGACTTGAGGGAGGCATAAGAGACTTGAGGGAGGCATAAGAGAGAGGGAGGCATAAGAGTTTGAGGGAGGCTTATGATATTTGTCTCGTATGGTTGATGTTTCGGGATATATGTTGAGTTATTGTGATGTTTTGTAGTGGTATTTTGATGTATGTGTTACTCATGTCGATGATGGGTATGTGTTGTGATGTTGTGGTTATGTCATTGATTCCCTTGTGGACCCTATGTACATGTAGTTTTTGTTTGAGTGTTATGTGAATTTGTTTCATCGTGTGAATTGAGGGAATGTCTTGAAATCGTAGTACACCTTGTTCAAGTAGTGTAATTTTCAGTCATGGTTGTGTGACCAGTACTATGTTATGTGGACTGTGCTATTCCATTCCGTATTTGAGTAACCTTTTTGTGGTGTAATACAATCTTGAAGTATATACTTGTGTGCTTGTGAATCAGAGTGTCTTGTGAACTCCGATAGGGTGTTGTGTTAGCTTATTCATGTTGGGCACCCACAATAAGAATAAACCAAAACTCTTCAATGATGAAATTTTAAAAAAAATTAAACTAAGAAAAATGTTAATGGAAACGAACTAATGAAATAATAAATAAGAGTGAACTGCCAATCTTCACAGAACATTGAAAGTTAAAATTTCTACCAAATGTTCCTAAGGCTACCCTATGGCCGTGCTTTAATCAACTAAAATTTTAAACCATAGGGTGTGTTTTCTTCTTTATCTATCCCTTGTTGCGTACCATTTCCTTTCCTCTGTGTAAGGTCGCATCGAGGACGATGCTTTCTTAAGGGGAGGAGAATGTAATGCCCCCAACCTACCTTGTCTCGGTCAGCTTTATCTCCTCTTGGCGTGGGCTGGAGGGAATTATTTTTTTATTGTTGTTAGGGGCCTCTTTTTGCTGACTGACTGCGTGGAGGGTGGAGTATTAAACTCTGGCATGTTGGACTCCTTGCTGGTGGCCGCACTCATTTTTTTTTCTGATTTTTAAATCTTTCCTGCATTTTCTTCTTGTCACCAAATTTGCGTAGATTGTTGGTGTTTGCATGCAAGACTTTTGTACTCCTTTTTACCTTTCAGCGCATACATTTGGGTGGAATTCTACGGTTGAAAGCATTTATGCGGGTGTGCCCATGATTTGTTGGCCCTTCTTTGCAGAGCAAAATAAACAGGACATATGTGAGCCAGGTTTGGAATATTGGGATTGCATTGAATGACGTTGTGGAAAGAGGAGAGGTAGAAAAAAAAAACGGTGAAGAGACTGATGATCGGAAAAGAAAGACAAGAGCTGTCTAACAAATGGATATCTTGAAAAAGAGATCAGCTGCATTCCTGGAATGCCTGTGGTGCGTATGGAAGACGTGCCAAGTTTCTACTATGATGCTACCAATTACATGTTCCAGTTTCAAATAAACCAATCCCTAGCTGCCATGTTCGCTGATTTGGTGCTAATCAATGCATTTGATGAGCTGGAGGGACCAGTAATGGAGGAACTCCGCGCAAGGCTTCCAGTTTATAGTATAGGTCCTCTGTTAGAAGCAGAAGAAGAGAATGGATTGTCCTAAAGCTCCGTGAGTATGTGGGCTGAAGAAACAAGCTGTGTGCAATGGATGAACGATCAGAAGCCCGGATCTGTCATTTATGTGTGCTTTGGAAGCGTAATGGTTATCTCTAACCAGGATCTTGTAGAATTTGCTTCTGGTTTAGAGAGAAGCATGCAACCCTTTTTGTGGGTCATTCGTCCCGGCCTCATTCATGGAGCTTCTCCTCAGATCTCCATGGAGTTTGTCAAAAAGTGAAGGGGCGAGGTTTATTTGTGAGTGGGCCTCAAATGGAAGTTCTCTGCCATCCTTCTGTGGGTGGCTTTCTAACTCACAGTGGGTGGAATTTATTCCTTCCACTCTGATTTATTCTCCTTGCTGCGAGGTGTGTTCTGTCGGGGATCCACAAGAACGGCTGCAGAGTAGAAATTAGCCGTGCGGTAGGCACATTACAAAAGTAGAAGAATTTTTGAGCGCCTCCAAGCGGGTTGTCCAACTTGTTGTTATCTATTCGCATCGACGCATCCTCAAATTCATGTTCTCCTTCAAGGTGATCACACCCATGGGCACGGAGATCTATGCAATGTTGGAGAAAATGTCTCAGATGAAGGTAGCGGATATGTTTCGATCTCAACATATTTTTGTACCTTCAAAATCGATTATGTGATAGTGAGGGTGTTACCAGCAGGACTGATGAAATTTATTTACAAAGATTCTCTATTGATTTCTTACTTGTTTACGATGTAACTCATGGAAGAGTATCTCTTAGAGGCGGATCTATTTAGTGTAGTGGGTTGTGTTGTTGAGATATCAGAATGATCACATGTTTGCTTTGGATCTATTATATGAGTGGATTATACGAGTCAGCCAAGTTTCATGCGAGATGCATAAAGTTTTTCTTTGAAGATTGAGAATTATCACACCTTTTGACAATGCATATAAAAATCTAGTAATGCTTAAAGTGGTAAAGGTCCTCAAAAATTCTTCTCACATGAAGGAAAAACTTTAATGTTCTTGTAGATCCAACTTCCCTTTGAAGGAGTACATTACTTTGAAGTCATTACAAGTATAGATTGCAAAGGCCCCATTGCGTGGTCCATATTTAGGAGTATGTTGACTGTGGGCATAATAAAACCTAGATCCTTAAAAATGAATCCTCCAAAGGCATCAAGCTTTTTTGGTGTTGTTGTCTTTTTGCGGTCACATTAAGCCGAGATTTATTATTAAGTTCCAATTGGTTCTACATGGGTGGAGGCTACCATGCGAGCTTCGGTTTTGACACTCCTCATTACATTTTTTTATTAAACCTCTTGGGATTTGTCCTAAAATTCGATCTCTTCCGTGCAGGAGAGTGTTGTAACATTCTTGTCTCCATCATTGAAAAGCTTAAGCCATAGAGTTGAAAGTGGTCAAACATGGAAATAACTATAGCTTTATGTGGAACACTTGATGCTAGTTCTAGTCTTAAATGGTAGTCTTGCTCACAACGCTTGTAGATTTGGAGGTCGAAATTCCATGGGATTAGTGTAAAATAAGGAAGAGATTCTTCAATCTCTGGTTCAACCTACCAAGATTGATGTGAAGGCCTTATCAACATGAGACACTTCTCTCTTTACAATTTTGAGCAAAAGTAAGAGTTCCATGTATCGACTGTTGTTGAAGCTGGAGAAACAGGAAAGATATTTCTACACTTTTCTACTATTATTATATTTAAAATTATTGTGAAATCGAACCACTTTTCCTTGCATTGATTTGTCAGTTGGATGTCATGATGGGAGATTTCCCCTTTCTGCTTGTTTCTTCTTGTTTTAGCTTTTATCGTTGATAGTATGTTGGTCGAAAGGATGCGTGTGCCCTCTCCTCTGAATGTTATGTTTCTCTTACTCGAATGATAGACCTTCATCTGTTTGTTTATGTATTAATTCTTCTCTGCGATTGAGTTGCAAGTTATTATGTTGATCAACTAGTATTTTCGATATTATGGAAGTAAGTTACGATAACTATGAAGCTCCTCCCTAGCACCCAAGTTGTCTTTTGACGTTTTTTTTGTTAGCCCTTCGCAAGTCCCTTTGATAACCTTTTGGCATCGAGAAAGAAAGGTTGTAGGATTGTGTGAGCAATGCGTGGGCTAGCTAGCAGAGAGTTTTGGAATTAAAACCGGTAGAATAAAAAGGTTTGTGTGCAATGTGTTTTTCCGTCTCATGTTTAGACTCTTATACTATCTTTCATCTTGTTTTAGGCTTTTAAGGCCATCCTCAAGAAAGTACCTTGACCATCCCTATCAACTTGAACCATAACTAGCTTTTCGGATCAACTAAGTCGGAGGTTTCATTGTGCGAATCCAAGACCTCGTTGACACTAGAATAGTTTGGTCTAATCCCCCTCTCAGAACGATTGCTGATGGCGCTCTTCTATTTTTCTAACTTGCATTATTTTCTCCCTTGTGATGTTAACGCTATTAATTAATATTGGTCGGTTTTTATGCACGTAATTACCGTAATAGTTTGTGATGGAAATTTTCTTAAATGTGATTAATCTTCGGGAAAAACTCAGCTTTCATTTGATAGTCTCATAGATTCATAGCGGAAGGTTTTGTTTTGATAATGTCACTTAGAAGTTATGTTTGCATCTTTGTGTGATGGTTGACTGTGTTACCAAGGGTTGCCTAAAAATATGGTTGTTTTGGGAAATGGGTAATTTATTTTAAATTAACCAAACATTAGTAGTGTTGTGGAGGTTTGCAAATCTTTAGTGTTATAAAATTTGTTGATGACATTATTGTATACCCTGGTGTGACGGAACTCCCTTCTTCTCTCGCGTGTTTGTTACTAGCCTGTAAGACTTTGACCCTTCTTGGATGATTGGAAAATCTTTGTAGTTAATGGTCAAAACTAGTATACTTTTCCTTCGCTTGAAACTTATGTTGTGTGTATACTTTAATTGATTTCCAGTTGAAACTCAATCATGCATGGCCTTTTGTGTTAAATTTTGAAACCCGTGATTCCCCTTTCTTGGGCCGATCAACTCTTGTTCTTTTAGAAATATATTATTTTAACCTACGCGTTTGGTACCTTTGATAAAATTTCTAGATGGTTGGTATTTATATCAAATCTCAATCTTGTAATTATTGTTTAATTATTTACTTGATGGGAATCCTGCTTTGTTAGATTGGTTATTTCTCCTTATAGGGCCAAGGGCCTTTCTCTTTCGGTTGTTATATTTTCGTTGTCTTTACTCCTAATGGAAGTACATGGTCTTCTTCCTTGTTTGGCATGGTGGAAACTTATTATAACTTGAAGTGTTGATAGTGTTTAGAGGTTTGACCCAAATTCTTGTAATAAAGTGCTTCTTTTCATGATATTGTTAGATAATAGTTATGGTGGTTTTGTGTAGCCTTATCTTGCTCAGTTCTCGTGAACTGACTCTTGTAGAAAATTTGCTGCAGATGGATTTTGCGTGTAGATGAGGGATAGATTTGTAGACTTTTGTCATCAACCTCAGTTGAGAAGATCCTTTGCTCGAAACCTTTTTATGTTGTTCAACTATTGTTAACGTCCAGTGGAAAGTTTAAAAGAGGATTAATGTCTTAGTATAAAGTATTGTGGACTTTGTCATCTGAACTTTGGAAACCTTGTATTGTTTGACCATCATTGAAATTATAAGAAAATTTGGTTATCGTTGTTGAGTGACTTTGTTGGAGTATCAGGATTTTAAGAATTGATGTAATCTTGTTTTGTTCTTGTAAATGAGTGTTGCTACAACCTTGCCTTGAGAATAAATTTTGAGTTAAACCTTGACATGACTTAGTAATAAAGTGTCATAAGTAAACTAACGTGGGATTGTTTAATACTTCTGGAAGTTAAATTAAAAGTTGTATTCAAATAAAGTAACGTAGGGGTCACCAACTTGAGAGCAAGAAATTCTTTAAGTAAACAAGGGCAAGACTATCATTGTAGGTAAACTTTATAACATGATAACCCTAGCTCCTCTAGTGAACATTATTCCTTTTATGGTGAAATTTGTAAAATGACCCTAAGGTGAAATGAATTGTTAGTTGTTTGAAGATGATAAGATTTAATAAGCTAGAGAAAACAAATTGGAGACCTCACCATCTTTCTCACCGCCATTTGGAAAGTAAATTTTTACTCCTTGTTAATACTTTTAGCGAAGCCTAAGTAAAGTTGTTGATAATTCTGGTTAAGAGCCCTAGCTTCAATTAAATACTGGAAATAACTAATGAGGTCCTAAAGATGTTTCATCTCGACCTTCTCCCTCTAACCCTTTTCCAAGGCACCTTGTATCTCTTCTCTTAAGTGTGTTGAACTTAAAACCATGTTGTCTTGTGGGCAAGAATGAATCTTAGTAGCGTTAGTGGTGAGCAGATGGCCTTGTGGAATTTAAATACTCCTTTTTCTTGATAAACGAATTAAGCAAATAAATGTCATAATAGAGAAGATTTAAAGATAATTACTCAGTGTCAAAGGAATAAACTTAGCTTGGTAAGATGAATTATACGAATCATATCTTGAGCCTCCTTGAAAATGTAAGCTAAGAATTGCAAGATGTCCTTTTAAAATAAATAACCCTCAAGAATATCTCATTGTGGTTGGCCCTAACTGTAAGTGTGTTATGTGATTGGACTTCTATGTTGTCTTGTCAAAAGAAAAGTAAATCCAAATGTACACTCTTTTTGTAAAAACATCAACATGAACCTAAATCTAGGTTTGGTAATTATTCAAGCAATTTATTTACTTTTCATATTCGTACTCATGATTTTTAGATTCTTATTTCTCCTAGGTAATCATCACAACCTTATCTAATTCATATTTATTCAATATATGAACACCAAAAAGAAATTATTCAATACTCACACTATGTGATTGTCAAGTGGTATAAAATCACCCTTAGAGGAAGGTCTCTCTTCACCCACTCCTCCATCTATTGTTTTCCCATATGTGAGCCCACCTACAATATCAAATATGATAGGAAATAGAAGCAAAAATCGTTTACACCATTGTATGTATATAGTGTATATCCCGTATCGCACCCTTGAATAGAACTATAACTAGATCCACCTCATCAACCGGTGGCACTAGTAACACTACCTTTTAGGCCTTGGCCTTGCTCTAACTCTCCTAGGTGCATGAAGTGACCATCTCAAAATGTGTGCCTCAAGGGAAACTCCTAAGTGATACCAAACAAATGCTTCACTACATAATGAAATAAACTCTACCTATCCAAGAAATATATCATCCAATCACATGGACTACTACATATGGTGTAACTTTGTCTCATCCTCAATCAATCTCCCATAGTCTCTACAAGTTATACATATAACTACCGTAGGGTCCATCCAATCTATCGTGATTTATAAGTCATGCTGTCATACCCAAAGACTCCAAGCCCGTCAACTATACTACAAAATGCTTTTGTCATTCCCATTAACACAAGACCCACAAAAGGGTATAAACACTTACATATTCTCATATGTCCATATATGTAACAATGTAACTTTTCTTATCCTTCCTTCATGACCCTCTTGTGTAAACGTGCATAAATCCATATATAGGCGGTCCAACATATATTGTCCACAAGCATGTCTCATTTCGTACTCTTCTATATGGTAAAAAAAGTGTAACACAAGATGGGATATATCAACCTAAACATAATCTAATACAATAAAGGAATATAATACAACTACTATGAATTTTATCACATGTCAAATTGTGGCTATAACAATCTCGTTCAAGTGCAGAGTAGATTTTTCCCTACCATATCCACAAACCTAAAATCTCCTAGCCTCCGTCATTAGATGTGTCACATCCATTGGTAGTACCTGAACTCCCTCTCCCACTATAGGAAATCGTAGGATGTGATACATATCTACCATTTCTACGATCATATCCCATGTTTTGAGACAGAATGTATAAGTATCAGTGTACTATCTATCGAAAAATAATGTAGTTATTTACATATTAGCTGATCCATAAGATCACATCATACATAATATAGTCCGAATGATGCTATATTAGCCATATGTCCGCCCCCGCAAAACTCTTGAGAATGCACATCCTACTGCATATCGAAAACAATGAGCAAACAAAACACGATTCACTCCTACAAATACGTAAAAATGTGTAACATTTAAAACAACAAGAAGATGATTTTAAGGACCAAACCATATGGTCCACTAGACCATAGCTTACAGATTTGGCCTATACCACAAAAATCTATATTGTTCCATCCCTGGGGCAAAACCATACCCTACGACTTTGTCTGGGCTCAGTAGGTACATGAATTCAGAAAAACAAAAATTTCAATAAATTCACTGTAAAGCCTATTTTCCTACATATATCAACCTCAAAACACAGTACATACCAACTCATTGGTCATTAGAATTTGTATGGCCGCCAAAAATCTATTGAATCTAGTCGGGATCACATCTCTTCCACATGACATTATTTGGAACTCGAATATCTCTAACATAATTGATAATAGTAACAAATGAAATTACTAATCACCTTTTACTATTTACTTTATATAGAAAATCCAAGGTATCTATAAAACTAAACTATTTATAGTCCCTCGCATGTCAATTAATACACTCTCTCCTTACATACGACATAATGAGCTCAAGGTATCGCTCTCAGACGTCATTGGTTGAATTAGAATCATGTTCTCAACATATACCATAGTATGAAATCCATTCTACATTTATCTTCAATAGTTTAATAAGGAATACTTTAGAGCCACCTATTATTATCCATACTACCCACTCTCTTATTGTAGATGTTGCACTATACACCTATTGTATCTCTTATTTTGACACAATTATTCATTGCTTCGCATCTCACCCTCTCATCAAAAGGAGTAGAAATATCTAGGTACTCATAAATGAATACCCTTCCGCTTTATTGATCAAGTAAAAAAAAATTCAATTCAGCATAACCAATTAAACTAACTACCATTAATCAAAAGAATTCAATAATGGTGCAAATTCTAAATTTTAATCAAAATCACAAAGTTTACCATCAAATTATCTCGAATCATTGACAAATTCATAGAAAAAAATTGTTTCAAAAAATATTAACCTAAAATGTATGGTGGAGGAAATGAGATGTTGTTTCATTTTTGAAATTAGAGGAGTTTCATGAAACATAAGGTATAACTCGTCTACATGAGTGGGGCTTTATTCTGGAAAGTGTTATAGTGGTGAAAAATAAACCACTCTCTCAACACTCTTCCATTCATAGTGAGACACTTAAATCCCTTTATGAATGCATACTGGCTTAGGAATTTATCACTCCCACTCCCAAGCTTATATAAAACATCTCTCCTATGGTTATATATCTATAAAAATATATTGTTTCCTCTGATTCTACATGGACCAAAATGATGTTGCACGTAGCACCACACAAAGTAGTTTATATTTCAACACACTTTTAACAACATCTTCATTAGTTCTCTCACGCATGTAGACAACAAAATATACACTTATTACTATTGCAGTACACTCTTAGTATTCTATTATATACATGATTTTAGAGAAAGAAGATTCGACATTAGTGTCCTAAGTGATTGTTTTCTTTTACTTTTGCTTTATTTGAGTGTGACTCCTCACAACTTTTCGGTATAGTTCCTCCACTTTTTTTCATTTTATAGGGATCCATATCATCATTTCTTAATTTTTTGTTTTATGATATTTTCATACCAAAACATATGGAATCGGCTATAGAGGCCATACACTATGGGCCATTGTATATTCTTTGGTACGACCTTACTTTCCTTCGAGTCTTTTTCATCGGGATTCTTCATCACTTTAGTCTAATTTAAATTGTTTATTTGGTGTTGTCCTTTCATGTCACTAGTGACAATTTTTCAAAAGGATATCAGATATATACTTGGATTGCTAAGAGAAGTAGAAGGATACTAATTACTATCCACTATCATTCGTGGAACAAGAAAAAAATAAGAAGTGAATTTGGACTACATATCACTTACATAGAAGGAAATTATTTTGAATTCCATAAAGACACATCAGATTATGAAAAACTAGTGTAGACTACTATTTTTTGCTCAGGCACAAGGAAAACTTATCTTTAATGGAAAACAATTACAATCACAAACTCACACACACCATGATTACATAGATTCTTAAATGTACTACAACACTCGACACAATCACATCATGTTGACCTCAAAATTTATCGCAACTCATGCATATGCATTCTTTATTTCATGATAATATGTGCTTGATTATTGTGTAGGGTAGTTAGGGTATGTTTAGTAGGAACCAGTGTGAAGATACGAGTTTCAGAAAATTCATAGTGACAAAAGTACGAAGCGTGGAGCATAGATGTAGATAACATAATTTCCAATCCAAACAAGCTAAGGGAACTAAAGCATATAGAAAAGGTAGTAATTGGGGTATGATTTATAAAAGTTTTGTAAGTGAAGAGAAGAATCTTATAGAATAATATTTTGATGGATTAAAATTTTTTTCATAGGTTTCTAATTCATTAGGGTATAATATTGTCTCTTCCCAAAGCAATAGTCATATATCTAGACATCAACATCGAGTAAACACAAGTATTTTTGGAATCCACATCCATAAAATATATTTATTTCCCATTATTTTGAGATGAGGATAAAAATGACTAAATATCATTAATATAAATAATTTGATGATCATGCTTATGATCAATATATTATGTTTGCATAATGTCATCTATGGCTAGTAAACCTAAATGATATGCATAAGCTAGATAGAGAAAAAATTGGGTTGATGCTATGAAATAGAGATAGATTCAATTAATATGGAAAATACATGGACTATTATTTGGCCTCTAGTTGATAAATATGTATTTGGAAACAATTAAGTTTACAAGACTAGAGTTCAGAGTTATTGAGTTTCCCTAATTTATAGATTTATGGGTAATCCATCAATAATGTATTTGCAAGTAGGGAAAGAATTTTTAAATAACTAAGAAGTAATTATAATCTTGGTATTGATTTAATACCAATAAGTTTATTAAGTGTAATCATATACAATTATTCATATTTGGGAGGTTCTCTTGATGGAAAGAAGTCTACATTATGTTATGGTTTCATGTAGGGAAGCGGTTTGGTTTCATGTTTATCAAAGAAGAAAGATATATTCATTTTATCATCTACTAAACCTGAATATGAAACTCTCACATATTTTTTCGCACAAGGTATATGGTTAAGAATAATATTAGTTGATTTAAGAGAGGCTCAACAAGAGTTTACACAGATTGTTTTTTATAATAGCAGGGGATACAATTTTCCAAGAATCCATTTTTCATGCTAGAATGAAACATATAGAAATATTGAAATCATCAGTTTATCAGAGACTTGGTCAATGATAACAATATTTTTAATTGAGTATGTGTTAATTGAAGATCGTCTTACCGATATTTTCACCAAGGGTTTGTTGCACTAATTTCATGGAAGAATCAAGGAGATGAATGACATTATTTCTCTTTATGTCAAAGGGGGAATGTTTAATATGATATCAATATTGAATTTTTTTAGTTAAAAAGAATTATTAAGATTTTTGTTTGATTTTTGAGGTTTTTTTTAGAAAAATGTGTAGAATTATAGTTTAAAAACCTATTTTTAGAAAATTCTATTTTTAGAGTCTTATTTATAGATCAGTAAATGCTAGTTAGAATGTAGTACACTAGATGTGCATTTTCCTTAGTTTGAATAAGTATTCGTTCATCTCCAATATGTGTGACACCATTTATATGTTTATATGAATAAATTTATTTTTATCCTAATCCATTTATATTATTAAAAGATATTGGGGTACCTAGGTTCACTAGGATGCATGATAGGTGTGCATGTGTCACTTAAACTAATTTTAGCTTCTTACATGTTGACCATATATTAGAAGTGGATGATATTTTTCATTCTTAGTATATTTTTAGTATTCTTTAGTTGAATTTAGTTAACTTAGGAAGTGTAATATTTATTATTCATCCTTTTATTTTCATGCAAGTTGAGAAAAGTATTATTTTAATGGCTATAATTTATCCTTGTCTATTGTTAAATTGAATTAATGCCATGTCAGGTGAATTTTTCGAAGAAATGTTATTTTTTAAAATGTATTGTTTAGATCTAAATTTAATTACATATATTTGATTATACAAACAACAAACATTCATGAATTGTACATATTTTATCAACTATTTCATGTGCAAGACAACTAGTTTAATTGCTAGTTACTCTTGTTGGCAATGTTGGGTGATTATTAGCTTCATTTAGAAACTCTTTTGGAGTTTATGAACACTCCTTACTCATAAAAATTCTTCGCAAAATATTCACCATATAATGCAAATGATGATATTTCTCACCATATGTTTGAGAACATGATATATATAAGTAAATAGTATTAAAAAGCGAATCATCATTCTAGTATATGAAATCATCCATTATTGGAGAGGTATTTTATGGTTCAATTACAATAATAAAGTATTCATTACCAATTGAATATATCTTAAATCAACACAAATAATAGTTTAATGTCAATATATGTGATACATCACACACAACAAGATAAAGAATGGGTGAATGATTATTACATATGTTATTTATAGAAATTTTTACATCATCTATATACAACTATTAGAATAATGTGTCAATATATAGTTAAAATGATATATAATGACATAATTAATCTACCATAATCTTGCTGAACAAATCATTTACAAACCTATTAGATTTTTCTTTTGTAGTCTCACCCATTTAAAATTATTATTTTCTTTATTCTTTTATAAAATTGAATTTCCTCGCACCATATATTTTTTACTTGTTATACTAAAATATCCCCAAGATTATTTTGCATTAACAAGATAATTTAGGGACTTAGTATATTTTTTTGGGAAATGCAAACGTATTCTATTTGGTAGTATTCCATGAACTTAGGAACCAAGTGTCCCGCAAGTTCTCCTAACCTGCGGAAGAAAGGAAGTTAAATGAAATTTATTTTGGGTGAGGGGATTCGTTCAAAATCTGCTTAACTCTAAAACATTTTTCTACTGGATTTATAAATATGTATAGTTCCACGAACTTTCAGAAGTCCATGAAATAAATCGTTTCACTCCCCAGTCTCCAAATTCGTGTACAAAATGAGGTAAAATTTCACGGGTATCTAAAAGGTGTATTCTTTGGCAGAATTAGTTGAGATATACCAAGAGACGCATAAAAAAATTCCAGGAATCCACAGAGCTCTGACGGGTTACAAAATGCCGAAGATAGTGTGGGAATATTTATGTGGTACCGTGAAGAAAAATGATATAATATTTTAAAGATAGTTTGGTGTACTCATCTAGCCAAGTCAAAGGATTTGAAAGAAAGGAAAAGGATTGAAGATGAAGTGACAATGTGATAGCCTACCCTTGCTGCAATCCTTAAGCAGTCACATGATACAAGTGCCACTTCCAAAGAATGGCACACCAAGCTTCAATGTTGCTTCAAGAAGGAATCTATTAAATTAAGAGATGAGGGTGGAGATGGAGAGGGGGAGGGAGTGATGGGGAGATAGATAAATAGAGAATAGATGGTTGAGATTCAATATTAGATGTTAGATTTTGATAGCATTTCTTTCCACTAAGGGGATCTATTGAGGGAAAGAAGAATATTTGAGCTGCGTGTCTAGGTCAATTAGATTGACTAGGAAATATCATGAGGAAGTTAAGGTCCAATCTTTGAATCAAAAATCCCTTGAATAGAGGACAAAACTTGTCAAAGTATTAGACATATCGGCTTGGAGGATCTTGCATTTAGGGAATGAAACTACTAAGTAGAGTGCAAATACCGTATAAAACTTCATTATTTGTTGATGACAACATTCGTTTTTTTGCATCGGCACAGTTTTTTATTAAAGCTAATGTAGCCATTTCAACCATAGTAGAAAATATTGTTATCAATAGGAGTGCAGATGGTTCTATTGACTCAATTAAGTTTATGATTATTTTTTTGGCACCTATGAAAGCACTAGTTTCAATAGCTGTCACGAATTTAAGGATTTAGGTAAATACCAACCACCTCCACAACCAGTTCTTTCAATAATATCATGTAAACAATCTTAAACTTACTCAAATCCATGGAACCATATGAAGTCCAAAGGAGAACAATTTGTTGAAGTATGGTTACCATCACAATATTGATCTTACTAGCACTTGTGCTTATGCAAATATGTTATTTCACTTAGATGACTAATAGAGCTACAAACTATCTTCTTTGAACTCTATTCAATTGTTTGATTTGCCTAAATGCATACTCTTTCCAATGCAACATACAAAAAACTCACCCTACGGATCTATGCATACGAAAAACTCACCTGCAGATCTAGCACTATAAGAACCGGCATTGTCATGAGACATTCCTTTAATTTCCTAAACGCTTGCTCACATCTATATGACCAAACAAACTTCTTCCCTTTTCGCCAAGGGAAGTGATGGGGTGCGTAATCTGAGAGAAGTCCCGAACAAATCTTCTGTAATAACCTACTAAACCCATGAAGTCAGTTGCACACCTCTATCACACTAGTGGGTGTTGGCCAATCCATAATATATTAAATCTTGGAAGGATCTACTGTGATACCTTTCCCAAAAATAATGTGGCCCAAATACTACACCTCTATCTGAAAGAACACACACTTCTCCAGGTTCCCGTAAAGCTGCTCACGAAGACACTAAAGAACTCAAGAAGGTGCCCCTCGTGCTCTTCATGCATATGTGAGTAAATCAAAATGTCATCAAGGAAGATGAGCACAAAGCGATCCACGAATGTCTTGAACACCCCATTCATCTAGCTCATAAACACTATGGAGGCATTCGTCAAACCAAAAGGCACCACGGTGAACTCATAGTGGTCATATCTCATACAAAAGGTGTTCTTATGAATATCACCTCCATAATCCTCAACTAATGATAACCTTACTTAAGGTCTATCTTACGTAAAAACCGTGGCCACTTTTATCCGGTCAAACAAATCATTAATGTGCGTAAGGGGATAATGATTCTTGATCATTACTTTGTTCAATCAAGGTAATCAATACACAACCGTAGAGATTTTTCCTTCTTCTTTACAAATATCACCAAAGCACCCCAAGGGGATACACTAGGATGGATTAGTCATTTCTCCAAAAATCCCTCTAGCTGCAAATTGATCTCAGAGAGCTCAGGGGTGGTCATCTGATAAGGTTCTCGTTAGATAGGATCTACTCCCATTATATGATCTATGCAAAAATTTATCTCACATGGGGGTGGTAAGCCTACTAACTCCCCTAGAAAGACATCAGAAAAATCTCTCAAGATGGGATGGTCATCAAGCTTTATGGTTCCACTAGACTCACCCTCCGATCGGTCACTAACTGTGATAACATACATTTGATAACCTCGTCACACACACCACTTAAGCTACATGGCAGAGATGGTGCAAATGAAAATAGGTCTCCTAACCCCTACTATCACTAACTCAACTCCTAGATCATCTGCACATGATATAATCTTATGGTAACAATCCACTCTAGCTCTATGTGCAGACAACCAGTCCATGCCCAAGATGACTCCATACGAACCCAATGGAAGGATACGAAGATCCGAGGTAGTGGTGAAAGGTCCCAAATCCACCACACACTCCTTAAATAAGTAGTCTACAGAGATCTTGGCTCTAGAATCCATCTCAATGTCCCAACTAAGATCTTGCCTAACTACCATCGGCCCGCATCGCTTTACCAAAGATGGTGCGATAAATGAATCAAAAGAACTAAAATCAAATAGAATGGAGGTAGGAATACCACCAATGCTACATGTCATCTCAATCACAATACTCTATTACTTAGCAAGGTGGTTCTCAATCGCTATATAGATTTGATGACCCAACCCCACATCACCAACAATAGGCTCTGAGATTTGTGCCTTACCCTTCTTAATAAGGTTTTGTGGGCATTATCTCAAAACATGTCTAGTAACACCATAACCACAACAACTGACTGATTCTCTCCCATGAGTAGTAGGTCTACTCGATACTCTAGAGGTCTCGTGATGTAGATCTTGAGGATTCGAGATGTGGTCTACCGAGGTCTTTGCTTGACGAGCTCCTAGCCCTACCGACCGAGATCTAGGTGTGTAAAGTGTCTCGAATGGGACCCTCAGGAGGAGGCCCCATACTCCGATCCCCTATATGCATCAAATTTCTATAGAGGTCCAGTAAGGTGAGTGAGATTGCTATTGCTTTGTGGGTCTAAAAGATCACCGTGATGAACCTTATCCACCATGAGGAGGAGAAGTTGACCCCCGAATTTTTGTCCCGCATCTATTGGATACGGTTCGACACTCGCCCTCTCACCTCGGGCCGTGTCTTTCCCCAAGTCTCCTCTACTATATACGAATTCTCAAAGGCCTTAGCTAAAGGCTGCAGACAAAGTGATACACATCGCACCTCCAATGTCTAGATTTAGGCCACAAATAAACATGTGGATCCATACTTATTGATCCCGCATGTAGTCAACATACTAGAGTAGGTCCAAAATCGACTCTCATACTTAGCTACTATCAAATATTCCTTTTATGTCTTTCCCAAAGTCTCCTTCATATATAGGCCTTATCAAAGGCCTCAGCTAAAGTCTACTGATAGTGGATACGTATTGCACCTCCAATGTCTAGATTTAGGCCCCAGAATGAACATGTGGATCCATACTTGCTCATCCTCCATGTAGTCGACATCCTGGAGTAGGTCCAAAAATTGACTCTCATACTTAGCTATTGTTAAAGATGCCTGCCAAAGGTCATGAAACTCGTTTATCCTCTGTTGAATGAACCTCCAAGATAAGTACCTACTCCTAAACCACTCCTCAAAGAGCTCCCAAGTAACCGTCTCTGAATCAATGTGGATATTTTTATCGTCGGTCCTCAATAAGACACTGGTTCCATCCTCGAAATATGGATTGCAACACATGGCTTCATGTTGCTAGAACAAGGGTAGAGCTTAAAGAACCCGGTTAAGCTCACAAACTAGGCCTCTACCTGAAATCATCTTGTGTCACTAGAATAATGTGATGGTCATAGCTTCAAGATCTCCTTGATATGGTCTACAACTGTAGTCTGGCGACCCCTAGGCCTCTCTGCATGCTCATCTCTAAGCCTAGGGCTCCAAGACCTATCCCTGTGTCCAAAAATCTGGTCTCCTTGTCCCCTCTGGTGACTCTTCTCTGCTTGACTCCACACGGGAGTTCTCTCCTCTATACTCCTCGCTATGTCGAGGAGATGCATGAGCCTCAATGGATGTAACCCTATTATGTATGGTTGCATGTCCTCCTGCTGCACCCTCGCGTAAAGTGACATTAACATCCTGAAGTGTCTATAGAATACATGGTAGGATGGTTGCTATAGTATGATCTAGAGGTGGTAAGTCTAGGTCTATGTGAAAGGACCCCTCATCTTGTCCGTGCCTCCTACATAGACCAAAGTGAAATTTAGTTCATTATTCTAGGTTTTATTCAGTTTTCCATGTTTACTAGAATATGCAATTCTAAAACAAAGTTGTTTTCTAGATTTTAAAGTGTACTAGATTTAATATTGCTCTAGGTTAAGTGTTCATATCTCAAGTTTTCTAGTGTTCCCAAGGGTCCAAGATGTGAACCCATGACTCTGATACCAACTGTAACACTCGCTAAAATGACCACTCGAGACCCAAGAACAACTTAGGTTTAGATAGGAACATTTATGAAATAATTTATTTTTATAAAACGTGACTACAAATAGGCCTGTTAGCAACAATTGTCACAATAAAAAAATATCAAGGACAAATATATTAGATAGAATAAAATTTTCCATTATAACAAATATTGAGGACCACATACAAGTTAATGAGTGTAACTAAACCAAGTATAGTTTAAAATTTCCTTTAGGTGTTAATTTAATGAATAATTAAATTAACTCTAAGATTAAATGTTCTCTAGTAAATTTTAGAAGGTTTAAAGTGGCCAAAACAATTAAATACCCAAGGTATTTAATTCCTCCAGGTCTAAATAATAACCAAGGTTCACATTAACATGAGGTTAGGAAAACATTCACTTACCCCATAACGTGACCCCTAAAAAGGTCAACCCAAGCTTTAGAAAATAAACATTTAAGTTAGAAAGGGATAAATTCCCACTTACCCACTCTCAGGCTCATCTTGAACTTCAACCTGATTTTTCACACATTTAACACACTTAAATTTTCCTGAAAAAATTTCCATTAGATAGGAAATTTCTTCCCCTTTCCAATGATATAAAGAAGTCCTCCTAACTCCTCATATTTCTTAAGTTACGGGCCGACAGGTTTGGGGAGGAAAATATTCCCCAAAGGTGGGCTTGTGGGCTTGTGGAAGAAAATTTTCCCAAAAGTGGGCCTATAGGCCTAGGGAAGAATTTTTTCCCAAAAGGCTAGCATTTGGGCCCCAAGAAGAAATGTTTCCTTAAGGCGGGCCTACGGGACCGTGGAAGAAATTTTTCCTAACGGTGCAAGAGACATGTGGCACGTTGTTAAGCCCACGTGGAAAGTGGGTCATCGGAGGTAATTTGGATTTCTAGCCTTTTTCTTGAGAAGGAAAAATTTTAAAAGTGAGTCGTGCCTCCCTCGACACCTAGAGATTCCCTATGTCATGCCCAAAATTTCAAGCGGGAAGGAAGACCAACAATAAAAACTTAGGACTTTAATATTTTTGAGTTGAAAAACATCAAGGTTAAAACAAACTCTACCCCTCCGCCGACACCTAAGGATGCCACGTGTTAGACCGATAGTGATAGGAGGGGAAGTGGGATGATAGGAAACTTAATATTTTGTGCCATTTTCAAAAAATAAAGTTTGAAGGTGCGGTCCCACAAACTCGTGGAGGTGTTTTTCCAAAATCGAATTGGCAGGCTCATGGACCACAAAGTGGAATCTGGGAAAAGGAAATTTTTGCAAAAAAACTTTAGATGGCCATAAATTTTGACTAGAAGATTGGATTTGGGAAAATGAGGACTTTTTGGAAAGGGCTCGAACTCCTCTTTGCAAAGGAAACATCAAAATTCATTTTTGACTAACTTAGTTGGGTGAATTTTAAGAAAACATCTTTCCTTCCATTTAAATGTGAACTAGACTTTTTAACTTAACATAATTAATTCAATCTGCCATTCTTTCTTCCTCAACATGCCAAACTGACATGGAGGATTTCACTTGGAAAGATTTGGATAGATTTTGTAGGGTTTAATTTATGGATTGAGTTTCAAAATGAGTTTCCTTTCCTTTCTATGAATTTGCATTATTTTGCCTCTTGCCTGATTAAATATGAACTGTGTAAATTGCAAGGGCAATACAAACTATTTTGGAATGTTTTTTGATCATCCTTAGTTCATTTTAATATTTTATATTTTCGTTCATTGTTGCAAGGTACTTTTATGTTTTTCTATATTTATTTTCAGTTTTACGTTGAATCAAAAATAGAAAACATACTTAAACCTGAATAGATCTATTTTAATTTACCATACTTTAAATATTTAAGTTCATTGCAATCCAGCTTTTACAATGATTAACTTTACTTCATCCATGCGTGAAAACCTAAAATGTAATTTTACTTTCAAATCATGCACTTCGAATGAAGAAAAGAACAGTAATATATTTCAAACACATTTATTTTTCCAATTTTCAAACAAATATTTCATAATATATTTTAAACACATTTCAAATGAAATCCATATCATTTGTGGTAGTTAAAACAACTTTTGTTGAACTCCAATAATTCCTTTACACCTTCATTTTTCATTCATCAAATATAACTTACAGAATATACATCATTCACATTCAAATGTAGGTTCCATTTTCAAAATAGAGCAACTTTCCACCACAAATATCATTACAATGCCATTTACTTGAGGTGGGAAATTTCACAATAAGGAACCCAAGGAGAAACTGCAAAATTTGTCTTCATCCTCAGCTCCAAAACAACAACAAGAAGATCCACCATATATATTTTGATCACAACAAAAAGGAGGAGAGGCAATGCTCTCCACCTAACCAAGAATTCCAATGAAGAGGAGAATGCGTCCACCTCGTTAAGCCCCCAAGCCCCAACCATAGAGCAATAGGAGATGTATTTCACCTCATGACAACAAACAAGCTTCCACAACACAAAAACAATTTTCACATACAAAACATAGTCCAAATACATACTGCAGTTTGTAACCACAGGAAGAACAACAAACAATACTCAGGATTCATCATGCACAAGCCAAAGGAGAAAGACCTATGGGGGAAGCTGCTTATACCTCCCAAAGGGGAAATGTCTATCCACCTTAAGATAAACCAAATGCCACACACACACACACACACACACACACACACACACACACACATAATTTCAAAACTACTACATGCTCTTATGCCTCCCAAAGTACCCCTTATACATCCAATTCTCTTATACCATCCCACACCGTTATGGAACCCCATAACAAGTAAAGAAATGCAAGCTATTTCTGTTACAAGGTGGAACGCAATCCCAAACTCCTCCACAATAACACTTATACCTCCCTACTCTCCTCCCCAAGAGATCCACATAGTCTTCTCCTACACCATACCTAAGAAATCTACCCAATCAGCCAAACAACATACCAAAATATTCAAAGCATTCACATATGCATAAATAAAAGAAGAACATTTTAAAGAGCTAAGCTCCTACCTCTCCATGGTAGAGTTTTCTCCAAAAGTTCAACATCAAGATTTTTCCAATCCAAACAAATTAAAGCTCCAATAATCCATAAGCATTCCACAAATATCTCTAACTCTCTTTGAAATTACCATAGATCCAAACCAAAAGAGTAACCAAAAATTAATTAAGCAAATGAAGTAACCCTAAATTAACCCCAAAACAACAAAAGAATCCAAATAAATAGAGAAGGGAGAGAGGAGGATGAGGTGGCTCCATGAAGGATGCTACATCACTCATCCTCAACTCCACCTCTCAAATCAACTTCATACTCTAAAGCACAATAGAAAAGGTCGTTGAATAAATCACATTTTACTTACACACACAAACCAAGTCCACACCCCAAGGAACAAAATTAAATTCATGTAAGACAATGCAATTAAAACTTACAATTTATCTTCCCAAAATACATAATAATGTCTAATTTTGACTCCCCAACCATAGGTAAGGTTGGTATACAAATTTAAGAGGTGTGGGGCAAGTTTAACTTGTCCCACAAGCCTCCAAAATCAGCCCCTAAGGACAAATCCGAATTTCAAAAGGAAGGTGGAGTGTTTCACACTCAAAATTACTTACACATTACTTACAACACTTAATCCAAGAGCCATCAACTCTAATAAATGCATTATTTTGACCCAATTAATAAATTTAACAACATGATTACTCACAAATCTAAACACAAATTAACTAAATAATAAAGGGGAAAATACATCACTAAAATCACATACTAAACTTTAAACAAAGGAAACTAAATAAAAGAATACACATAACCCCTTTGTCACATTTAAAGGTGATTCCCCCACGGGAACCCCTAACAACAAGCACACACAAAAACACAAACAAATACACGTTGCCATGGTAACCTTGTTGAATTCACCTAGAATTCTAATGCGGTTGGTCTCTAATCCCCCGATGTTTGTTGTGACATGTTTTCTTACAAAATATAATACCTTCTTCGGCCTCGTGGCCGCATCAAAACATCCAAAATACATATAAAATATAACACTAAATCATGTATATATATGAATCAAAACATCATCCAAGCAAGAAATAGTCTCCTTTACAATTCCATTCATACTCATATGATCACAAGATTAGTTCCATTTTCTAGGTTTACTCGTTATGAAAAATGTCACATGTAAGAAAAAACATATATATCTAACCATGCCAAGCAAAGTTGTATCAACATCAATATAAAATGTCTCTAATAATTCACATGCATCATATATGATTCAAAATCAACCACACCATGATCTCTAACATCTAACATCATATCAAACTAAAAGCTAAAATAATATCCATAAGTATAATCAATAGTATCATAATTAATAACAAAAGGTGTCAAAAGGAAGTGGACACTACATGATGGAAAGGAGGATATATGAGTTGCATTCGAGTTCAAATAAATTTGACTACTAAATGTTATAAGGAAGTTAAGGTCCCATCTTGGATACCAATTACACTTGTAGAAGGGAAAGAACATGTCAAAATATCAAACATGTTGGCTCTGAAGATCCTACATTTTGGGAATGAAATAAATGAATAGATAAGAAATCATAATGTATTAAACTTCATTATTTTCCAAAGAGAATCTTGTTTTTCTTTGTAACTACGATGATGATAAAACAAATGTATCTATATTAACCATAAAGTTTCAAAATGTTGATATCAATAGGATTCTAAATGGTTCTATGGACTCGATTAAGTTTATGATTATTTTCGTGGCACTTATGAAAGCACTAGTTTCAATGATGGTTGGGAATTTAAGGATTTGAAAAATTCCCAACCACCTCCACAACTAGTGCTTTTATAAATACCATGTAAACAATCTTAAACTTACAAAATAACATAACACCATCTTTCTTATCAGCACTTGATTACACAAAGAAAGTAAATTCTTTGTGGTAAATAGTGAAGCTTCAAAATATCTACTCAAGACTATACGCAATTGCTTCATTTCCCTGAATGTATACTCTTCCCAATCTAACATGTCTGATATTTTTGACTACTTTCTCCCCTTATACAAGTTATTTTTATTCTAAGCAAGTAAATGAATATACTTATAACCTTTCCTCAAATTTTTGGCATAATTAATACATTTTTTAGTTTGTAACCACCTATAGTTATAGGTGGTTACCTCCTAACTCCATAACCACATTCCTGCTATATTTATACATATTCTACAGTAAATAATATTCATTCAAAAAAATTACATTTCTCTTGTCATTAGTTGTATGAGAGTGGCGTTGTTACGGGAGTGTGCGAGTGACAAATATTGATCTTTCATTGGTTTCAAGGAATGTTGAAGATCTGCTGAAAACAATTGCTTCCTCCTACATTGAAATCTATTTAAGCACTGTCTGACTTATGTAATGCTGGTAGTGGAGTTGAGGCCTAAAATATAAATCACGGCCTTCATCTAAGGATGCATCAACAATGTTATATGTGCCAAGAAAACGTCTTTACAGTTGCAGTCATAGTCACTTCTCTGCGCATAGGCGGATTAAATTCTTGGCCTCCACATATTGCCGACTCACAAGTGGCTAAGGATTGATCTGAAGCCGGTACAAATGCTAAAAAGGTGGTTCGTGGAGAACAGTGTTGAGTACGCCTACATGGAAACCGAGAAGGAAAACGAATCTTTCCTGAGGATTTTCAACGGAACATTAAATTACAAACAAGTTTTGAACGCCAGCCATGTTGGTGCACCTTGCTTTTGCTCATTCGAATTGTATTCACTCCAGCGTTAGAATCCAAAGGCTAGAAACCAACGAGGCCGGATGTTGCACTTGCATACAGATGTATATGCCCCATCTCTTGGCCAAGGATCTATAATTATGTAATTTTTTTACAAAAACTAGGAGACAAGTATGCAGACCTGTGTGTAATGCTTCGTTTTGTACCTTTCGCCCTATTCCTTATCGTCAAATTAGTATTCAAGTTCATTTTTTTATCGTGTGAATTAATTTAGTATCTCTTCTTTCCATCGTTCCTCTTGGTGTCAGCGTTTTGTTTGCTCATTGTTGGGGGTGCCCGTAGTGTCGATTTCGAGAACATTATCTTTTAGCGTATCGACCGTTCAATTAGGTGGTTTGCGTAGTGAAGCTATTGCATAAAGTTTTAGGAATATATAAATTTGCTTTCAACGGTGAATTGGGTTTTTTTAAAAGGACCTAAATTTTATTTTAGCTAAGTTTACATCATTTCCCTTAACTGACCAAGCTCCACGCATGCATTGGATTTAATAGCTAATTAATAAGAAATGTATACTTTCACCCACCAATCTGCCATTCTTTGTGTTTGGCGTGAGGGAAAAGCTTGTCCTTGGGATAGATTTAATTTTTTTGGTTGCTTTTTGGCGGGTGGGGGTGGATCAGCACCTACCAGTTTTAAATGCCTTTATTGATGACACCTCAACGTATACACCCTCCATGCTGGCTGCCTACCTTTCAAGACTGTATTATGGTTGAATCTGCCTCATTTTCTTTTTACCTTGCTCTTTCCTGGTTCATCGATGGCATGGATTTGGTGGGTCTGTGAGTTAAGGCTTTGAAGCTTTCAGGAATTTTGTCAAACTCTCCTCTCTCTTGCATCGTTTTATTCTTCCACGTTTGCATTCTTGGCTTCAAGGGTTCCTGTGACTCCATCCTTCAAACCGTTTACCTAGTGCCTCATTGGATGTCCATTCCTATTCCAAAGCTTCTATTTTCTTTCTTGGGCTGCGTGTATTCTGACTGGGTGATCTGAGCAGGTCATTTTGTTTTATTTTTTTCCTTTTTGTGCTTATCTTGCAATCATGGTGTCCCCATAGGACCACATATCTTTGGGGCATTCTGCCAATAGTTGCAGGCCTCATGTATACTTCCATATTTTACTTACCTAGCCCGGAGGCACCTATAACTACTTTTATGAAAAAAGATGTCCCTTTGTGCTTTGATGGATGTCCATGTTCCTACTCTAGCGTCCCCTTTTTGGTCTCACCACGTGAGAGGTAGATATTTGCAGATGGGGGTGAAGGGAAGAGGATGTTAAAAAAACTCATTATTGTGCATGTTGTTTTCTTTTGGGTGCGTGCAACTGTAGCATCCAATTGAAGCTCCTTCCCTTGCGTGGGTGGTTGTCCAATCCTGTTTCAAAGCTTCTTTTGTCTCTTCTAGCATGCATGATTTGAGGTGGCCATGTTTTCACACACCCTCTTGTACATATCTTGTTATCATGGTATCCCCTTAAGACCACATCTCCATAAGGCTATTTGTCAAGTTGTTTACTTTCCTTATGTTTTCTTACAAATTTTGTGTACATGGCCTATTAGGCTCCCCGCTTATATAGTTGTTTTGAAAACGTGTTCCTTTGTGCTTCGTTGGATGTCCATACCTGCTCCATCTTTCTCGATTTCGGACATACGCCGTGAGGATGTTGCAAGGTTGTGGAGTCTGGATTTATCCTATCTTTCTCATGTTTTCCTGGGCCCTTTCAATAAACCCATTTTGTGTATACCGCAATCATGGCATTCCAGAGACCATTTTCTTTTTGTTCGATGTTACTTCTATAATGGAGCTCTCTTCCTATGCTAAACATGGATGGGAATGGAGTTTGAGTGCCTACCCTATAGAAGAGGGGAGATTTGACCTAAAGATTGTTATTGCTGGTCCTTGCGGTGTCCATGCGAGTGTGATGAAGTTGAAAACTAGAAATATAATTCTACTCATTTTTATATTTGCTAGATTTTAAAATATCATGAAATTGAACCACCTTTTCCCTAAAATTATTTTTTTCGATGTTTCTTTTGTTATGGGTAGGACATAATGGTTAAATCCATCCTTTCCTCTTGAAATCTTCATGTTTTGTTATAATAGTTGTTAGTGTTAAGTGGACAACTAAGATGTAATTTCCTCTCCTCTAGCTATTACGTTTCCTTGCTCAAGTGATCAACCTTCGACCCTTTTATCTACTTTTCTTCATTTAGGTATCAAGTTATTATGTTGTCTATAGCTAGTAATTTCTATTGGGCAAGCCAGCCTATGGTAACTATGAACATCTTTCTTTTCACATGAGCTTATCATCCTTATTGTTGCACTTTGTTAGCTCACTCTCAAGCCCCTTTGATAACCTTTTGATCCCAGGAAAGAAATATTGTAGGATTGGAGTGATCAATACTTGGGCTAATCCGGTTGGAGTTTTTGTTTAAAAACTTTTAGAATGTAGAAGTTTGAGGGCAACATATTCGGATCTTGCTTGTTTATAATCCTTGTTGATCATCATACTTGTTCCTAGACTTTTAAAGTCTTCCTTATGAGATACCTTGACCATCCTCATCAAGCTTGAACCATAACCAATTTTGAATCACCTAAGTTTGATGTTACAATTGTGCAATTCCAATACCCAGTTATTACTAGAGTTTCTTTGGTCTATTTCCTCTCGGGAAGATTGGTGGCATATTCTATTGTCTATCTTGTTGTTTTCTCTTCTATAATGTTAATGTTGTTAATTAAGATTGGTTAGATTTCTATGCATATAAATACCTTAATGATTTGCGATGGAAATTGATATGATGGTTATTAACATTTGGGGTAAACTAAATATGCATCGATAATCTTATTGATTTATAATGGAAGGTGTTGTTTTGATAAAGGCACTTAGTAATATAGGTTAGTACCTATGTTAGAATGACTCTTAAAGATTTTGTGTTGAGAAAGAGTTAATTTTTCCTTATAATTAAACCGAACCTTTGACCTTTTTTTCGAGGTTTGTGAATCCTCAATGCTATAAAACTTGGATGTTGTTTTGAATGCTCTTGTTTAATGGAACTCCCTTTTCTCTCACTTGTCATTACTAGCCTATAAGGGAAGTGGCCTTTTCTTGAATGATTTTGAAATTCCTTGGATTCAATGGCTGAAACTAGTATTAATTGCCTTCCCTTTTTAAACAATGTTTAGTGGTGGTCATGTATTAGATTTAAATCCTATAATCTATATGATTACATGATTAGAATTTTAATACACTTGACCCTTCGTGTTAACCTTTTAAGCCCGTGTTTCCTCCTGGATTCAATGTTCAATTTTGTCATTCTAGAATTTAGCATCGTAGCTTGTGCTTTTGGTACCTTTTGACGATTTTAGATTGTTTTTTTGAATATTAGTTCTCAATCTTATAACCTAATTATTTATTCGATGGAAACCTCATTACACTAGACTATTTCTTCTAACTTATCAGGCCAATGGTCCCTTCTCAAATGATTGTTAAATTTTTGTTGCTTTGAGACAATGTACATAACTGGAGTATAAGGATTTCTTCTTGTATTGGCATGGTGGAAATTTTAATTAACTTAAGGGGTTGTTAATATTTAGAGCTTCGATCCAAACCTTGGAATATAATGTTTCTTTTCTTGATATTGTTAGATAGTAGCTTATTGTTGCTTTGTGTAGTCTTATCTTGCTCAATTCTCATGAACTCACTCGGTTATTAATTATTACAGATCACTTATGCAAGTAGATGAGGGAAATACTTGTAGATTATTTCATCAAACTTGGTTATGAATTTCTTTTGTATAAATAGTTTTAGGTTGTAAAATTTTGGTATGGGTTATGTAGGGAATTTAGAAGAAAATGAGTGCCTTAGTGTTAGGTGTTGTGGAGTATTGTTGTCGTAACTATTGAAACTTTGGCTTGGTTTTTATCGTGCAAAATATTAAATTTGATTACCACATGGTTATTGGAGATTATAATGTATTATTTAAATTCTAAGAATAGTATAGCATGGCATGACCAACCTTATTACTCTCTTGTTCCTAGTCATAGTTCCATAGAGTTGGTTTTTCCTTTTGGGTTTTGCATCATCTTGGAAAAAATTAATGGAACTGTTTATAGTTTTCACAAATGAGTAATGGTAAAATTTTCTCTTGGGATAAAATGTTGAGTTGTAAACCCTTCTAAGGCATAATAACAATGTATTTATAAGCATAATAAAATGGGTTGGATAATCCTTAAAAATTTAAACTAAAATATATATATGAATAAATTAATGTAGCTACGATCTACTTGATAACTTTGAGTCCCTAAGTGATCAAAGAGGAAACTATATTTGGTAATATATATATATATATATATATATATATTATATTTTCCTTTTTTCCCCAAGCTAAAGTAATCCGCATTATCTTTTTATGATGAATTCTTAAATAATCTTATGGTGAAATCATTGATTATTTTTGGAAGATAATAAGGTTGTATAAGTAGGAGAGAAATTTATTAAGAAACCCTTCAATCTCTCTCAATCGTTTGAAATGTAAATTGTTTTCCTTTGTCATACTTAATCAAGAAAATTCTAAATGAAACTTTTAACTAATCTTGATAAATTATTATCCTCAATAAAAGGTTGGTTAATAAGTAATGAGACCTCAAGCTGAATTATTTTTAACCTATTTCCCTTAACCCTTTCCTTGGTTCATTGTGATATTTCTCAAGTAATGTTAAATTTTTATCCTTAAACATAGAAGATTATTGTTATGAACCTAAAATGGTACTTTCCCTCAATCAGAGCTTGTGCTTGTCACATGTGCAATAGAGGTGTTAAATAATTTCAAAGGTTTAAGTAAGATTAATTAACCTTATGAGAAATGGAAAATGTTCTTAAATAAACTAAATAAGCAAGTTATTGACATATTATAGAATGATTCTCCTTTAAAACTATCTCAAGCTAATTAGTTAATAGTATAAAAGAAATAAGTTCACCTTAGTAAAAGAATGGTGCGAATCAAAACACAAATCTTCTAGATCGTAAAGTCAAGTTTGAAAGACATTTTTATAAATACATAACCTTAAAATATTTTACATTATGGGATGGCCTTAACTATAACTTTGTATTGTTTTTGGAATTTTACGTTGTGCCATGTCGAAGAGAAAATTAAATTGTTCATGTTGGGTGTTTTATGTTTCCTTGTTTCCTATGTGATCAACATTGTGTTAAGCTTATTGAGAGTTGGGCGTAGCCCCTTCTTCATCAACTATGTTGATGTGTAAACTCTAAGTAATTAGAAAAAATTATCCAAATTTTTCTATGTTGTATTTTTGTGTGTTTGAAGGGGGCGTTACACTATGCCTTGCATTTTAGTTTCTATAGAGCTCAAACAAGTTGGGGATTATTTGGTAAGAAGATTTTTGAACTAGCTTAGAGGAAGTAACAAGTATTTGGAGCATGGAGATCTATTTGGTAGAGTATCATGTCTTAAGATAGTGAGTTGTGGTTGTTGTAGTCACCAAATAATCAAATGTGAGACAAGCCCATTGAATAGAACATTTGCGCCTATAGTCAAATAATTTAAATGGATAATGTGCCACCAAAAGGGAGAAGAGAGTATGTGGCAACGACCATCGATCAAATTAGAAGCACTATGTGGAGTTTGGCATGAGTGTCAATGACCACAAAAAATCCCTTTCATGTGATCAAAAACTCATTCCCCCAACGTGTTATCTACTACTCTTTGGAGAACATCCCTTTACCTAAGCATTTCAAGTGGTATCTAGCCATTTCCATAGAAGAAATTACTCAAAACCAAGGAATACATTGGTGAGCATAATGTATAAAAGATCAAAAGAGATGTGGAATTTGTTGGCATCAAATAAGAATAAAATGAGATCACTCATTCATAAAATTTGTTATAAAGCTATTAAAGATGAACGTGGAAAACCATCCCATGATCCCATGAAGCAATTTGAGAGCATAAAAGTCATGCTAGAGATGTTAGAAACAATAGAAGCAACCATGGATATGTGTTGCATTTAAGAGAGCCAAATTCAAGCCCACGAGAGTGTCGATATCTACTCTTTGCCAATCTCCAAAACTTGCAATTTGAGGACATAATGGACCAAGTCTTGTTCAACATCCAAATAAAGAAGAGTTATGTCAAAATTATAGGAGGATACGATGCGAGATGATGAATATAAAATAAAATTCACTATCGCACATCCGTGTCACACAAAATGATCATACAAGCTCACCTCTTCATCCATGTATTTTTACAATCGAGAGAAAATCTATCGCAAAGATTTGAAGAAATCCGCACAAATTCCTTGCAAAAAAAAAGATGATAAGAAACGCCACAACACATCAAGATGATGAATCTGGAAAATATGATGATGATTCATGGGTAATTTCATTGTTAAATCACATCACCACCAAATGATTTATACACGTCTTCTTTTTTAAGGTAGGGTCATTTGGCGTGATTACATAACATTGAATTTTCCCCAAGGTGTAGGACCTTGCAAAATGGAAAAGTTCTCTAGAGTGAAGGATGGTTCCTTATTCCTTTGTTTAGATGCATACGTTAGGATTTGCAAAGGATCTATATCTATACCTAATTTAAAACTTTCCAAGGAGATAGGGATAAAAGAGTATAAAAATAATGTATAACTAATCTACCAGGTGATGCACCAAAGGAATGATGAACACTTATTTTTCTAATAGACACAAACCAATCAAAATGCATACAATAAAAAAGCATAAATAGCCAAATTTGTAATGGGAGACCAAATGAAAGAAAAAGAGACAAGAAAGGATCTAAGATCGATCACAGACATGTTTTATTGCTCTGTGGATTGGTATAGTTCATTACAAGATAGCCAAAAGGAAAAATGTATCACAATTTTAATGGAAGGCCTGAACCCCACAAATCCCTTTGCTAGAAGGAGAAGGGAGCTTGCAAAACAAAGAATGTCCAACCCTTTATAATGAATCCTATTGTATATTTATAGATTCGATCAGAGAGAAGAAAGAGAGAGAGAGAAGTGGGAAAATTGGGTCGAAGCTCAACCACTATTATTAATGCTTCTGATGAAATCGACCCTGAATCCATCTTTACTACATCAATTATTGGTTTGGTTCCTTGAGGGAAGAGGAAATGAAGAAACAGATCCAATTTGATCTAGTTGTTGAGTCAACAAGATCCCACATTAAAATCCTAAAGAAATTTCCTCCATTTTCCTTCACCTAACCTCCTAAAATTTAAAGTTTAAGGCCTCCATGGTGTGGATGTGGTTGAGATCTTTCCAACGGTATCAGATTTGTGATATTTTGAGCTTTGAGTCAAAAGATATGCCCCTTCAAAGTTTGTATTGGGTACGTACAGATGGGTGGGAAAACAATTTGAAAAATGGGTCCCCCTTTTGATATGGGACACGTGGCAGCCAGATTAGAGAAAAATTGGGCTTATGGGTCCACAATTTATCTTTTTCCCTATTGTGTAAAAACACAAATCAAAAACTCCACAACCCCGAAGCTCCGACACGGGGCTCCTTCTGGTTTGGCTAGGGAATGTGCTTCCATCTTTGTCTTTGTGCCTTTTGAATGAAAGGAAATTTTTCACTTTTTCCTCCGACTCCCCACTTTGGCTTTGACTCGGGCTCAAACGCTAACTTTTTCTTTTTGGGTGGAGTTACAAGCTATTTGCAACATTTACCCTTTTGAAACAACAAGGGAAAAGAACCAAATTTTACTTCCTAACGAACCACATTTCCCTAGGAAACATGGTAGTCAGGTGCTCATTTGGAAACCTTTTCTTTATTTTCTCTTTGAATATGTGTAATTAAGACACTTGGCAGCCTCTCATCGCATGGCTCATGCGTTGACTATTCAAACAATTCTTTCACTTTTGATATAATACATGGAGGCACCGTGCTTGCTTAAAAACCCGGCCCAAAGTTTACCCTTAGAGGAGTGTCGAGTTGATAATTCTCACCTCCATTGATCTATTTATTTTTCAACGATCCTCTTACTTTTTAGAATTTGAGCTACCGAGTGAGCTCGCGTCATTTGGGTATCCCCATGAGACCAACTCTTGGAGATACACCATGATGAAACTTGGCATTCTCCACTTACAATTTTATACTTAGCCAATTTTTAGGCCTGCCTTGTCCACCTTTTGACTCTATTTTGACCATTTACTACGTGGAGGGCTAACACAAGTTTGAGTCTCTACCCTGGATGTCCTTTCCAGTTTTGTGCCAAGCTAACACCTAACACTTCTTTTTTGGTTGAATACTTTTCAACGCCCAGTAATTTATTTGGGGTTTTGGACACGTGGAAGCATGGAAAATTTTGGGCTCCCTTTTTTGGATTCACCTTTGGAGAAGTGTCATTAAGATACATGACTCCTTCCACTACCTCCTCCATACTTAGTCATTTTTGGGATTTTTAATCGAATCATTTTTTAGCCCGAGGACCTTGGATCTTCGACGTTTCTTCCTCTCTTTTTATGGTTCCTCTCGCGGCATCGCCCTTTTTCCGACCCTACTATTTAATAGTTGGGTCTTCCCGTAACTCAAAGAATGGGTTTAAGACATGGAAACAACTTAATAGAGTCGTTTTCTTTTGAATAGGGTCCATCAGTCTCTCTCGGCCTCTGCCATTCCATGGTTGAGTTCTTCTACGACCAATTTGTAGAATTTTAATGAGTTTTCTCATAATCCTTTTATGCGGGGTCTTGACTGATCCAAAGATTTGTCATGGGGGTGAAATATGGATAACAATTTGATGACTCACAGGGGTATCTTCCTATTAGATGAAAAGACCAATTTCCTTGTCGTATCCGTTGGGCATGGAGTCGATAGAGATGGTATGGTACTAATTCTACTTCTAATTTATGATCTCGGTTATTCACTCTCAATTTTCATAAGAAATCTTCAAAATGAAGGTTTCTAAGAGTAGAAAATTGTTTTGACCCAAGGCTTCATATGTCTCTCCAAATGGACTACATAAGAGCCACAAAACAACACCACACTATATACAAAAATTTAAAATCATAGTCATACATGCTCCAAATGGAACATGCAAAGTGTGTAAAGTAATTAGGAGAAAATCAATCTACCCTACAACAAGACAATGTGCACAAGCACTTAGAAAAAGATAAACTAAACTAATATGTAGAGGGTGAGACTTCCCTTATAGTAGTAGTGCTTAAGATAGATCCCGTTCACTAGAATTTTCAACTCTTCACCCTCAAATGTGCACAATTGGAAAGCATTGCTAATTTTACACCTTGTGATCATATAGGGTCCATTCAAGATAGAGCCGAACTTAGAATGCCTCCTGGTTTCTCTTAATATGCATCCCATTTCAAAACCGGGTCTCCTTCTTGAAGTTCACTACTTTTTCCTTCTTGTCAAAACATTTCTTGATCGATGCCTTATTATTTTCTATTGCTTGAAGATCATGTTCTCTCGGTTTCTTCTAACTCTACCATCTCTACATCCTAGGCCTGCATTCACTCAAATTAAGACATCTCTAATTACTTCACACTCTCCAATGCTAGTAACTCAAGTGATATAGGAAACACTTCCTCTTTTCCATAAAAGAGCTTGAATGGAGAGCTGCATGTAGATCTCTTGGGTGTTATTCTATCACCCCATAATGCCATTTTGAGATTTTGTTCCAGGTCTTCTCGATTCTCATCACTTGATTTATTCTAATGATCTTTAGCAGTTCTTGTTTTGGACTCAACCTTGTCATTACCTTGAGGGTAATAGTTCGAGGAAGTGCTCAAATAAGTCCCATTCTTAACAATCCATCCTGTGATCTTGAACCTATAAATGCTAATGCATGCATGGTCTGATATGATGGTGGATGGCACTCCAAACCTAGTCACTATCCCTTAATAGAAATCTAGGATACTAGACTCATTGGCTTCCTTGAGTGCCATTGCCTCGGTCTACTTGGTGAAATAATTTGTTGTTGTGAGGATCCATTCGTGGTTTTGGCTATAATTTTTATTGATGAATCCAATGAAGTCAAAACCCCATTGCATGAAAGTTAGGTTGAATGAGATTGGGTGCAATGGAAGTGTTGGTAACCTTTTCTTTCCCTTAAAGAATGCACAATTACAACACCTTTTGATCCATGTATAGCAGTCACTAAACACTCTGGACAATAATATCCTACTTTCATGATTTTGAGTGCTGTCACTCTTGGAGTAAAATGGCCTCCAGCTGCTTCAAAAAGGAATTCATGTAGCACTCTCTCTACCTAATCTGTCTCAATGCATCTTAGCATAATGCCATTAATGTCTCTTTTGAACAAGACACCATTAATCGAACATATGGGATGGCTCAGTAACCCGAAATGTCTCCTTTTTTTTTTACTCATCCAATGAGGACACATGCCTATTTCAATGATTTTCACCATGTCTTGTGTCTGAAAAGGAGAGGGTACATCATCTCTCCCTTCTTCTTGATCATCTCACAAAACAAAAACAGCCTCTTTCACTATTTGTTTCATCTTGTTGACTTGATGCTAGTTGCTCACACAAACCCTTCCCACGGATGAGTTTGGTGACCTTGATCTCAATGTCATATTCCATGACATTAGTGATCCATCCTACACATTTCTCATTTAGGTCCTTGTTGAGAAGGAACACTTTAACTCCCGTATGGGAGACCAATAGTTGGATTTTGTTGTTTGAAACAAAATGCTTAAACTTCTTCAATCCTCTAATCACCGCTAGGACCTACTTATCAATGAAGGAGTACCTCACCTCTTAATTTTCTAGACTTTGGCTAAAGAAATTAATTGGTTGTTTTGCACTTTCTTTTTCTACTCAACCAATATTGTGGAAATTGTATCGCTGCCACCAAAGGCATACAAAGATGATATCTCTAGAAAATAGGGATTCACAAGAGTTGGGGCTTTTATATGGCTTCTTTGATAGCCTCAAAACATTATTTTCCTTCGATGTCCACTTGAATGCTAAGCTCTTCTTCAACATCAACATTATTAGCTTAACAAGGGTAGAAAATTTTGGAAGAAACTTGTGGACAAAATTGATTTTTCCCAAGAAGCTTTGAAGAGCCTTCTTGTACTCGGGAAATGGCACTACTCTTATTTCTTTAACTCTCTTTGGGTAAATTTCCAATCCTTCTTTTGATACAATATCACCTAGAAGCTTTCCTTTATGGGCCAAGAGAATATACATTTCTTGGGGTTTAATGACACTTGAAAACTTATGCACCTTTCGAACACTTGCCTAAATGGAAAAGATAATCTGCGCATTTTTGGAAAACATCAGAATGTCATCTAGATAGATCAAGTACTATTTTGTTGATCAGTCCTTTGAATACCATATTCATTTCCCTTTGAATAGTGGCTCCGGCGTTGGATAATCCAAATGGCATTTTCATATAGGCATAGGTGCCCCATTTGGTGGTGAAAGCTATTTTGAATTGATCATCTTCTTTCACCATGATATGGTTGTACCCCAAGTAGCCATATAGGAGGGAGAACATTTTTGACCTAGAGACTACTTACTTGCAAGATCTGCTCCATTGAAGGGAGTGGGTAGTGATCTTTGAGGGAGGCTCTATTCAAATCTTTGAAGTCAACACACAACCTAATTTCTCTATTTTTCTTTCCGACTTGGACAAGATTTGACACCCAACTTGAGTGTTTGTTTGGAAATATGATACTTTCCTCTATCACTTGTTCAACTCTTTCTTCATCAAAGGCTTAATATGTGGGTTGATTAATGTTTCCTTCTCGGCCGATGGGCCGAGTAGATGGATCCAGCTCAATTGTGTGTTGTGATAATTTTAGATTGAACCCTCTTAGGTATTCATAACTCTAAGAAAACACATATGTAAATTTTGGCAAAGTTGTATAAATCCATACCTTTCTTGCTTGGTGGCCAATTTTCTAATCTAAATTGTTTTGTCTTCTCCACCTCATATTGACTGTAAATCTTCTCCTTTGATCTGTATGTTAGCCTTCTCTCTTTTGAATTGATCATTGGGATTGAAAATAGATTTCATTGTCACTAATCCTTTGGGAATCTTGTTTGTATGTAGTTATACTATCTAATTCCTGTATTGTTGCTCTAGTCTGCTTTGGTTTCTAGCTAAGAATTTAGCTTCTTCTTGCAAAAATTTTATGATCTATTGATCATTTTCAAAAACTTGCCATCATGTGTTGTTATCTAGCACTACTAACCTCACAACCACATGGACATGTGGTTTTTCTCTGTCATTCTGATGTTGTCAACCACATCAAACGCGTTGCTCCCACTTCGCAAGTCTATCAACAACTTCATTCTCTTACCTAGGTATGACATAATACTCAAAGGCCTCGTAATCCTCCATGAGATCACATATCCTACTCTTGTAGTTATTGAGTAGGTCATTTTTTATACCATTTAGTCCTCGACCTGATTGGAAACCAGCTTCACTTGTCACCAAACACTTGCAAGTTCTTGATCCCCACTTCCTTTCCTAATGAAGATCTTGGACTAAAGCCTCATATTCAATAGTATTATTTTAGAAAGAAAACTAGAATCTAAAGGATAAATAATATCTCATACCTCTGGGGACATAATCTTGGCTCCTCATCCAACTCCTTGTCTACTCCTTGATCCATCAAAGAACAATTGCCATACCTCATAGTCATCCTTGTATTCTAGCTTAATTAGATCATGAAGAGGATGATTCTCTTCATGTAGGTAGTATACACCTAGTTAAAATTCTTCCATCTCCTTATAAGGGTCAAAATCATTAATTTTTTTGGCCCAATTATCGAGAGTCAAGTCTCGGGATACATCCCACCTTGGTATTTGCTTCATAAATGCTTAGGAGGTATTCTTGATTAAAATTTGAGAAATTGGCATTGATTTTTCTAGGCACATAGGATTCAATATGATAATCAGTAATATTTTCAGATCTAATTGTGGTCTTCACCCCATACCTTGTCCTAAATAGCATATGTGACCAATCAGCAGACAGGTAGCCTCCAATTTTTGTAGTGAATTCCTTGGATAGACACAAAGTAAAATGTGGTGACAAATCTATGTTTGACACATTTTGCAAAATAGTCACATTGGGGTAGGTATGCAGTGAGGCTCGGATCCTTGATAATCTAATTAGACCACTCCTATAGTGATGACTTCTTATTGGAGACCCAACTAATCAACTATTTGTTTGGGGATCATAGATTTTCTAGCCCTGCAATTAATCATACAATTGTGCACCAATTTGTATCCAATAATTAATGGGACATAGAAGGGAGTAGGTCTTAGGTTCTTACCTTGTTGTTCCTCATGGTTCCTCCCTGGTTGAGATGCACTACTACTCACTCTCTCTTGCTGATAAGGGGGGTGATTTGAACTTGAAATTTTTGCATCGTAATCTACTATAGATCCCTCTTCTCTAGAATGGCCATGACTCCCATAGTGAAATATTCACACTTGTCCTCTTCATTTTCTTAATAATATTGAATGATCTATATTTTTGTTTCCCTTCCTAGAAACATTTCTTTCTTACACGTGGGTTGTTAGAACCGGTTCCCGCCTAGGTTTGTAAGGTGGCTTGATTGTTTCGTGTGTGGGGGTCAGTACTTGGAACACCAAAGGCCTTATGGAGTGATGGAAGATTGAGGATCACTTGAGTTTAGTGGTTGGCCCTCTCCAATATTCCTCTTTTTGGACCGGGTATTGGTAGCCACACCTTGAGAAGGGAACTGATTCATTCCACATAAGTCTTCAGCCTACCAATTGACAAGCATAGTCTCTCCTGGAGGTCCACCTTGTAGAGATTCTTGTTGTTGATCCCCCTCTTGGCTAGGTTCTTGTTGCACCATAAATACCTAATTTAGAGCACCATTAAAGCACATTGATTGGTTATGTGCTTGATTACATGGAAAACACCAATCATATTCTTGTGTCATATTGTTCTGTGTTGGGACCAATGCCCTTGATGTTGAAGTTGTGTTTGGATCGTATGACCTGAAAGGTCTAGCAACTTAGGGTTGTCCTTAGTTCTGGATCTGATTTTCAGTCTGAGATGGTGGCCTATTCTATTGATAGTGGGGTCTAGCTTGATATTGACCTTGAGACTGATATGGCCTGAAACTCGAGCTTGTTGTCTTTTGATAGTTACTAGCTCATTCCCCAAGTTCTGAAGTTGTTTCATGACTTCCTAGAGTTCCTTAGAGGTGTTAGATGATGAAGTGGAAGCTTCAGCTGAACTCTGACTCCTAGGGGTGGGTATAGGAGCTAATGTAGGTATTTGGCTAGCATCTGGGCTTCCTAACTCAGGGTACAGAGGCATGGATGGCCTAAGAGTGATTTTACCAGCTTGAATAAAATGGTTTTCAGCCACTATGGAAAGGCTATAGGTTGCAGGTAATGTAGTGCCCCCATTAACTTAGAATCATCAAAGAAATATTAGAATTTAAAGCCCTAAGAAAGTATAAGAAGGAACCTTCATTAGTGGGCTTTACTACTATTGGAATTCTATCCTAGGTCCACTAGAATCTGATGTTGAAGTCTGTCAGCTGCTCGTTTGGGGCTCTCTTGATTGTTTTTAGTTGTTCCAACAAAGACATATTATCAACTTTCTCTCCAAACTAGATGTGAGGAGATGTGTATAGTTGATTCCACTCGGATAGATCCCGCCTCAAGACTTCGAACCATTATGAAACCCTCCTTTTGAGTGAAGAGGTGAGCAGCTTGACCGCAATGTAAATCTCATGAATCTCGTGGATTGTACAAACATTTGCAATATCTTGGACATGATCACGAGGAGAAGTTTGATTTTCCCCAATGAAATATGGGATACTCTTTAATGATATAATAGGAACTAGATTTTTTGCATTCAAGGAGAGTGGACTACTATCGGTGAAGTTAACAAAAGGATTTGGCCGAGCCATCATGATCGGTCCGAGCACCCTCTTGATTGAATTAATGGTGGTCGGAGGAGGTGTTGATAAATCTCTGCTTAGTGGAGATAAAGACCTCTGGATACTTCTTCCTTTTCTCCCTTTATCTGTGGATAAGTCTAGATAGACAAATAGTCCCTCTTCTCTAGTTCTTGACCGTGTTTGTATTCTTCTCATGAAATTTCTTAGACTACTGAAACTAGTATATTTTTTTATTTTGGAATTGCTAGATGTACAATATTAAGGTGTTTTAAAATCCATAATAACAACAAGTGTACATCAATTCCTACTGTAATAAGATGGAGACTTCTTAGTCCCACCGGCATGCCAAAAATATTAGTGAAAATTACAAGCACCCCCAAATGAGTTATACAAGTCTGCTTTTCTAAGGTAGGGTCATTTGGTGTGATTGCATAACATTGAACTTTCCCCAAGGTGTGGGACCTTGCAAAAATGGAAAAGTTCTCTAGATTGAAGGTTGGTTCCTTATTCCTCTGTTTAGATGCATACATTAGGATTTTGGAGGATCTATCTCTATACCTAATCTAAAACTTTCCAAGGAGACATGGATAAAAGAGTATAAGGAATAAGAGATAACTAAACTACCAGGTGATGCACCAAAGGAATGATGAACACTTATTTTGCTAATAGACACAAACCAATCAAAATGCATACAATAAACAAACAAAAGATCAAATGAAAGAAAAAGAGACAAGAAAGGATCTAAGATTGATCACAGATGTTTTATTGCTATGTGGATTGGTACAGTTCATTACAAGATAGCCAAAAGGTAAAATGTATCACAATTTTAATGAAAGGCCTAAACCACACAAATCCCTTTGCTATAAAGATAAGGAATCGTGCAAAACAAAGAATGTCCAACCCTTTACAATGAATCCTACCCCATATTTATAGATTTAATCGAGAGAAGAAAGAGAGAGAGAAGTGGGAAAAGTAGTTCAAGCTCAACCAATTTTTTAATGATTCTAATGAAATTTTCCCCCCTGATCCGTCTTTACCGCATCAATCCTTGGTTTGGCACCTTGAAGGAAGAGGAAAAATTGAAACAAATCAAATCTAATCTGGTTTTTGAGGCAAGAATATCTTGCATTCAAATCTTGAAGACGTTTCCTCAATTTTCCTTCACCCAACCTCTCGTAAAATTAATGTTTCGTGCCTCCATGGTGTGGGCGAGGCCGAGATCTTTTCAACGGTGTTAGATTTGTGATATTTTGAGCCTTGAGTCAAAGATATGCCCCTTCAATTTTTTATCTGGTTCGATGCATGGGTGGGAAAACAATTTGAAAAATGGGTCCCCTTTTCATATGGGACATGTGGCACCAAATTAGAGAAAAAATCGGGATTACGGGTCTGCAATTTATCTTTTTCCCTATTGCACAAAAAATAAAAAACTCAATAAAATTCCATAGCCCCAAAGCTCCTCTTGACACGTGGTTCCTTCTCGGTTGGCTAGGGAATGATCTTCCACCTTTGTCTTTGTGCCTTTTAAATGTAAGGTAATTTTTTACCTTTTCCTCCGATTCCCGCTTTTGCTTTGACTCGAGCTCAAAAGCTGGATTTTTCTTTTGGGCAGAGTTATGGGTGATTTGCAATCTTTACCCCTTTTGAAACAATAAGGAGAAAAGAACCAAAATTCCCCCGACAACCCACTTTTCCCTAGGAAACACGACAAATGTGCACTCATTTGAAACCTTTTCTTTATTCAATCTTTGAATCAACGCCATTAAGACACTTTGTATCCTCTCTTTGGCCTAGCTCATGTATTGACTATTCAACTAATTCTACCCCTTTTGATATAACCGGTGGAGGAACCACACTTGCTTAAAAATCCAGCCCAAAGTTTGTCCTTGGAGGAGCGTTGAGTTGACACTTGTTGGCCTCCACTGATCTATGGACTTTTCAACGGTCCCTCTTACTTTTTAGACTTTGGGCTACGTGGTGAGCTCGTGCTCATTTGGGTCTTTACCTTGAGACCGACTCTTGGAGATGTGCCATGTAAACACTTGGCATTCTTCACTTACACTTTTATACTTAGCCAATTTGTAGGCCCACCTTGTCCACCTTTTGACTCTATTTTGACCATTTTGTACGTGGAGGGCTCACACAAGTTTGAGTCTTCGCCCTAGACTTCCTTTTTGGATTTTGTGCCAAGTTGACACCTGGCACTTCATTTTCGGTTAAATAATTTTCAATGCGCTATAATTTCTTTGGGGTTTTGGATGCGTGGAATCTTGGTGCAAGTTTGGGCTCCCTTTTTGGATTCATCTTTGGGGATTCACCGTTAAGACACGTGGCTCCTTCCACTGCCTCCTCCATACTTAGTCATTTTTGGGCTTTTTCCTGAACCGTTTTGAGCCGGAGCACATCGGATCTTTGCTAATTCTTCCTCTTTTTGTTTCAAGTTCCTCTGTGGCATCGATCCTTCTTGTCTGACCCTGCTATTTCATAGTTGGATCTTCCTATAACTCGAAGAATGGGTTTGAGACATAGAAAAGGCCTGATAGAGTTGTTTTATTTTGAATTTGGTCCATCAATCTCTCTCAGCCTCTGCCACTCCATGGTTGAGTCCTTCTGTGACCAATTTGCAGGATTTGAATGAGTTTTCTCAGGCTCTTTTATGCGGGGTCATGACTGATCCAATATTTGGCACGGGGTGAAATATGGATAACAGGGGACATTTGAAAAAACAATGTATTAAGGTGGGGAATGTTTGCATAATTAATACATTATTTAGTTTTTGACCAAACTATCGGTTCGAGAGGTGGTTACCTCGTAAGTACATAACTACATTCCTCATATATTTATACAAAATCTTCTATGAATAATAATCATTTGAATATTTTTACATTTCTCTTGCCATAGAAAAATCTAAATTAATTTTGAGGTATTTCACATCTCTTGCTTCCCATTAGAAGTCTCCTTAAGGGAATACAATCCTATCCAAATGTAGCATCCGACACATTCCTTTTAATTAGGTATTCTCTATTTCTCTATCTCCCTAAAGTTGCTTCCCTCTCTCATAACATGCACACATGCAGGGGAAAAGAACGATAAAGCATGATTGAATCCTTGCACAATTCTTTTCAGTACAACTTTAATGAACCATATTTGTAATCGTAATTAAATCCTAGGGGTTGCTAGTATTTTTAACAACTTAAAAGAACAATATTTGAAATATTAATTAAAGTATAGCGATAGCCGACTTTTAACAAACTTAAAATAATCATATTTGAAATCGTAACTAGATCCTAGTAGATGTTATACTTTTCAATAACTTAAAAGAACCATATTTGAAATTGTAATTAAAGCCTAGCAATCAATAAGATTTTCTAATAACTTAAAAGAATCCTATTTCAAATCATAATTAAATCCTAACATTCACTAGGCATTTTAACAATTTAAAAGCACCATATTTACAATCATCATTGAAGCCTAACAACCACTAGTATTTTGAAACATTAAAAGAAACATATTTAAAATCATAATTAAATCTTTACAGCTGCTAGGCTTTTAACAACGTAAAAGAGCCATGTTTGAAATCGAAATTCAAACTAGCGGTAGCTAGGATTTTAACAACTTAAAATAAATAGATTCAAAATCCTAATTAAATCCTATCACCCATTATGAATTTTGATTATTTAAACCACCTTGTTTCAATACTAAAAAGATTTTTACAATTAAAAAAAAAAATGTTTTCTAATCATATCAGAAGTGGGGACATCTGTAGCGAATGATGTATCAAGGGAAGATGGTGTTACCAACAGTTTTGTTTTCTCCGCTTATAAGCCTGGGCACATTCTTTTTGCTGGTTAACCCAATCCCCAGGAATACGTCGGGCTTCCTAAAGAGCAAATGCACGAGGAAGAAATGGAGGAAAAAGACAGCGGTGAGGTGGTTGCTTGCATGCTGGAAGAGCCACATACCTCTCCCTTAACCTGGCCCGATCCGCATTCGACATACATGGTATGGAGGGCTGTCGACGTGCAGGAGGGGTTGCAGGCTTATATCACACCATGCGTGGAAAATGAGTCAGACTGAGATGACAAGATGGAACGGTCACCTAGCTCAAATTTTAAAAACCATTAAATGCCCATGGGTTTGCTCCTGTACAGGTGTCAGATGACATTTTAGGGAGTATTAATCAAGAGACAATATTGATGATGTCACAGTGGACAACTTTATCTAAAGTGGGATGGAGCCGAATTTCCATTTGAAGGACTTTTGGTGGATTTTCGTTAAGGACCGACCGTTGCAGGAGGGTGGACTAAGGTCCTAATGAAGAAGTCGAAAGTAGAGTGATCAGAATGTGTGCTTTGCAGCCGCCATATTGATGGTGGTTCTTGATGCATCTCTTTTTTTACCTTATGGTGCCCTCTTGGGTTTAAACCCGATTGTATGCGTTTTATTTATTCGGGCTTCCTTTGATGGTCCTCTTCTTTTGTTGTGGTTTTTATTTGTGGTTCAACAGCGAGTAGAGGCCTCTTCTTTTATGCATCAATGTTATATACTTTCTCCCTTTGTATTTGGGGTTTTTGGTCCTCTTAAAACCAAACTATTTTTACCCTATCTAAAAAAATAATTAAACGATTTAGTTTTTAGAAAGAGGTATAATGGGATCCAATATTTTATGTTTTGGATTCCAATATTTAATTTTTTAGATTCAAATATCTGTCATTTTGGATTCAAATGAATTTGATTTTAGATTCCAACATATGTTTTGTTTTATTCCAACATGTGTGATTTTGGATTGCAATATATGTGATTTTAGGGTATAGCAAATTCCAATATCTATACTTTTATATTCTAATAAATTTGATTCTAGATTCCAATATTTGTGATTTTGGAGTATGATATATTCTAATATTTAATGTTTTGGAATCAAAACTATTAATAAATTGGATTCCAATATTAGTTATATTTTTAGATGCTCGTACTAGAATAAGTCTATATTTAGTGAAATAATCATTATAAAGGAACAATAAAAATTATAACTAAAAGAGGGAGAAAAATCTATGCGTGATGTTTAATATGTTGTAGGTTTGAAGCACAATCTTATGAGAATTCTTCAATTGGTATAGAAAGGATACAATTTATATATTGAAGACAAAAAAATGTGATAGTGGTAAAATACCCTAGCACTTAGTTGATCGAAGAGATAAAATGCACAACAATAGAATTTTACCTTTGAATATACTACTAGCCATGTTAGAGCTCAAAAAATAGCCTTGTCCTGGAGCTCTTTATATAGTAAATTTAGAGGTACAATCTCATCCGAGCTCGCACTCAGTCAGGATCCATAGTCAAATCCAAACTTGTAGTATCATCTAGAGATCAATCCAAAGCTCATTTCACATCCAAAACCAAATCCAGAGCCATGTCTCGAGCTAGTACAAATCATTCTTGAGCTCAAGCCAAGTGCGGAGTTTAGTCTGAGCTAAAGAAAGTGATCCATATTTTAAGTCGGTTTGGAAAGATGATTCGTGGCTATTGCATCTTAGATTTGGAAATTCAAATTTCCGATGTTTAAATTTGTTACACAAGAAAAATATGGTAAATTGTTTTCTTTTGATCCAAAATCTAGAGAGAGATTGTGAACATTGCATTTTGGGGAAGCAACATAGAGTCCTTCCCAATTGGTAAAAGAGCAACAACAAGTGCAACACTTGAAATTGTTCATTCATATTTATGTGGACCTATATAAATAACTTCTATTAGATATTGTTATTATTTTTTGACATTCATTGATGACTATACGAGGAAGACATGGGTATATTTTCTCGAGAGAAAATTAGAAGATTTCCATATATTCTAGTAGTACAAGGCTTTAGTGGAGAAAAAAAGTGTTTACTATATCAAATTTATGAGAACAAACAAATGAGTATGTTTCCAATGATTTTCAAAAATTTTACAAATATCATAAGTATACACAAGAATTTTAGTACTAAGTATACACCAAATCGAATGGCATGGAAGAGAGAAATAATAAAGCCATAATGGAAATGGAGAGAAGTATGATGAAGGAAACTAATCTTTCAAATGAATATTGAGAAGAATCAATAACAAATGTTTTTTTACTTTTTAAATAGATGTACAACAATAATTATTTGAAGCATGGTTTTTAACATTATTTGACACACAAGAAACATATTGATTCTCATTTTAGAATTTTTTTGTTGTGTGTAATATGCATATGTGCCTGATGACCTAAGGAAGAAGTTACATAAAAAAGAACAAAAGTGCATAGTTATTGGATATTTAGAGAATATGAAAACTTAGAAGTTATGTATCTAATCACTAGAAAGGTTTTGATTAGAAGAGATGTTCCATTTATTGGAAATGAAGCATGGGATGGAGGTGTGCCAAAATAAATCAATATAAAGAACAAATATTCCTCTTGGTGAAATGGTGGATGAGACTATAAAACAAGAAGGTATTGTATATACTACGAATATAGGAGAAGCATCACAAGGTAAAAATGAGAAAGTTATAATTTTTATTATTTGTTTATATGTGGATGATTTAATCATTATTGGAAGTCTATCTACAAATTCATTCAAATCAGCCATGAAGAAATAATTTGAGATGATAGTTGTAGGCCTCATGCACCACTTTTTGGGCATTGAAGTTCCACAATCAAAAGATCAATTTTTATTTCACAAGCAAAGTATTCTAATGATGTTTAGAATAAATTCAACATGTTGAATTTCAAACAAGCACCAACACTAGTTTCATTAGGTTTTAAGTTAACCGAATAAAACAACAGATCATTAGTTGATCCAACATTCTTCGAAGTTTAAAATTTGAAGTATCATATATTTTATGGAAACAAGGATTGATATTATATATGGTGTGAGCCTCATATCAAGGTTCATGGAATCTCTAAAATATTCACGTTGGAAAGGTGGAGAAAAGATTTTGAGGTATGTGGAAGGAAGAATCATGGAATTTTATATTCAACATCGATGAGTTCAAACTCATAGGTTATTTAGACAATGCTAGTTTAGGTAGTATAAATCATAGGAAAATAACATCTAGCTATGATTTTCAATTTTGAAATGAAGTGGTTTCATGTGAATCAAAGAAGAAGAAAATTCTCACATTATCTTTAATAGAGGAATAGTATGTATTATTGAGAGGAGCATCATGTCAAGTTGTTTGGATGATGAGAATAATGATAGATTTGAGACAGAATGAAGAGGACACTACACAATTTTTTGTGACAAGAATTCAGAAATATCATTGTCTAAAAATAATGTTTTCCACAAGAGGAGAAAGTATATAGACATGAAGTATCACTTTATAAGGGAGTTGGTTAAAACGAAGAAATGTTTCTTGAATTTTGCATATCCAAAGATCAATTTGCTAATATTTTTATGAAATCATTAACAAAGGAATTTTTGAATATTTGAGAATTTTTAGGATTTTGTGATCAGGGATATGCTAGCTTCGTAATTACACACTAAGCTCCCAAAAATAAAATCTTGGAAGTAAAAATTAAGTCAAGGTGTTGGAAAAAGTTTGGGAGTTTAATTTTAACCCTCCTATTTTTAAGAAATGAAACAACTTGTTAAAGGGTCAGTGCATGTATCCATAAGATCATAATGTAATATTTTTAGGTACTCCCTAGTTTTTATTGAATACAATCCATATATTTAAGGATAAAATAAAGAAAAAATTAATCTTTTTATCATGCACAACATGCAATATTTTAAAAAACAATAATTTTGTTTTTAGAGTGCTCTGTTTCAAAGTTGTGCATTCTATTTTTAGGAAAAGTATTTTATATAAGAAAGAGTAATTGTTTTCTATAGAAAGAGATCATTATGTAAAGAGATGTGCTTCTACACGTATTGTGAGGAAATTGAAATTTTGCACATTAGTGTTGTTTGTCGCTCGATGTTTGTTTGTTGTTAGATGCGTGCTTGTGTGGACTCTTGTGATAAATTTCCTCAATTTTATATTAAAGGAATTGCATTAAAACTACCAAAAATGGTGTGAAGGGAGGGATATTAAATTCCTATGAAATAAATGAAAAAAAAACACTATTTATATTGAGAAATTAACCAAGAACAATGAACCATGCAGAAAGTGTAATTGTAATATGACGCAACCGCATTCTCCCTACATTTTATTATTTCCTTGGTTTTTTGGGCAAGCATTCCACTAATTCTAATTATATTTCAATCATATTGAGAAACACACACAATAATCATTAAAGCGATTCAAAAAAATTATTTAAAAGTAAATTAGACCCAATGAATTCTAATAACACCATAAAAGCAACTTTTTGTATGAAATAAATTCAAAGGTTTAAGTTTTATTCATTTTTAAGCACATCTAAGTAATAAATTTTGTTAAAGAAGCACAAATAAATAGATATAAAATAAATAAGAGGATTAAAAATATAGTGGTGTAGTGTTTATAGAGGATAATTTATTTTAAGTTAAGAAAATCCAAAAGAGTTTTATCTTGCATTAACATGAAATTTTACAAATTTCATAACCATCATTTAAATTTCTAACCTCCGATTCTTCTATATTGACTTGTTACCTATCACAATGAAAGCATACACTTTTATAACTGAATTACATCCTATAATAAATGTTTCTTCAAAAGAAAAATAAAGCTTAAAACTAACACTTTAAAGAAGAGTCACACTTTGACTCAAGTTACAAAGATAATTTAAAATTTGTGCTAAATATAGGCACAACTCTTTATATAGAAGTTAGGCACTGAAATATGTTATGTGCCCCCGAAATAATCAAAAGCCACTTACATGGATAGGCATTATATCCAAAAATATCCCTCTTTTTGAATACTCACTAAGGGAAAAGATGAAATCATTTTTCAAAAATCCGGTCTATTAAGCCCATTGCTTCCATACACCAAGTAAACTTTTTAGTACTTATGCTTTATCAATGAATCTACCACTTTGACATTTGTATCCACTTTTACTAGCATCGCTCTCTTCTTCTATCATTTTTCTAACAAGATGACATTTCACATCAATTTGCATTATGTAGTCATGATACTTAGATTTTTTTTTCAAAGTAATTAAAATAAATGTGAGTCATGATAACTTATTCTAATTACCTATTTTAAAAATCAATAGGACAATTCGAGGAACATAGTCTTTCAAGGTAGGCTAATTCCTCACACGCATGTGTAACTACCAGTTATTCAACATTTGTGGTGCATATAAAAACTTATTTGATATTTTCTCATCCCTCTTACAACTCCACCGAACAAGTTGAGAATGTAACCATTGATGAATCTTTGTATATCTTAACCGTCGCCTAGTCATAATCCACAAAACCATGAAGAATCAAATATTTTGTGTCACTAGGTTCCTTCCTTTGATATGAAATAATGTTCAATACTAATTTCTTGCAAATATATGAAAAATATTCCTTACTTTATTCCAATGCTCCCACCTCATAGTTTTAAGATATCTAATAACTACTCCAACTACACATGAAATGTCATGCCTTTTGAGACCATTAAATATATAAGGATGATCCTTTTGTTCTTTAGACATCAAGTTGAACAAAGAAATTATGACCAACTAAAAGGGTGTGCAAAGGTGCACCTTGCTATAATGCATCTTGAACCTTTCCAACAAAATCTTTACATACTTCGATTTAGCCAAGTCTTTCTAGTTGAACAACCCCTTTTTATCTCCATGCCTAAAATTAAATTTATGACATAAAGATTATTCTTGTCATAGTAATCCTATAGTTAAATTGTCATCTCTTTAATCATCGCCTATTATTTCCAATTAAATACATACCATAAACATTGAGTAATATGATGATAAACTCACCCTCTTCTTCTTTAAAGTACACAAGGATATTTCTTGCTTCTTGTAAGGATAAGTTTATGAGTACACCCATCAAGATTTTGATTCCACATCTTTGGTGATTATTTCAAGCTATATAAGGAATTCTCTTGGCAAAAAAACAAGTCTTCTTTACCCTTGAATCTAAAACTATGAAGTTTATTCATGTAGAATTATTGCTCAAGATGTCCATGTGAAATACTACTTTAACATCCATAAGATCTATCTCTATATTATACAAAATAAAAATAGATAAAATAAATTTGATGGAATTCAAATTTGTTAAAGAACATAATATATGGCCAAATTTTATTCGTTCAACTTGAGAGAAACCTTTTGCAATTATGTGTGTCTCGTATTTATCCAATTTCCCTTCCATGTTGAATTTTTCTTGAAAACCCTTTTGTAATCAACAAGTTTTCTTCCATGAGGTAGACTCACTAAGTCCCATGTATCATTCTTCTATAGAGATTGTATTTCCTCCCTCATAACCTTCATCCAATACCTTCTCTCCTATGAATTAAGAGTTTCATTCACTATCATTTGATTCAAAATTATTGGTAACCGATGTGTTCAATGAAAAGTTGTAAAAGCCATGGATTTGGGGTAAGAATATTTAAAGAAACCCCAAAGGCTTTTATCAATCTTATCAATGGACCATGTGATAAGAAATGAGCAGGGATTCCTTCTTTGCATACATTAATTTGAAATAAACATGAAAAATAAGTAAATTAATTTAAACTCTATTCTTTGAAAGCTTGAAATAATGAACCTAAGAGGATCTAAGCATTTAGTTTATGTGTTAAGAGAAAGAGATATCCCTACTAATGGCTTAAAGGGCAATGGATTTTTTGTTTTACTCTATGTTAATGCTATGAAATACAAGATTAAATGATTTTAGCTCAAATGAAAGAAGATGAAATACAAACTAAAGCCTAATCAAATTACTATAATTTGTGCTAGGAAGAAGAGAGGATTCTTAGGAAATGAGAAAGGGGTACAACCGTATTTATAGTTTTTGGTTTGGAAAAAAGGAGATTTGGGTGCATGTGACAAAGGCTAAAGTCCAAAATCACTTTAGCAAATCAAAGTGTGATTTGACTATGTTTAGAGGGTAATTAACCTAGGTTAGAATAATTAATCTCTCTTAGAGTAATTAGGGTTTTGAAGGGCTTACTCAATCCTATGAAGTGGATTGATCTTCTGGGGAGCTAATAGAAGCAAGCTAGAAGAGAATAAGAAGCTAATGTAGTTAGAATGAGGTGATAACTTCCTATTTAAATGGTTTAAAAAGGAAAAATGACCAAAACGGTGTCGTAGGAAGGGAGTTAGATAGGATTAATCAAGCGGTATGTTGTCAATTTGCAAAACAAAGGAGTGTTAGTGCACCATTAGAAATAATAGTGTATTGACCAAACTACAGGTGTTTACAGATGATAATAGAAAAAATAAATGGTAAAAAATAAGGATATATTTTATAGGTGTTCTCAAAACTCTTACCAACCTTCTATTTCTAAAAAAATCACTGTCATTCAAATTTTCTTCTAGATTTCACCTTAACATGATTTTAGACTAAGTGATCTCATGAATACCTTATATTTATGAGTTATTTTCACTCTTGTATATCACTTCACTGCCTTTAATTTTTCACAATTGTCCCTCGTATAGACTAGTCAACTGTAGAACTTTGTAACATTTTGACTTGTACTACATAAATCCTTCAAAGGTAAAAAAAAGGTTCCTTAAGAGGTTACATCAAATTAGGTATACCGATTGACCTTCTTATAGAAAATTAAGGAAACTAGCTATAAAATTGTATGTGATAGAATCAAGGCAACCTAAGAGTGATACAACACATCAAAAGCGGAAAATTTCCCAAAAATATCTCCAAAGTTTTAATATGTGTTTCCTCATAAAAAAATTGAGTGAGAAGGGCTTGTTGGTGCTCATTTTCATCTCGCCCCATTTGTCCTTGAAATTATTTAGTTTGTGGGCTTTGTCATATTTTCTATCTCCACATATAAATGCATGAAAGGTTTGTCCTCCATTTGGTTGCCATCATCACTCCCTTCCTTTGGTCAAGGATCATGTAAAATAAAGAATTTGTTTTTCCTTTGTCCACGAGAAAAGATCTCAGAATTTGTACATGAACTCGTGTTTTTTCCCTTCCTTCCATTTTTCTGCGTAGTCACATTTTGTTTCACCTGTCATTTTTTATCCCAAGTATTTTTGGAAATATGATTGGATGCAGCTCTGAAACATCATATTTGGGCCTTATATCATTTCTAAATTCTCTGTCTTGAAAGAAAGATTCATTTCCATGCTCAAATGGTGATTTTCCTACATTTTATAGTTTGACATTGTGTTATTCCTGTCAAATTTACATCTCAACATCTCTAGTGGAAATGTGGCCATTTTTGGTTATGCAGTCAACTTTGAAACTCTAAGGCTTCTCTCAAAAATTATCCATGTGGAGGGCCACACTCATCCGAAAATTCACCTTTGGTTTAACCTTAGAGTTTCGTTGGGGAGACACGTGGAGGTTTCCACTGGCTTGCCCAGACTTAGACAAATTTTTCATGTCGATGGTACAACTTTGGAAGACCATGGACATGTGGAGGGTCAGCACTAATTTGAGGATTTTCCTTAGGGTCACACCTTAATAAATGTTCTAGGAGGACACTTGGAGGCTTCTGCCAGCTCCGCTCTATACTTAAACTTTTCAAAGCAATTTTCTAAGGCCTGGGACATGTGGAGGGACCATGCCTATTTGGGGACCAACCCTAAATTTTATTTTGAAGAAGCACTAGGAGGACACTTGGAGGTTTCTACTCAGTTTGCCCTTGCTTGGACTTTTCAACGACCAAGGAAAACTATCTCGGACCTTAGACACATGGTGCCTTCCATTGATCCTTCAAATTTCTTAACAACTCTGCTAGACTAAGACATGTGGCAAGCCCACACTTGTTTGGGATCTCCACTTTGGGAACCATCTCAAAATGTGCCATTGAGACATGCGGAGGCTTCTGCTGCTCATTTTTTACCGAGAATTTTTCAAAGGCCAACAGGCATTTTTCTTGGGGTCAGGGAACATGGAAGGCCTGTGCTTGTTTGGAAAATTGCCCTATACTTATCCTTGTATTTTTGCTAAGGAAACATGTGGATAAATATAATATAAAGTAGAGAAGGGGAAAAATCAACAATTTTTGTGCATTGCATCTTTTTTTCCACCATTTTTTCTCCAAGCCTCCTAGAGATGTGAATACACACTATTTTCCATCATTTTTTATGAAATTCCTTATCTGCTTTGTCTCAAAAGTTCCATTAAATGGATTTAGAATATAATTTTGAGTCCAAGGATTGTTAAGATCGATATTATGAAGTTGGAATTGCTCGAGCACTTGCAAAACATGAATTACCAAAGAATATTGATTCAGGGAAGAGTTGCAGAGGAAAAAGAGGGAAAATGATGAAATGATGAAGGTTGTAGGTGTAAAGGATGGAAAAAGTGTTTCCTCGAGAGTGAAAAGTTTTACCTGTTAGATCCAGCTTTTATAGAACCTCTAGAGAATGACTAAAACAGGGATTTCTCACATGGAAGAATCAAAATGATTAAAAGGATTGTCAAAAAGGTTGTGGCATGACATCCTAGTCATTAGTGGAGTGTCTGAGAAGTGTGATCATTTCATAATTGGTCAACCTTGCAACTTTAAGATGTGAATTTCTTAAACGTCACTTTTTAAGGAAAATTGGTAACAAGCAAAGGTACCTCAAATATTCTTCTCTTTTGGGGATAAAATTGAGTGAGCGAAATGTATAAATGTAAAGATAATACTCCTGCAAATGGTCAGGGATGAATTCTTAAGATAAAATTTGAGAACATTCGTCCCTTCCGAGAGACCAATCCAGATAACTCCGTTAATTTCTTTTGTGTTTTATATTTTAGTCATGTCAAGTTGGTTACGAGTGTACATCCATTGAAAATCTCTAATATTATTCAAATAATTTTTCCTCTCGCTGATATATTTAATCAATTTTGTGTTAATCTCGGTCAATCTTGGAGCAATTTGTGTCACTTTATTTCGAATGTCTCGCAAGTAGTTTTCTTATTCCTATTGCAATTTTTTGTTAAATTACCTCTCAATCACACAGATCGCATCCCTTTGATAGTTGAGTGGCATTTGTAATTTCATTTCAAGAAGAGCCTTCATTCTGCCATAAGATAAACAATTTAAAATCACTTCACTATCATTTGTTGATAAATATTGTTCATAAGTCTTCAAGTGTATCTTAGGCATGAGGAACCAGAGTTCTTTGATGTTTTATTGAGTGTTTAGCTTGAGCCTTTATTCTAGATTCTCAAATATTGTGTGAAAACATGTGGATCTGGGCTTCCATTGAACCACACCTTCTGGTTGAAGGAATATCTTAGGTATTCCAAAGCTTTATGTCATTAACCTTTATAATGATTATTATCTAAAGAAATATCTCAAAGATATTGTTCCACAAAAATTATTGAAAAACCATGAATCCATCCTGAAATACCACTTTTTTTCCTTGTATATCATCAAAGGAATAAAATTTATTTACTAAAATATGTAGAACAATTAGGATCCCATAACGTCTTCAAGTAATCTTATCCTTGTTTTGAAAGTATCTCGCATGTTTTAGAAGTGACAACCCTTGAGAGTTAAATTATGGAGTATTGATCATACTTTCCCAAGGTTTTCTTCAAAAAAATTATGCAAAAGAAGGATATCTCCATCTCCTTCATCAAACATAGGTTACACTATGGGTCCTCTCACCTTGGTCAAAAGGCATGGTCTAAAGTAGTTAGGATAGATCAAATCCTCTTCAAGGTGTTATCAATCTCTCAAAATCCCGAGTGACAAAGAGCTAGTTAGATCTCATTCCCACTACAAAACGACACACATCATGATATTTTTTCCTCTAAGCTCCATGTCAAATATTTGATGCTTCTTATCTTGAAAGGGGGAACAAATTTGGATACCAACACTCATGGTGCTATTTCTAAGGATCTGATTTTCTTTTTTGGGGATTATTTAAGCTCTGATATTCATTTTTATGAAACAACACTTGTGGCACCTATTATGTGGATTATTTGATCTCTGGGATCTATTTTTATGGTAACAACACTCGTGGTGCCATTGCTAGGGATTATTTGAGCTCCGAGATCTATTTGTATGGCAACAACACCCAAATGGCACCGCTTTCTAGGGATTATTTGAACTCGATATTTATTTGTGGAACAACAACTCCAGTGTGGTACCATTGTCGAGGACATGAAGTTGTGTGAAAAGTTTGAACACCATCAACAAACATATACACCATGGTAATGTTTCTTACATGATCTCAAAGAAAAGACAATGTTGAAACATCATTCTCTGCATTCAAATCTATCGAATTATTCAAATTTGTATGTTCCGAGTGTAATATTTCCATATTATATAGTTATTGCACTAAAATTTGTATCATCATTGATAAATTTACATAAAAGAAGAAAAATATTTTAAGCTTTATATGAATCTGGTATTGATAGACATTTGATAGGTCTTTCATAGTGCATTTGCACAAACTAAGGTGAAAATACTTAGTGGTGACTCATGTTATTTAAATTCTTAATAAATACCGTTGTCTTAACATATATCAAGTCGATTTGTCATTAATAGTTACAAATCTGGAAGGAAGAAGATATTTCTTCACCAAGGACCCTAGTAGAAGGTTGTTTCTAGAGTTGAGAAAGTCTAATTCGAAGGAAGAATAATTTTGAAGGTTGTTGGAGAATCGAGATCAAGCATCAAGAAATCTCTATTTTTGAAACTGATCAGCCTTTGATTGAAGATTTCAATACTTCCTCAAGTGAATCTGAATTAGGTACTTTGTTGAATTAAATTCATCATCCGGAGAGGGGCCTTCATTTGTAATTGAAAATTTTTCTTCTCAATCTGCTCCTATACTTTCCAAATTTGATAGAGTTTTCCAAGAAACAGAGCCTTTAGAGGGTAGTCATTATGAGAATTACATCCATGTACGTCACACACTCTCACTCCTCATCGCCTTACATCTCCTCCAAGGTAACCTCCTCAAAATAATATGGCTCACCTCCACCTAGATCACCATTGATTGTTAATAATTTTGGTCCCATCAATTTTAGAGGTATGGCTCACTATACAAATGTTGTGCGACAAGATATAAGAAATAGATTGCCTAAGTTTTAAGGAAATAATGCAATCACTAGTGATCAACACTTCAAGCTCTCTGTCAATATGATGGAGGACTTTGAAATAGAATTTTAGGATGTGAACATTAAATTGTTTATCCGTACTCTTGAAGAAGATGCAAGGGGATGGTATAAATCTTTGCCGATAATTCCATTGATTCTTAGAAAGAGATGAAGAATGCTTTTAGATTTCAGTATGGAGATAAAACAAACCCTAGGTTTATTTTTTTAGAATCTTAAAATAGAAAAAATAATCCTAATGAATCAGTGCATGATTTCAATACAAGATTTAACAAAACATTGAGAAGACTGCCTATTAATTTGAGGCCATGTGATGAATCATGTTTGATAAAGTATTAATATGCATTTGATAAGAAAAATTCTTACTATTTGAGGGATAATAACCCTGGAACTTTGAGGCAGGCCTTTACCATGGCTTTGTAAATTGAGAACAACATTAAAGATGTTGGGAAACTCCCAAGAGGGAGGGTGTTAAAATGATCAACCCAAAGAAGCCTCAATCAAGTAAGGCTATGGATCTTGAGGAAGTTGTAAAGACTTTGGCTGAGTTGTCAAAGAAATATCTTACAAGCTAGCTAGGGTAGACAAAGGAATTGGACAAGGTTCTCAAGGTCAACTTAGGCAACAAGGACAAGATAGATTTGTAAATCATCCTAGAAATGATCATAGATTTGATGACAGAGGTAAAGGACCCATGGGAGATAGACAACCCCAAGCTAGGGAAAAAAGAGTAGTGCCTAATCCTCTAAATGCCAAATTTACTATTTTTCGAGAGACAAATGAAATTGGTTGGTGTAAAAATGTTTCTTACCCCACCTGCCATGTGAAGTAGATCAGCAAGTTGAAGAAGATGATGATGATGATAACATTGATGATGATCCATGCATGGTGGATTTCTCTACAAGCTCACAACAAAAAGAAACTTCAAATGAAGTAATAAGTGCAAGAACTACTGCAAGTTTTTGGGATTTCATTCACCATGTACCTCTTCTTCCTTCCTCTCATACTTTAGAAATAGATGTGGTACAAGCTTTTAACTTCCTAATAATGATTTTGAGTACCTAAGATCGCTAATGATTAAGAAGTATGATGGAGGAATCCCATCAAAGGATACACAAATGTTAATGAATGTTGTTGTTGCCCAAGAAAAAGAGTATAATACTAGGAGTAAAGCTATCAAATGGGAAGAGCCTTAAGCCAAACCAAAACCCCAAAGATTCACCAATTTCCCAAAAAAACTCCAAAGAAAGATGCATCTGTAAAGGCCTTGTTGTCTCAAGTAGAACTAGTTTTCCCACCCATGCCCAAAATGTGAAAAATCTTGTGACATCCGATGAGTTTTTTAATCTTTCTCCAAATGTTGCTTTTCCCAAATACATTACTTATGACATTTCCCAAGTCTTAAGTCGATCAAGATTTATGTTGCAATTTTGAATTTCTTAGGATTCCTAAGCAGAAGAAGAGGGCCTTCGAGTATTTGGGATTGGAAGAAGATAGGAGTACCCAACAAAGAAATATAAATAATGTAAACACTCCTACTCTAACCATTATAGACCTAGAAAAATGACCAGCATTGGAGGAATTGGGTGAACCACCTGAAGTTTACTTGGGAACATCTTTGGTTGAGTCTCAATTAAATGTTGATTCATTTTTACAACATTGATTATTAAGGACAGATCTGCTACACAATTGTATGTTTTATTCTGGAGCATCATGTAATGTTATGCCTCTAGAGGTCATGAATGAATTGAACATTAAAGTTACATCAACTTATGGAAAGTGTACTACAATGGATTCTAGAGAGGTGTCAGTTGTAGGATGTGTAAAAGTTTTGGTGGTACAACTTACAACTTATTTGGGTAAGAACTTGAATCTTGAAGTTTTTATCGTTGATTGCCCTGCCAAATGGGGCATGTTGTTATCAAGAAAGTGGGATATAAGTGGTGGTGTATGTGTTTAGATGGATATGTATTTTTCCACTATTCTAATTGAAGGTAGCCTTGTAAATTTGTACGGAGAGAAGAATATGTTGCACCTCATTTAAGATCCCAATAATGCTTCTTATGAAGTGTTGTATGATGATGTAGATGTTGATAATTTTGTTGGATTTATTGATGGCAAAGAGAACAAGATTGATCAATGTAAATGTCTTGAATAAGTAGGTTTTCCTTGGACCTTGTTATTCAATGGAGCTTGTTCCAAGTTTGGAAATGGTGTAGGTATTGTTATGATTTCTCTAGGCCGAAAGACTTTTATTTTTCTTTCAAATCAACTTTGAATGCACTAAAAACATTGCTAAATATGAAGCATTGTTATTGGTTTGAGAATTGCATGGAAATATGGTATAAAGGATATCATTATCAAAAGAGATTCAAAACTGATTGTCAAGCAAATTAGAAAATTATATGCCACTAAAAATAAAAGAATGAAACTATACAAGCATGCATCTAGGATTTGATTGAAATGTTTGACTCATTTAATATTGTACACCATGATAGAAAGTTTAATGTTGTTGCACACAAGTTAGTAGTGCTAGGATCTAGATTTAGAATTTGTACATTATCTCCATTTTGTGAATATGATGTTGAAATACTAAAAGGTTGTTTTTCCCTAACAATGTCAAAAATGGGCAAGTGTTCGATGATGATGCTCGGGTGAAATGGTTTCTACAGAACCGAGTTGAGTTTGCTGATGAAAATATAGATTGCGAACCAATGGAGTGTGTTACTGAAGGAAAGGAAACTTTATTTGGCAAAGAAATCATCCATCTCAAGACAAACATGATTCCTAGAGGTTTGGTGGCACTTGAATCAAAATTAGACAATGTCGATTGCATTATTAATAGAATTATGTTGGTTTCAAGAGATGTGGAAAAGCACGACCCTGGAACAAAGGAAAAGCCATGTAAAATCTTGTTATGAAGCAATTTGAGGAAGGAAGAGAAGAATTCATATGTTCAATTATTGAAGAAATATCAAGATTGCCTAGCTTGGTCTTACTCGAGTTGAAGGCATACAGGAAGATTTGTTCCAACATGAAATTCCTCTTGAATCAAATGCCAAGTCTTTCAGAAAAAAATAAAGGCTGATCAATCTTCACCTTTCTCTGAAGATGCAAGACTAATTGAAGAAGTTTAGGGATGGAGGAATTATTTAGCCCACAAGGTACTCATCTTGGGTTGCAAATTTAGTACCTTTCAAAAAAATGAATGGTGATATAAGGTTGTGTCAACTTTAGGAACTTGAATAAAGCATCATTGAAAGATAATTACCCTCTACAAAACATGGAGAATATGCTACAATTGGTAATTGGTTCTGAATTGTTATCCACTTTGGATGGTTTCTCTGGCTATAATCAAGTTGTTGTGAAGGAGTCAGAAAGAATAAAGAATTTCTTTACCACTCCTTGGGGAACTTATGTCTATGTCAGGATTCCTTTTGGATTAATGAAGGATGGAGAAACTTTCCAAAGAGCAATGGATGTAGTGTTTGCTAGTTATATTAATGATTTCATTGTTGTTTATTAAGATGATGTAACTGTGTTTTCCAGAAAAATAAATGATCACTTGCAACATTTGGAGAGAATGATGTTAAGGTGTAGAGAGTATGGCATATCATTGAATCCCAAGAAGTGCCATTTTGGAGTGAAAAAGGAAAAGTTGCTTGGTCATATTGTATCAAAGGAAGGGGTCATGATTAATCCTAAGAGAGTGGTAACCATCAAAGCAATGTTCTAATTCCAAGAACTAAGAAGGCAGTTCAATCCTTCTTTAGAAAAATAAAATTTATCAAAGATTCATGTCTAACTTACTCGAGATGACCATCCCCATTATTAACATGTTAAAGAAGGACTAAGTTATCAAATGGGAAGAATATTCCATTCAAGCTTTTAATGGGATCAAAGAAGCATTAAAGCATGCCCCTATTTTGGTAGCTCCAAATTACAAGAAGCATTTTCAAATTTTTTCTTTTTCTTCAAAAAAACATTGATCTGTCTTGTTGCAAAAGGATGATGAAGGGGCCGAGAGACCAATTGCCTTTTTCAAGAAGGCATTACAAGGAGTTGAGTTGAAGTACACCATCATGGAGAAGCAAGCATTTTCCTTGATAAAAGAAACAAAGGTTCTCAAAACTTACATCTTGAGCTCTAAATTTGTTTCTTATGTTCCCCACGCCATGGTGAAATATATCTTATCAAATATGGAGGTCTCAAAAAAAAAAAGATGCAGATGGGTAAAAAAGTTGCAAGAATATGAAATGGATATCCAAACCATGAAATTGATAAGAGGTTTGGGCCTAGCTAATATTATGGTTGAGGAAAACTTGCAAACTATTGATGTGAATGAAGTAGTAGGAGAAAGGGTGGATGTCCTTGAAAATTTGGTAAGCTCGAATGGTACAAAGATATAATATTTTATCTTAGACATCTATGCTACCTTAAAATTCGAGTAAAAATCAAAAAGAGATCTTAAGTTAACCTCTCAAAAATATGTCATTACTAATTTTGGGTTAGCTTGAAATAACCCAGAGCAATTACTCTTAAGATGCATTTTTGAGGATGAAGCCCCAAAGGTAATTTATGATCTCCATGGAGGAGGTTTTGGGGAAAATTTTCTTGGAAGAGTTTAATCACATAAAATCTTGGGGGCTAGTTATTGGTGGCCAACTCTCTTCAAAGTTACAACTCTATTGGTTAGGAAATGTGAAATTTGGCAGCATTTTTCTAGAGGAATGAAATCTTCAGGCTCCCTTCCTTTGCATCCTATGTCAATTGAATCCCCATTTAAGCAATGGGGAATGGATTTCATTGGCAAAATTTTAGATCCTTCCACTGCTAGTCATAAATGGATTCTTGTAGAAGAATGATTATTTCACTAAGTGGGTGGAAGAAATCCCCACCAAGAAAGAGACACACTAATTCATCATGGACTTCATGCTGAATCAAATCATATGCAGATTTGGAGTGCCAACAAAGATTATTGTTTATAATGCCATGATTTTCAGAGTAAAACCTTTGTACCAATGTTTAAAGAGTATGGAATCAATTTGACATATGCTTCTAACTACAATCCCCAAGGAAATGGACAAGCTGAGTCCAACAATAAAAACTTGTTGAAGATCATTAGAAGAACCTTGGAGATGAAAAAAAAGAAGTGGAGTGAGAAAATAAAGTTTTTTGTTTGGGATGACATAATCAATGGCAAAAGGATACTGGTAAAAGCCCATTTGAGTTGGTATATGGAACTCAAGCTTTACTTCCCCTTCATTTGCAATTGTCTTCATTTTAGTTTGTTCAAAAAATTGAATAGCAAGAAGTGAGTCCATATGATGCTCGAATCAAATAGATTATTACGTTAGATGAAGAAAGAAGGGCATCCCATCAGCGACATGTAAAGCTCAAAGAAAATTTGAAGAATTTATTTGATAAGAAGGTGACTCCAATAGCTTTCAGTATTGGGGATTTTGTGCTATTATGGGATATCGGCATGAAAAAAATGGAAAGAATGGTAAATTTGATGCATTGTGGATGGGCCCTTATTCAATTAACATTTGAATTGGTGAAAATACCATCTTCCTAAAAGAATTAGATGGGGAACTGCTTGAATTTCCTGTTAATGGTAGGCATTTGAAACATTTCCTTGATTGATTTCTTAAAATCAAGGTATACTCCATTTGTACAGTGTATATTCATTTGGTTTATTTATGCTTTCATTTTTTTATTTTTTGTTTTTCCCGGGTCCTTAGTAGTCATTTTGTTGATTTCTCATTTCATCCTTGGGGAGTTGGTTATTATTATTCTTCTCTGCAAGCTTATTCTTTGAATCTATTTCCCAATGGTTTGCTTTTGGCACTTATTCTACTATTTATTCTTGTGGCATTCACAAGGAGTGCCCATCCTCGAGTCGGAGCCAATGTTGGTGCTCAATTTGGTCTCACCCTATTTTTCCTTGAAATTCTTTAGTTTGCGGGCTCTGTCATGTTTTCTATCTCCCCATATTGATGCATGAAAGCCCTATCCTCCATTAGGTTTCCATCATAAGTCCCTTTGGTCGCAGATCACTTAAAATCTATAATTTGTTTTTCATTCCTCTGTCCATGTGAAAAGATCTATAACTTGGGCATAAACTCAGGTTTTTTCCCTTCCTTCCATTTTTCCACATAGTCACATTTTGTTTTCCCTATCATTTTTGTCCCAAGTATCTGTGGAAACATGATTGGATGCAGCTCGGAAGATCATATTTGGGCCTTATATCATTTCCAAATTCTCTATCTTGAAAGAAAGATTCATTTCCAAGCTCAAATGGTGATTTTCCTACATTTTATGGTTTGACGGGTGTGTTTTTCCTTGTCAAATTTACATCTCAGCATTTGTGGAAATGTGGCCCTTTCTGGTTGGATGCGGCTCGGTGGGGCACTTTGAAAACTCTAAGGCTTGCTTCAACTCAAAAATTTTCCACGTGGAGGGCCGATGCTCATCTGAAAATTTTCCTTTTAGTTTGACCTTGGAGTTGCGCTGGGGAGACATGTGGAGGTTTCTATTGCCTTGCCAAGACTTAGAAAAAAATTCATGTGGATGGTGCAACTTTGGCATACCATGGAAATGTGGAGGGCTAGTGCTTGATTTGAGGATCCACCTCAAGCTCCCACCATAACGAAGTGCCGTGGAGGACACTTGGAAGCTTCCAAGACTCACTCTATACTTAAACTTTTCAAAGTAATTTTCTAAGGCCTGGGACATGTGGAGGAACTACGCCTATTTGGGGACTCGACTACTAAATTTTATTTTGAAGAAGCGCCAGGAGGACACTTGAATGTTTCCACTCATTCTCGCCCTTGCTTGGACTTTTCAACGGCCAAAGAAAACTGCTGTCTCAAACCCTAGACACATGTCATCTTCCACTCGATCCTTCAACTTTCTTAACAAATTTATCGAGATCGAGAAATTTGGTAAGCCCCATGCATTTTTGGGGTCTCCACTTTTGGGGACCCGTCAACAAATCACTGGCACTATGATAATTCTTCACCAGAACTCCTCGTGTTATGATTATTACTAATGCACAGCCTTTAGTTTGGTGGATGAAATCTGAAACACAACAACAAACATAACACAAGAATACCATAGACTATGATAAGAAGGAATGATGACAAATCTGAAATATCAAAGTAAATTATAATATTAACATGAAATTGTTACAATCTCACCCACGAGGTACTTCAAGTGTTATTGACTTCACTTGCCTTCCACCAATACTATGGAAGAAACTTTACAATTACACCTCTTAATGGCTTCTTTAACACACCTTTAAACTGATGGCACACTTCATAAAATATTTCTCACTACTTCCTTCTATGCTAAATGAGGGGGGTGGCCTCTTTATTTATAGAACTTCTAGGCTTATCCATCTTATCTCTAAGATAGGATAAGAAATCCACTCTGACAAATCATATTCCATACCTTAACTCTTATCTGTACATGTAAGCTTATCTCTTAAGATAAGATAAACCTTATCATTTCACATGGGTTCCACATTTTTAGACTTTTTACAAATAAAATACACAAAATATTTATGATCTCACTCCTTGTCCTTATTACCAATATAATATTTCTAATTCCTAATCATGTAGACCCTACTTCTCTACTTATCCCAACTTTGACATTTTAACATTACTGGACCACTTACGACAAATATTTACTTTTTACAACATTCCTATTGTACTTTGACTGTTACCATACTCTACATTATTGGTGGCACTGCATGTCTTGACGGTGCCGTTATATTTCTATCGACGCTACTACTAATTACATTTAACAAAGATCCTATTCCTAATACATACATTAATGAAATAGAAATTACGGAGGAAAATTTTAGTGTCGACATCTTCCCCCTTCCTAGCTTCTACTATGTCCTCGAGTAGACTATTCTCAATGCTTGGAAAATATTTAACTTGTTGTGGTTGACCCATTTCATAATGGGAGTGCCATCCAATTCCTCCAGTCGGTACGTACCATTTTCATGCACAACTACTATTTTGTAGGGCCCCATCCATTTTGGAAGAAATTTTCTTTGTCTTCTTTTTTTGTATCTGGAATCATATACTAGAACCAAGTCATTCACATGAAATGGAGACCAATGGATCTTTTGATCAAAGTATTCCTTCTGCTTCATTTCCTTCTTATGGCTTGTATCCTTTGCTATTTCCCTCATTTCCTCTAGAAAATGAAGATGTACCAACCTTTCTTTTACTGAATCACTTTCATCCATCCTTTCATTTTTCATAACTCTCACAGTGGGAATATCAAACTCAATAGGAAGAACTGGATCAATGCCATAGGCCAACTGAAATGGGGAGTACCTTGTTGCTAACTTTGATGTTGCCCTATATGCCCATAATGCTGCATGAATCCTTTTATCCCACTTATGTACCTGCAAGGCTGCATCTTTTGCTAGAATTTGACACAACACAAAATTTGTTCGTTCCACTTGTCCATTTGTGCTTGGCTTGTATGTTGTTGCCTTCCTATGCTTAATAGAAAATTTATTGACTAGGGCTTCTACTACCTCATTAATGAAGTGGCTTCCTTGATCTATTACAATTTCTAATGGACAACCAAATCTGGTGACAATGCGTTCATATATGAACCTTGCCACCTCATCCATGGAAGTTGTTTTCAATGGCCTAGCTTCAACCCACTTGGTTAAATAATTTGTGGCAACTACAATATACTTATTTTGGCGTGAGGTAGTTAGAAGTGGACCTACAATGTCTATTCCCCACTTTTCAAAGGGACCAAATGGAAGAATAGGGCATAATGGAGCTGATGAAGTCTTACGGTTACCTTGTTTTTGACAAATATCACAGTCTTACAATAATTATAACAATATTTAAAAAGAGTGGGCCAGTGATAACTCGCATCCAAGATCCTTCTTGCTTTGTAAGTTGTCTAGAGAAGTGCCCTCCACATGTACCATTGTGGAATTCTTCTAGCAGCTTCCTTCCCTTGATCACGTCCAACTCGCCCTCTTGTCTTGTCCATCGTGTCCTATTCGAAATAATACTCCATGCATAATAGAATATGGACAACTAGCTTGAGTAATCTTTCTCTTAGTCTTTGCATTGGCACCATCAGGAAACTTGAATTCATTCAGATAATTAAAAAATTCTATGTATTCACTAGGGATTGTGTCAAGGGATAACAAGGCTACATCGGGAAATCATCATCATCACAAGATGATCCTAAACCATCATAGGCTCGAGAGAGTGCATCTGCATTGACATGCTTCTTTCCTAGCCTATCTATAATATCAAATTCAAATTCTTGTAGAAAAGTTATCCATCTTGCTATCCTCCCTGATGGGTTAGGCTTATTGACAATATATTTTAGAGCCTGATGATTTGTTACAACTATAAATTTTTTCCTAGCAAGTAATTTCTAAACTTCTTTACAAAGAAAATTGATAGCTAGAGCATCTTTTTCATTCTGATATAATTTACCTCAAAGACTTCTCATTTGTCTACTCCCAAAGTAAATTGGATGTTCATTCCCATTTTCATCCTTTTGGCTCAAAGTACTTCCTATTGCTGCATCTGAGGTATCAGTGTACACAATGAATGGCTTGCTCTAATCTAGATTCTTTAAAATAGATGAAGACACCAGGGCTTCCTTTAGTTGTCCAAAATCTTCATGTGCCTTATTTCCTGGTTCATAAGTAACATCCTTCTTCAAGAACTAGGTTAGTGGCTGTGTAATCTTTTAGAAATTCTTGATGAACCTTCTATAGTAACCCACATGGCCTAAAATGATCTCAACTTACTTCTATTCATAGGAAATGGTAAATCTTTGATTTTTGAAACTTTATCGGATCACTATCAATACCATCTCTGGATACAACATGCCCTAACAAAACACCTTTAGAACATCCAAAGACACACTTTGTAGGGTTTAGTGAGGCTTGTGCTTCATCTAACCTTTGAAATGTTGTCTCCATCTCAGTGCAGGTGGTCCAACTTCTCCCATAGATGCAAAAATCATCCAAAATACTCGATGAAGTCCCAATGTAGGGTTCAACACCCTATTCATCAAATGCAGGGAATGTTGCTTTGAGCATTACACAACCCAAAAGGCATAACTCTATAAGAAAACGTTCCCAAGAAGTGGTGAACATGGTTTTCAACCGATCTTTCTCCATATACGGACTTGGTTGTATCCACTATATCCATCAGCAAAACTATAACACTCCTGGCCAGCTACTTCGTCCAAGATCTGATCTGAGAATGGAAGAGGGTAATGATCCTTCTTTGTTGCCTTATTGAGCTTCCTGTAATCAACAAAAATGCGTAGCTTCCCATTCTTTTTTATTGAGATCACAATGGGAGAAACCCATTCTGAATTCTCCACAAAGAAATATGAATCCTGCATCAAGCAACTTATCTATCTCTTCTTTTACAGTCTTGGAAAAATTAGGATTCATTCTATATGGCATTTGCTTTATAGGCTTAGCACCATCTACCAGCTCAATAGAATGTTCTACCCAACTTACTTGAGAGTTCCTTATAATCAAAAGTGAATATGTGTGTGTACCTTCAAAGAGCCGGAGGTAGGATTCCTTCTCACTCTCCATCACAAAGATCACCAATTTTATTTGTTGGAGATGACCATCAACTTCTTCTTTAGATAATTTTATGGGGTCATGAGTAGGTGTGATCTGGAAGGATATCCATGAATGAAACATCAACCTCACTTTCTTCATCTTAAGTGTCCACTTCACTAGTACTAGAGTAATCGAGGATGTCCAATCATCATCACTTGAATCATCACTTGATGTCGAGGGATCATGTTTATCTTCACCCTCTCTCTACCACGTCCAAGTGTCATGAAGCCTTAATTCCAGTAGTTTCTTGCATGAACTCTCCTTAGCCATGGTCTTCCCAGCAACATTGGGTACGCAACAGTACCATTTTTCATCACCTGAAAGTCTACCACACATACAACACCCATAACAAATATTGCCACATTTGAAACTACACCTTCTGGTTTAGTTTTTCCCTTATTTAATGACCTTAACATAAGTGTTGAAGGGCGATCAATTTTTAAACCCAACATATTCATTACAGACTCGGTCATTACATTAACTGTAGCACCTCCATCAACTAAGACATCATGAATTGAAATACCATTACATAATACCTTAGCTTGTGGAGCATAGGGATCCGCCTCTGCCTCCAAAATAAGGACCTCAACCTCCTTCCTTCGTCGAGCATTGAGTCCACTTCGCAGCTCCCGCCTCTTCTCAGAAGACATAGCCAAGAGTTGACCATATGTAATATTTGCAGGCCTTTTAGACAGATCTTCCAAGATGGAGTATGGTCCTTGCCCCCAGAAATCGGAAAATCCTGCACACCCAACTTTCTTCTCCTATGTTTCTTACTAGTTTCTCCTTTCATCTTCTTAGGATCATTTCCATCTTGATTATCTTTTTCTTTCTTTCTTTTTGTTATAAACACATCTACTTCATTATTTATGCTCTTATCTACTACATCAAAAGAATTCACAGGTGCTTTTCCTTTATCATTATCTCCTTTACTAGATGTAGAAGCTCTATCTAGACAATTATACTTATAATGACCCTTTTTATAACAACCATAACATACAACTTTAGAAATATTTCTTTTTGGACCTCTATCTCCTCCCTGAGAACTAAATTCTTTTCCTTGGAGAAGATTAATAGTTAACTGACCCATCTTCTTGAGCAGATCTTCATACTCAGTAGATGTACTAGGAGAAAGATTTGTGCTCACCGAGAGTGGTTGTGGATTCTGGACCAAAGGTGCTGGTGTAGGCTCTACTTTAGCAACAATTTCTTTGGGCTCCTCTTCCATGCTTTCTTCTTGCCTTCTTGCAATCTCCTTTGCTTGTTCAATGGTAGCTAGGTGGTCATACTTCACTCGTTGTCTGATCTTTGGCTTCATCCCAAGAATGAAGTGCTTACATAGGAGATTATCCACACCATTCATCAACCCATCCGCTAATCCTTCCTTCCGGATCTGGGAGTCGAGCTTCCTCCTTAGCTCTAGAACACGAGCATGATAATCCTTATCTTCTCCTTCTCTCCTTGGGTTAGTTTGTGATATCGATCATGAGATCTACATATCTCTCGTTGTTCACTAAATTCTCTTCAAGAAAACTTTCGCTTAATAAATCCCATGAGTTTTTCACATTATCACCTAGTGTTTCAAACCACCTAAGGGCTAAAACCATCCAAAAAGGTACGAAAAATTTAGTCCATTGTTCCCTTCTTATAATGCCATTACAAATACAAGATCATTTAAACTCTTGAATGAAAGAGGAAGCATCTTCATTAGATTGAGCTGAAAAAATAGGAATCTTCCCCATTTTCAAAAGTAACCACAGTGAAATACCAACCCAAAAGTACAATCAACAAGACTTATGTGCACCAATAATTAAAATCACTATAATAGAAAATAGAAATGACCACGGTAAACTATGGTAAAACTTGACTTACTACGGTAAAAAATGACTTTACTGTGGTAAACACTATTCACAGTAAAAAGTGAAGTTACTGTGGTAAATACTATTCACGGTAAAAAGTGACTTTACTATGGTAAATACTATTCACAGCAAAAATGACTTTACCATGGTAACTACTATTCACGGCAAAAATGACTTTACCATGGTAACTACTATGCACAGTAAAAACAAGGTTACCCTCCAATTGATTTTTGACTAAGTGGGAATATCTCTCCAGACAATCCACCACGAGGAATGGTCCCGGCAACGGAACCAAAATGTCATCACCAATCCGGCACTATGATAATTCTTCACCGGAACTCCTTGTGCTATGATTATTTACTAATGCACAGCCTTTAGTTTGGTGGATGAAATCTAGAAACACAACAACAAACATAACACAAGAATACCATAGACTATGATAAGAAGGAATGATGACAAATCTGAAATATCAAAGTAAATTATAATATTAACATGAAATTGTTACAATCTCACCCATGAGGTACTTCAAGTGTTATTGACTTCACTTGCCTTCCACCAATACTATGGAAGAAACTTTACAATTACACCTCTTAATGGCTTCTTCAACACACCTTTAAACTGATGGCTTCCTTTACACACTTCATACAATATTTCTCACTACTTCCTTCTATGCTAAATGAGGGGGGTGGCCTCTTTATTTATAGAACTTCCAGGCTTATCCATCTTATCTCTAAGATAGGATAAGAAATCCACTCTGACAAATCATATTCCATACCTTAACTCTTATCTGTACATGTAAGCTTATCTCTTAAGATAAGATAAACCTTATCATTTCACATGGGTTCCACATTTTTAGACTTTTTACAAATAAAATACACAAAATATTTATGACCTCACTCCTTGTCCTTATTACCAATATAATATTTCTAATTCCTAATCATGTAGACCCTACTTCTCTACTTATCCCAACTTTGACATTTTAACATTACCGGACCACTTACGACAAATATTTACTTTTTACAACATTCCTATTGTACTTTGACTGTTACCATACTCTACATTATTGGTGGCACCGTATTGATGGTGCCGTTATCTTCTATCAGACGCTACTACTAATTACACTTAACAACATCCTATTCCTAATACATACATTAATGAAATAGAAATTACGGAGGAAAATTTTAGTGTCGACAGACCATCTCAAAATGCACCATTGAGACACTTGGAGGCTTCTGCTAGCTATGTTTTTACTTAGTCTTTTTCAAATGCCAAATAGCATATTTCTTGGGCTCAGGGCATGTTGAAGGCCTGCGCTTGTTTGGAAACTTTCCCTTGTACTTATCCTTTGTAGTTACACCAAGGAAACACATGGACAACTATAATATAAAGTAGAAAAGGGGTAGAATCAATGGTTTTTGTGCATTGCATCTATTTTTCTGCCATTTTTTCTCCAAGACTCTTGGAGATGCGAATACACACTATTTTTCATCATTTTTTGATGAAATTCCTTGTCTTTTTGTCCAGTAAAGTTCCATTGAATTGATTTAGAACTTAATTTGTGAGTTTAAGGATTGTTAAGATTGATATTTTGAAGTTTGAATTACTCAAGCACTTGCAAAAACATGAATTACTAGAGAAGATGGATGCGGGGTAGAGTTGTAGAGGAAAAAGAGGGAAAAGGATGAAATGATGAAGGTTGCAGGTGCAAAGGATGGAAAAAGTGTTGCCTCAAGAGAGAGAAGGATTACATGTTAGATCCAGCTTATATACAGCATATGGAGAATGATTAAAATGGGGATTTCTCACATGACAAAATCAGAATGATTAAAAGGATTGTCAAAAAGGTTGTGGCATGACATCCTAGTCATTAGTCAAGTTTCGAGAAGCATGACCAGCTTCATAATTGGTGTACCTTAAAACTTTCATATGTGAGTTTGTTAAATGTTGTTTTCTAAGGAAAAATTGGTAACAAAAAAGGTCCCTCGAATATTCTTCTCATTTGGGGGAAATTGAGTGATTGAAATGTATAAATGAAATGAGAATACTATTGCAAATGATTGGGGTTGAATGCTTAAGAGAAAATTTTAGAAAAATTTCTTCTGAGAGACCAATCCGAGATAACTTTGTTAATGTGTTATGTGTTTAAATTTCAATCACATCAATTTCATTGTTGAGAGTGTACAACGATTGACAAGTTCTCGAGACTATTCAAAGTAACTTTCCCCTACGAGATGAAGTAAATCAATTTTGAGTTAATTTGTGTCAATCTTTGAGCAATTTGTGTTTGATTTATTTTAGAATGTCTGCAAGTAGTTTTTCTTATTCCTATTGCAATATTGTGTTAAAGTCCCTCTAAATCACATAGGATCTCGTCCCTATGACATTTTAGTGGCATTTGCAATTTCATTTCAAGAAGAGCCTTCATCCTACAATGAGATAAACAATTTAAAATCACTTCACTGTCATTTGTTGATAAAGATTGTCTGTAAGCCTTCGAGTGTATCTTAGGCATGAGGAACCATGGGTCTTTGATGTTTTATTGAGTCTTTAGCTTGAGCCTTCATGGTAGATTCTCAAAGATTGTGTGAAACTGTGTGGATCTGGGCCTCCATTGAAGCACACCTTATGGTTGATGGAATATCTTAGCTATTCTAAAGTTTTCTGTCATTTAGCTTTCCAATTGTTGTGAAGTCTCTCAAAGATCTGGTATAATCAACTTTATCCTACTCAAAAATATGAACTGTTGTTGTGAAGTTTCTCAAAGATTTTTCAAAACCATGAATCCATCCTAAACTACCCCTATTTTCCTTATATATCAACAAAGTAACAAAATCTATTTACTAAAATATCCGAACATTTAGGATCCCATAATGTCTTCATAACCTTAGCCTTGTTTTGAAAGTATCTCCATCCTTTAGAAGTGACAAATCTTGAGAGTTAAATTATGAAGTGTTGATCATACTTTCCCAAGGTTTTCTTCAAAAAAAGGATATATCCATCTCTTTCATCAAATAGAGGTTACACTACGGGTCTTCTTCCCCTAGTCAAAGGGCATGGTGTAAAGTGGTGAGGATAGTTCAAATCCACTTGAAGGTGCTATCCATCTCTCCACAAATCTAAGTGAAAAAGGGTTAGTTAGATCTCATCCCTAGCTAAAAATGACACACATCATGATCTATCTTCCTCTAATCTCCATGTCCAATCTACGATGTTTCTCGGCTTGAAAGGTAGAACAAATTTGGATACCAACAAGGCTGACCAATGTTCTCCTGAACCAATATAATTCATCATTTCCTCTACAAGGAACAAGTTAAACTCTCTCAATTCTCTCATACAGTCATGTGAAATGTTTCATATGCCTCAAATATAATCTTGCATGTGTAGTAATTTTGAAGCATCTCCAATTCATAACTATGCAATGGTCTATTTTTCTCATATAGGAATTTTGTAAGTTCATATTTCATCTTCTTCTACACATCATATTTTCTCATGGGTTCAAGATATCATACAGAATCATCAATTTTACATTTCCAAAGCAAATTCCCCTTTGGTTGAGATATCTCCTGAGATTTGGAAACTCAAACCCACTCCCCGTAAGGAAAAAATGACTTCTCGATTCATGACTAATTCTTTGGGATATCATTTCTTTAAGTTTTCACTTCTAAGGGTGGATAGAGATGAATATGAAATGCACATATCTAATTACGTGATTGCCATGTACCCTCTTGGAGAGTTAGGTTATAAAGGTGAGATTCATAAATTTGGGAAAATATTTGCAAAGTTGGTTGCTCGAAGAAATGAGGGTGAAACAACCTGTGAACAATTGGAAATTAAAGTACATGCATTGACCTCATATGTTTAAAATGTATTGAACATTGAGGATCCTCATCTTACCCCTTCTGATTTAATTAATCCCTTGAGTAATATTGAACCACATGTTTTTAAAGAAGTCTAGCATATTTTACAAGATGTAAAAGATGAATGAGGCATGGATTGATTCCATCATAAATAATGGTTACAAACTTCTCCTTGATGTAATCAAGATAAAAAGATTGCCGCTTTGTCGATTTAGAATTTACAATTTGTTTTCCCTATATTCAATAAGGAATTTTACCTTTGGAAATGTATTTTCTAGGAACTCATGAGATGAGATATTTGAACCGCAACTCACTACTCGATAAGAATTTTTTTTTATCTCGAAAGAAAATGTTTCCAAAAATTTACTAGAACAATTAATTGTAAAATTATATCCCTCATTGAGGCCATTAAATATTTTTGTTATCACAATAACTAAGGTTGAGAGGTCAAATAAGATGTTAATTACCATATGAGAAAAACAAGATGCCATTTGTTCCGCTCTAAATCTATATAATTGGATGATCTCTAAGTGAATTGTCAAACTCTTGTCAAAGGTGATGCGGGATCATAACTTGTGAAGACCATAAATTTTGATCCGTTTGTTGGATCGTCTTGAAATTTTATAGGGTGGTAGATATAAATTAGTGTTATATTAGGATAAAATATACCTACAAGATTGTGGCCATTTTGCCACATTTTTGGGCCTTGATTCCTTCATCTAGTCACGTAGAATTGGCTCACCATTTTTTGCTTTTGACTAGGTCTTAGAAATTTAATAAATTTTGTTTTTCTTGTTATAATAAGTCAAAACATTCATGTGAGCCATAATTTATGAATTAATATTTGGCAAATAAATTTTGGGGCACATCTGAGTTGTTTTGCTAGTAGGTAATTTTTTGCATTTTAGGGTTTTTAGAGTAGATGTGAAATAAAAGGAGGATTGTAAAGATGTAAAAGATTAGTGTGGATTATCGAATGCGAAGAAATATTTTTGAAACTCTTAGTTTTTATTTTCAAAGTTTTTAATGCATTTTTGGAGGAATTTCAACCTCTTATTGATGGATTCACATCAATTGGTATTAGAGCGATTTTTATCTTACGAAATATTTAAGGTAACATATTATATTTTTGTGTATTTTTTTCCTCTATTTTATATAATGATGGCTAGATTTTTATTCAATCAATAGTATTCGAATAAGAAGAGTTGTTGAGTTCACGAATAACAAAAATGGGGATGCGGGACATAATGGTATATAAATGAAGATTTATTTGAAACCATTTGTGAGATGATTTAGAGTCCAAAAACTACGTAAAGATATGAAAGATAAATTTCTTCCTATAAATATCACTCTTTCAAAGGTTCCAAAACCTAAGATAGAAGGATATAAGGATGTCATGCTTATCAATTTGCATTAAAATGAAAATGAAAGGAATGAGAGGAATAATTATATAAAGGTGTGAAACCAGAGGTCCATCAATCATCTCGAATGAAAGGAAGGGGGATATTTGAATCTGAAAAGAGGGCCATACTCATCTCGAAAAAGGAAGGTGAATCTCTCTAATACATAAGGGCATGAAGATTCTAGTTAAATCTATGGTAACTACCAAAGAGGTAGGGGTTTTAGAGGGGAAGAGGTTATAATAGATGACACAACTAGAATAGACCCCAAAGGAAATATACATGTTACGTATGTTGTGAATAGGGTCACAAAACCTTTGGGTATCTACACTATTCTACACAAGATAGATGGCAAGGATAAAAACCATGAGTAAATCTTGTGGAAGCTGAAGAGGAAGAAGAAATGGAGGGTATTACATACTTGGCTGAAAACCTCATGATTAGGAGGACGATGATTGTCCCAAGGAAGGAGAAAGAACATGATGTTTTTGGTGTTGATTCATGGTTGCAAACAAATATATTTCAAACAAGATGCACCTTTGGAGGAAACATATGTAAAATTATTAGTGATGGTGGTAATTGTGAAAATATGGTTTAAACTTTTATGGTTGATAAACTTAATCGAAATGTGAGAAGCATACATATCCTTATTGTATATCATGGTTTAAGAAAGGGAATGAGGTAACTGTTATCACTCTTTGAATCAATGCACCCTTTGGTATGCACAAGTGTGTTTATTGAGCTCATGGTGTGATTAGATAACATGGGTACTATCTCAAAGTTGTGGGACTTGATACTTGAGATAGACCTCCCGAGAAAGTTGGTTCTTTCTCCTAAACTACTTGCAACAATCTATTCTAATGCAGCCAAAACTAACTTTTCCTAATCTAATTTCCAAGGGACCAAGGAGAAATAGTGTATGAAAACATAGTCTACACTAAAGTGGTGATACACCAAAAATGGAGAGTGTGAGAATAGTCTTCCGATGTGTAAAAAGTAGAAGCAAAATTCAATTTAGATGGGATGATAATAGTTCTCCACAGTCTAGCAAAATCCATTCACAACAAAATTTCATACACACACAATGATAATGGATCCTGCAGAGCACAAATAGACACAATATATATGCAATGAGATTGAAGGGGAAAAAGGAATGCAAACAAACACAATAGGTGATAACACATCCAAAACTTATATATACTACTTCATCAATATGCATAGTTAAATATATTACAAAATAAGGTTGTATATCACCATGCAAGGAGTCCACCGCAAGGGCATGCAACACATTGGCTTCACAAAAATACTTTGACATATTTTTTCTACTCAAAAATATCTCCCTTATAATGAGCCTAACACTCAAATTTATAGAATTATGAGGGGGAGAGAGAGAGAGAGAGAGAGAGAGAGAGAGAGAGAGAGAGAGAGAGAGAGAGAGAGAGAGAGAGAGAGAGAGAGAGAGATGAAAGTCCCAAAATATATCTTCTCACAACTTTCAAGATGTAATAAATGGATTTAAATGATAGGATGTTCTTCCAAAAGGCCCCCATACTATCCCATAACTTACAGTAGTTACAAATTTCTACCCATTCTTCATTGAATGCATCCTAACTACCAAATAGGACATTATTTTTAATATGGACATGTTTTTAGTAAAATCTACATCAATTCTTCATCAAATATCAGATTTTTTTATTTTTGTGTGTTGGCCTCCAAACCACGATTGCAATAGTACTAATTTTGTGAATTTTCATTAAGAATTGCAAAAGATATGGCATTCTGAGTGTAAATAGTTGTTTTGGGTTTGCTAGGGATTTATGTCATTTAATGGGATTGACCATTTCATTGACTGGAGTTGAAGATGTTTCCTTTATTTTCATATACCTACCCTCATTAAATATCAAATTAACAGAATGAGCATTTTATTTCACTCCAATTTTGAAAAGTCAAATTTCATGAAAATCGAAGCTCTAGGTCATAAGTTATGGTCGTTTGAAGTTTGGGGGTCAAACATTGAATTTTCCTTTGTATTATGGCTATTATGGATTTTCAGGGAACTCATGTCCCATACGTACTTAGATGTTTTGGGTCTCCTTTATCCTCATTTCTTGATTATGTATTTTATGTCCTAATTGTCTCGTTATTGACCGGACCATTAAGGCTATTGACCTCGACTTTTACCGCATCATAGTTCCCTGCGGTGATTTGGGTTTTCAAGTCCAGCGTGTCATAATGTCCAACTATCCCATGGACCACCTTCCAAAATATTTTCTACCTTAATTGATTCATTTTTGTGTGGCCATTTAATAAATTTTGAGCCTTACTATCCCAAACATGTTTCTTCGCATTTTCCGCATTACATTGTTTCATTTGCATTTTAGCTATTTTGCATTGCATGTCCCAGCTCTCCTAGTTGAACTTGTGTGGCATAGGAAAAAAATTTCCATTTTTTTTGAAAAATATTGTTTCCTTTACAAATCATCCATTTCTCCTTTTTGGGGCCCGAATATCCCACTATCTCGTGGACCACCAGAACAATTTTTTTATTTTTCCATAATACACTAAAAGAAGCTATTTTTTTAGATTTTTGAATTTTTCTAACTCCTTGACTTCTTTTGTTGGATAGGAAAATTAGAGAAGAGCAAAAGGGACCCCAAAACCTGATCTTTGGACCTTAAACCAATTCTACTTTCTCAAGCTTTGAATAAACTATGTCAGTTATCCAAATTTACCTCGAGTGGTGAATTTAGGATAACAATAACCATAGATAAAAGATGGCTTATAAATTTTTTGATTGGTAATAACTATAAGGATGAGGTGTGTTATGATGTTATCCTAATGGATGCATGCCATATATTACTTGGGAAGGCCTTGAAAATATGATAGGAAGGTTACACATGATGGAGGAAAAAATACATATAACTTTTGGAAGGATGGTGTAAAGGTGTTCTTGTTACCCTTTAATGAAGAAGAGAATATTGAGGGCTTATTGGCTACAAAAGAGTTTGTTACATAAATTTAATAATTTGGTTAGTTTTATGAATTTATGGCAAAAAAGGGAGAAATAGAGGTCTTTAATATACATTGCTGCGGAAAAGATACTATAAGAAAATAAATATGTCATACCAGATGAGCTACCGGATGGGTTACCTCTAAAGTGAGATATTCAACACCATATTGATTTGATCCCAAGGTCATCCCTTCCAAACCTAGCAGCCTATTGGACAATTCGACAAAAAGTGAAGAGTTGAGCAGGACAAGTGATAGATCTAATACATAAAATATTAGTGTGAGAAAGCATGAGTCCATGTGCAACCCCAACATTATTGACTCCCAAAAAATATGGAGACTAGAGAATGCGTGTAGATAGTAGGGCCATAAATAAGATCACAATTAAGTATGGTTCCTAATTCCAAGATTGGATGATATGATGGATGTGCTAGCAGGAGCCCGATATTTTAGCAAGATTGACTGCGGAGTGGGTACTACCGTTAAGATCTGTGAAGAGAATGAACGGAAAATAAATTTCAAAACAAAAGAAGGGTCCTACGAGTGGATGGTGATGAATTTGGGTTATCTAATGCATCGAGTACATTCATGAGGCTGATGAATAAAGTACTCGAGAGTACAATGGTAAGTTTTTGTTGTCTATTTTGATGATATCCTGATATTTAGTAAGACAGGTGAAAGAACACTTGTTACATATGAAACTAGTGTTAGACTTTTCCTTAAATAGAGTCTATATGAAAACATAAATAAATGTAGATTTATTCGAAGAGTCTTCTTTTTTTGGGGTTTTTCATATCGAGAGGATGGAGTGAGGATACATGAGGAAAAATAAAGCCAATTTTGGAATGGCCTATTCTAAGGAATGTGACAGAGGTTTGTAGTTTTCATGGATTGGAAACTTTTTATATAAATTTCATTTGGAATTTAAGTAGCATTGTTGCACCCATAACAATGTGTACAAAAGTGATAGAGTATGTATGTACTAAGGCAACAACAAATAGTTTAGAATTTTTGAAGAAAGTATCGAAGCACTTGTTTTTGTATTGGAAAATTTTAGCAAGGTCTTTGAGGTTGATTGTAATGCCTTGTATGTTGGGATTGGAGCTATACTAAGTCAAAAAGGATGAGCTTTAGTATTCTTTAGTGAAAACCTAAATGAATTCAGGAGCAAATATTCTACTTATGATGTGGAGTCTTATGCTATAATTCGGTATTAAGGCATTGAAGACATTACACATTAGCAAAGGAATTTGTACTCTTCACTCGACCATGCATCATCAAGGAATGTAAACACAAAAAAATAAAAAAATAGTAGGCATATAAAATGGGTTTCTTTTTACAACAATATACTTTTTGCTTAAAGGATAAGTCAAGTAAGAATAATTAAGTTGTTGATGCCTTGATTCAGCGTGCAATACTTTTGATAGCAATGGAAAATGAATTAGTAGGGTTTGAGGAAGTTAAAGAATATAATGAAGTTGATATAGATTTTGGTGATGTTGATAGAAAAATTAAGGATCCTTTTTAATTACCACAATAGGTAGTGGTTCTTTTGATTATTTGATGTAGTATGGTTATTTGTTCAAGCAGAAACAATTGTGCATCCCTTCCAGTTCAATGAGAGAAAATATTATAAGATAATTGCATAGTGGAGGGTTGGCTAGAAATTTTTGTATAAGTAAGACAATTTCTCTTGTTGTAGAAAATTATTATTGGCCAAAGGTAAAGAGGGACATAAGTAGGATTGTATCAAGATGTAGAGTGTGCCAAATGGCTAAGGGCCATGTAGAGAATACTGGGTTAGATATGCAATTACCTTACCCTACAGGGCCACGGGTTGATTTAAGTATGGATTTAATGTTCAGACTTCCTAACATATAGTGAGGGATTGATTCTATATTTTTGTGGTTGATATATTCTCTAAGATGGCACATTTTATTTCTTGTAAAATAACTAATGATGCTTCTAGAGTTATAGCTTTTTTTTTCGAAGTTGTTAGATTACACGAGTTTCAAGAATGACCACTTCAGATTGGGACACAAAGTTTCGAGTCACTTTTGGAAGACTCCATAGAGGAAATTGGGAACACAATTACAATTCAGTAGTGCATATCATCCCTATAGTGACGGGAAAACAAATGTAGTGAACGAAAAGCTTGTGAAATCTCCTACATGCATAATTGGAGAAAAGCCAAACAATAGGATTTAGCTTTACCATAAGCTGATTTTTCCTATAAACGCTCGGTAAACAAGTCAACAAGGAGGTCTCCTTTCCATATTGTATATGGTAGGAATCCCAAAGGGTTCTAGATCTGATTGTGCTACCCGGTGAATATAAAAATAGTGATGATGTAGGAGCATTTCGAACACATTCTATAACTATAGGATGAAGTCGGGGAAAATATTGAGGTGAGTAATGTACAATATAAAGCAAATGCAGATGTTAGTACAAGAGTGAATTTATTCGAAGAAGGATATATGGTGATGTTTCATCATAGAAAGGAGAGGTTACCAAAAGGGACATATAATAAACTCAAGTATAAGAATATTGGGTCGTTTAGGATTTAGAAGTAAATGAGTGATAATGCCTAAAAGGTGAGCTACCGAAAACTTATCTATCTCACAAGTTTTTAATGTTTCTGAATTATATAATTTTTTAGGTCATGATGAAAATGTTGTGGAGGAGGAAGAAATAAACTGAAGTAAGCAGATTTGGATGAATAAAAGGAAATGGTAATGCATGTCTTGGACCAAAAGATAGTAACTAATAGACATGGGAGATGTTGGTGCTCAATCTAATCTCACCTTGTTTGTTCGAAAAATGTCTCAATCTGCATGGTTTGAAGTTTTCTCTTTCTCCTTATATTGATATTTGGAATCTTTCTCCTTCATTTGGGTGTGATGGTCAATCGTGTCCATTGGTCAAGGATCACATTGAGTTCAAATATTATTTTCCATTTCTCTATCCATGAGAAAGAATTTGTAATTTGGGTGTGAATTCCGTGTTTTTCCCTTCCTTCTATTTTTCCACAGATCTTGTTTTCCCTATCAAATTTTCTCCCAACATCCATGGAACCATGATACCTTCTAATTGGATTCACCCCGTGGTCTTTATGGTAAAACTTGTCACATTTGTAAAAATGCCAAATTGACCTCACGACCACGATAGTTTCGATTGGTTATTCAACAAATATGAAGCGGCAGGGAAAAGTTTTAATTTGACCCCAAAGAAGGACACATCGTAGGTTTTCAAGTTACAAGCACATAAGTGGGTAACCAAAGCATTTTGCATATTTTTTTCCTTTTGTACGAAGCATCAAAGTTATGAAATGATCTAGAACTCTACTAGAGCCGACATCAAGAGTTCAAAGTAAAGAGGTATGTCACCAAGGAATTTTGAGACTCTCAATCTCACTTCAAATCAAGTCTTGTCCATGTGGAGGGCCTACTCTAATTTGAAAATTCACCTCTCATTTTGATCTTAAGAATTGCACCAAGGAGACACATGGAGATTTGCACTAGACCTACTCATACTTAGACATTTTTCATGAGACCACTGAAACTTTTTGAAGCCAAGACACGTGGAAGTACCGCACTTTTTGGGAGTCCTATTATCCCGAATCACAAAGCACCCCTGTGCATGTATTTGAACTCATAGTATGATCGGATAACATGGGTACTATCTCCAAGTTGTGGGACTTGCTACTTGAGACAGACCTCCAGAGAAAGCTGGTTCTTGCTCCTAAACTACCTGCCACAATCTACTCTAATGCAGGATAAGCTAACTGTTCTAATCTAAATTTCCAAGGGACCAGGGAGAGAGAATACATAAAATGAAAGCCTACACTAAAGTGGTGATACACCAAAAAAGGAGGGTGTGAGAGTAATCTCCAAATGTGTGAAATACGGAGGAAAGTACACACTAGAAGAGGTGATGACAGTTCACCATAATCTAGCAAAATGCATTCACAACAATATTCCAAGCGTACACAATGTTAGTGAATTCCTACAAGAACATAATAATAGACACAATATTCTTGTAGAAAGATAAAAGGGCAAGAAGAATGCAAGAAAACACAGTAGGGGAAGATACATCCAAAAACTTTGTATTTTATTGCTTCTGGTATGCACATTCGAGTCTATTACAAGATAAGGGCACTGGATCACCATGCAAGGAGTCCACTACAAGGGCTGCAACACACTTAATGGCTTCACAAAGCAATTTTGGCGAGCTTTGCTACCCAAAACTCTCTCATCTACAATGAGCCCAACACTCCAATTTATAGAAAAAATGAGAAGTAAAAGAGAAGGGAAAATGGAAATCCCGAAATTTGTCCTTCAACCACCTGTAAGAGGCATTAAATTGAGTAAAATGATTATACATTACTTGCAAAAGGCTCCCCATACTGTCCCATGTGCTGCAACAGAGAAAGAATGATGACCATGCCTCTTAATTGCACTCCCAACTACCAAATAAAACACTGTTATGAACCCGGCCACGTTTTCTTAGAAAACTCAATAAAATTCTGATCAAATATGGAATTTCTTGATTTCTTTGAATCGGGTTCGAACCACGATTCCAATGGTACAAATTTTGTGTGATTTTGTTGAGAAATGCAAAAGTTATGGTCTTCTGAGTGCGGGCAGCTATTTTGGGTCTGGCAGGCGTTTTCTGTCATTTGACGGGAATGAACATTAACTAACTGGAGCTGAATATGTTTCTCTTAATTAAATATATCTACCCTCACTAAAAATAAGAAATTTTGGTGTAGAGGATTTCGTGCTCGTTCCGAAAGTCCAATTTTGTGAAAATCGTAGCTCGGAGTCAAAAGTTATGGCCGTTTGAAATTTAGTAGGTCAAGCGTTGAATTTTCCTCTTCGAGTCTTTGCCCATTTCGGCTTTGGCGTCCCACGCGTCCCTCACGTAATTTTTTCCCGGCTGTCCCGATGAACCTTCACCCATTTCATGCTTTCGCGTCCCACGTGTCCTCGCGTACTTTTGTCGGCTGTCCCGGACGAACCTTCGCCATTTCAAGCTTTCGCGTCCCAAAAGGCGTCCATCGCGTGCTTTTGTCCCGGCTATCCTGGATGAACCTTCACCCATTTCTTGCTTTCGTGTCCCACGTGTCCCTCGCATACTTTTTGTCTGGCTGTCCCAGCACGAACCTTCGCCCATTTCGCGCTTTCGCGTCCCACGCGTCCCTCGCGTACTTTTATCCCAGCTGTCCCGGACGAACCTTCACCCATTTCGCGCTTTCACGTCCCACACGTCCCTCGCGTACTTTTGTCCCGGCTGTCCCAGACGAACCTTCACCCATTTCGCGCTTTCGCGTCCCACGCGTCCCTCGTGTACTTTTGTCCCGGCTGTCCCAGGATGAACCTTCGCCCATTTTGTGCTTTCGCGTCCCACGCGTCCCTCGCGTACTTTTGTCCGGCTGTCCCGGACGAACCTTCACCCATTTTGCGCTTTCGCGTCCCACGCATCCCTCACGTACTTTTTCTCGGCTGTCCCGAGACGAACCTTCACCCATTTCGCGCTTTCGTGTCCCATGCGTCCCTCGCGTACTTTTGTCCCGGCTGTCCTGGACGAACCTTCGCCCATTTCGCGCTTTCGCGTCCCACGCGTCCCTCGCGTACTTTTGTCCCGGCTGTCCCGGACGAACCTTCGCCCATTTCGCGCTTTCGCGTCCCACGCGTCCCTCACGTACTTTTGTCCCGGCTGTCCCGGACGAACCTTCGCCCATTTCGCGCTTTCGCGTCCCACGCGTCCCTCGCGTACTTTTGTCCCAGCTGTCCCGGACGAACCTTCGCCCATTTCGCGCTTTCGCATCCCACGCGTCCCTCGCGTACTTTTGTCTCGGCTGTCCCGGATGAACCTTTGCCCATTTCACACTTTCGCGTCCCACGCGTCCCTCACGTACTTTTGTCCCGGCTGTCCCGGAGACTAAGACTTAGCCATTTTTCGTGATTTTTCCTGGCCCGAGCCTGTCTTCTGCAACCTTTTCACATTTTTTCAGAGCTTGCTCTTTCTTTCTTGGCCAGGGGAGTTAGAAAAAATCTGAGGGGACCCCAGCAACATGATGCTTTGCCTTGAATCAATATAATTGCTTGGGACTAAAGAATTTGATGCATGTTATCAAAATTTACCTTGGGGGTGAATTTTGGATAACAATTTGGTGACTCAGCGGGGTTATCTGCCTGCCAGATGAAGAACGGCCAGCTGCTTGTAGCAATCCATTGGGCATGGAGTCTGTTTGATAATCTCTCAGCTGATCTGAAATTTGAAAGCTTGTATCAATGAGCCATTTGACATTTGTTGAGCTGGTCTTCTCATGGCGACAAATTCTTTTCCAAGAACTTGATGAACTGCAAACATGCACATACTAGAAGCAATAGGACATGTGCGAAGCACTTAGGGAAATAAAAACTACTCTAACAAATGATACAATGTGCATAAGCACTTAGAGGAATGGAAAATCTAAATCAATATTTACAAGGATGATAAGCTATCTTTCTAGTAGCAGCGTTTGAGATAGATTCCATTAACCGGAATCTACATTCTTCACATCCAACTTAGCGATCGGAAAGCATTGCTACATTTACATTCAATGATCATATACGGGCCACTCTAGATGGCATCAAACTTGGAGTGCATTCTGGTTTTGCGATCGGCATCCCCCTTCTTGATGCACTCAAATCTCCCGGGTTTGCAATATCCTGGCCTTAGCTTTCTTGTCAAAACTCTTTTTGACCAATGCTTTATCCTTTTCTATGGTCTGTATTGCGTGCTCTCTTGTCTCTTCTAATTCCATCAGCTCTGCATACCTGATTTCCATAGGTTCAAACTCAGCTAGTTCCAACTGTTTCATGAGTTCCAATGCTGGCAACTCGAGTGATATGGGTAGAACTGCTTCCTTTCCGTACACAAGCTTGTATGGAGAGCTTCCTGTAGACCTCTTGGGTGTGATCCTATCAGCCCATAGGGCTGATTTGAGCTTTGTGTGCCAAGTTCTTTGGTTTTCATCCAGAGTCCTTCTGATGATCCTTAGTAGATTCTTGTTTGTAGACTCGGCTTGGCCATTACCTTGAGGGTAATAGTTCGATGAGGTGCTGAGATACACACAATTCTTGACAGCCCATTCGGTGATCTTTGTGCCAAGGAATGCCAATGCATTATCTGATATGATAGTGGCAGGGGCACCAAACCTCGTGACTATCCCTTCATAGAAATCTAAGATATTAGATTCATTTGCCTCCTTGAGTGCCACTGCTTGATCCACTTGGTGAAATAGTCATCATTGTAAGAATCCACTTGTGCCCTTGACTCGGGTGGGATTGATAACCCCAATGAAGTCCAATCCCAATTGCATGAATGGCTGATTTACTGAAATTGGACGAAGGGCCAGCGCTGCTAACCTTTCTTTCCCCATGAAGAATGCACATTTCCTACATTTCTTGACCCATGAGTAATAATCATTGAACACAGTAGGCCAATAGTAACCAGCTTTCATGATTTTGAGAGCTGTCACTCGTGGAGCAAAGTGGCCTCCTGCTTCCCCATCATGGAACTCGTGTAAGATCTTCTCAACTTGACTGTTCGGTGCATCTTAATAGAACACCATTGATGTCCTTCTTGAACAAAACTCCGTCAACAAGCACATATGGAATGGCTTGTAATGTGAAGTATCTCCTTTTTGCTTTGCTCACTTCCTCGGAGGGCACAAGCCTGTTGGGAGGTAATGCACAAGGTCTTGAGTCCAACATGGGACGGGTGCATCATCACGGTGGTTGTTCTTGATCATTCCAGTAGTAGCGACAACATCCTCTTCACTTTTTGGCTTGTCCCGATTGTTTGGAAGCTAGCTGCTCACACAAGCCTTTGCCACGAACTAGCTTGGTCACTTTGATTTCAATATCATATTCCATCACCCGAGTGATCTAACCTGCTCTCTTCTCATTTAAATCCTTGTTTAGGAGGAAGTCCTTGACACTTTTGACATGAGACACCCAGTAGTTGAATCTTATTGTTTGAGACCAAATGTCTAAACTTCTTCAAGCTCTCGATGACAGAGAAGGACATGCTTTTCATGAAAGAATACTTTATTTTTAATCTTCCAAGGTTTGACTGAAGAATGCTATGGGCTGTTCTGAACCTTCCCTATTCATCTGTGTCAAGATAGCTGAGATTGTATTTGATCCTCCAAATGCATACAACATGAAGTCCTTTGAAAAATCTGGGTTGATAAGAGTTGGAGCTTGTGATATTGCATGCTTGATATCTTGAAACTCTCTTTGCCTTCTCTTGTCCATTTGAATGCGATTCTTCTTCAACATCATTGTTAGAGGCTTCACAAGAGTGGAAAAATTAGGCACAAATCTGCGGACAAAGTTTATCCTTCCTAAGAAGCTTTGGAGAGATTTCTTGTGGTGTGGCAATGGAAGCGTTCGGATGGCTTCAACCCTTTCAAGATCAATTGTTAGCCCTTCCCTAGAGATGATGTGGCCCAGCGGTTTGCCTTCGTGTGCCAAGAATACACACTTCTTTGGATTCAATGACACTCAACCTTCTACACCTCTCGAAATACTTGTAAAGGTGAAAGAGATGATCTGCTACATTCTTTGAGAAGTTAGTGATATCATCCGGGTATACCAAAGACTATCTTGTTGATCAAGCCTTTGAACGCCATATCCATAGCTCGCTGAAATGTTGCTCCGGCATTTGACAGGTCCAAATGGCATCTTCTTGTAAGCATATGTGCCCCATTTTGTAGTGAAGGCCGTTTGAATTGATCTTCTTCTTTCACCATATCTGATTATAGCTTTGAATATCCATCTAGCAATGAAAACCTTTCGAACCAGCTTTCTGACCTCGCAATATTTGTTCCATTGATGGAAGCGGATAATGATCCTTGAGTGATGCTCTATTTAGATCGTGGAAGTCCACACACAATCTTATTTCTCCGTTTCTCTTTCTTACTGGCACCAAGTTTGTAACCCAACTTGAGTGTTTGATGGGGAAGATGATACTGGCCTCAATGAGCTTGCTTAACTCTCTTCTCATGAGAGGTTCGATATGAGGATTTACTGGCCTTTGCTTTTGCCTGACAGGCTTGGATTCCGGATCCAACTCAATAGTATGTTGTGCCAACTTTGGATTGAAACCTCTTAAATCTTTGTAAGTCCAAGCGAAAACATCTGGGAATTCTTGACAAAGCTGAACAAAATCAGATTTCTCTTGTGGAGTACTTACTTTGCCAATTTGTAATGTCTTGCCTTCATCTACTAAGATAGGTTCTGAATCTTCACCCTTTACTTGAATGTTCACCTTCTCCTTCCGGAACTGATCATTCGGGTTGAAGATTGACTCCAAGGTTATGAGGCCTTTTGGTAATTTGTTGGTTCTCAGCTGCACCACTTGGTCACCATATTGCTCCTCGGCTTGTCTTGATTCTGGAAGAGAACTCAGCTTCTTCTTGTAGGAAATTAACAATTTGCTGATCATTCTCGAAGACTTGCCAACTTGTGTTGTTATCCAAAACAGTTGGTCTTACAACCACTTTGATATGAGGCTGAGTTTTCTCACTTTTGATACTTTCTACAACATCAAACAGCAGCCCCCGATTGCTGCCAGTCACAATGGCTTCATTCTTTTTCTTGGGATGGAAATGATGCTAAAAGCTTCAAAATCTTCAATAAGATCCCATACCTGATTTTTGTAGTTCTTCAACAGATCATTCTTGGCAGCATTTTTTCCTTTGACTTGGTTCATGATCAGCTCACTATCACCAAATACCTGTAAATTCCTGATGCATTTCCTCTTTTCCCAGTGCAATCCATGAATTAAGGCTTCATACTCAGTTGTGTTGTTTGAACAGGAAAACTGGAAATGGAAGGCTGAGTAATACCTTATACCTTGCGGTGAAATGAGCATAGCTCCTCCTCCTGCACCTTGTCTACTCCTTGACCCATCAAAGAACAATTGCCATACTTCATTCTTGTCTTTATGTTCTGGCTTGGTGATGCTAGGAAGAGGTTGATTCTCTTCATGTATGCAATAAACTCCTAGCTCAGATTCTTCTATTTCTTGATAAGGATCAAAATCATGCACCTTGCTTGCCCATTCATCAAGAGTCAAATCTGGTATGCTTCCAACCTTGGTGTCAGCTTCATCAGTGCTTGGATAATCCTCCTGATCAAATGCTGAACAGTTGGTATTGATTTGGCTTGGAGTGTAAGGCTCAATGTGAAAGTTTGCAATAGGTTCAGACCTAATTGTGGCTTTGGTTCCATATCTTGTTCTGAACAACATGTGCGACCAATCCGCTGAAAGATAGCCTCCGATTTTAGCAGTGAAGTCTCTTGACAAGCACAATGCAAAGAGTGGTGGCAGGTCTATGACTGACACATCTTGCAACACTACTACATTGGGACATGCGTGCAGTGTGAGGCTCAAACCTTTGATTACTCCAACCATTGTCACTGCTGTCCCATCTAATTGCACTACACCCTTGGAGACGACTTCATATTGAAGCCCTAACTGGTCAGCTATCTGTTTTGGCATTACTGAACTACTTGCCCCAGAGTCAATCATGCAATTATGTACCAACTTGTCTCCTATGATCAATGAAACATAAAATGGAGGGGGCTTCGACATTTTACCTTGCTGTCCTCCACGATTCCCCTCAGGCTGGGCAACATTTGTGAGCACTTTTTCTTGCATCTGAACTTGCTGATTCGAAGTTGGCCAGTCCTTCATGGCAGCTTCCAACAAATCTCTTTGGCCTGGGATGGATAGTGATTGCCACATTGATATGTTGACATTTGTCTTCTTCATCTGATCAATGATGTTGAATGGGGATGAAGCATCTCTTTGTTGTACCTTGGCCTGTACATTCATTCCTTGTGTATGGGCAGCAACAACTGGCATTTGAGTTGGTTTAGGAGCTGGTTTAGGTGCTCCTTGCACGTTTGGAACTACATTTTGTTTGCCAGCGGCTTGTGGAGGGGTAGAAGGTTGTGGATTACTCGGATCTAATGGTTGTCCTTCACCCAAATTTCTCCTTTTTGATCTTGTGTTGGCTGCAACACTTTGAGAGGGTATTTGATTCATACCACAAAAATCTTCAGCCTGCCAATTGACAAGAGTAGTTTTGTTCGGAGATGTTCCTTGCTGAGGTGCTTCCTGCTGCTGATCTCCTTCGTGGCTGGGCTCTTGCGACCCACTGATGGTTTGCACCATCGGGGCCTTATTTAATGCACCATTAAAGCACATTGATTGGTTATGTGGCTGACTGCACGAAACACCAATCATACTCTTGGGCCATGTTATTTTGCACCGGTACCAAAGCTTTGGATGTGGATGCAACATTGGGATTATAGGGCTGAAATGGTCTGTTGGCAGGAGGCCTTGCTTGATTCTGATTTTGATTTGCAGCCTGAGTTGGTGGCCTATTTTGTTGGTATGGGGGCCTAGCCTGGTACTGCGCTTGAGGCTGATATGGTCTAGTACTTTGAGCTTGCTGTCTTTTGATAGTAACCAGCTCATTTCCCAAATTTTGCAATTGTTTCATGACCTCTTGGAGTTCGTTTGAAGCACTAGAGGATGAGGTAGAAGTCTCATTTGAACTTTGATTTCTAGGGGTGGGAATAGGAGCCAAAGTGGGTGCTTGACTAGTGCTTGGATTTTCTAGGTTTGGATACAAGGGCATGGGAGGCCTAGGAGCCAGTTTACCAGCTTGAATAAGACAGTTTTCAGCTCTAATGGCAATGCTATAAGCAGCAGGTAAGGTTGTGCCTCCCATAGATTGAATTAACATAGAAATATCAGAATTCAAAGCTTTAAGATAGTATAGAAAAGCACCTTCTGCTGTTGGCCTGGCATTTGACCCACTTTGGAATCCTATCCCAAGACCTTTGAAATCTGAAGTTGAAGTCGATCACCTCGTTGGGGCTCTCTTGATAGTTGTCAATTGCTCTAGAAGAGACAAGTTGTCTCCTTCTCTCAAAAACTCATGGAGAACTATGCATAAGCGATTCCAATTCGTGATAGAAGCAACTTCAAGGCTCCTAAACCATTGCAATGCCTTCCCTTTGAATGATGATGCCAATAATTTGACAACCACATCCATTTCATTTATCTCATGGATTGCATAGATGTTAGAAATGTCTTTGACATGATCACCAGGAGTGGTATGATTTTCTCTAGTGAAAAATGGAATGTTCTTCAATGCTGCAATTGGGCTGGATTACGTGCATTGAGGGCAAGTGGGCTCTTGCCCGTGAAATTGACGAAGGGATTTAGTGGTTGCGCCATTCGAGTTGGCCCGAGAACCCTTGTTGATGCGAGAAAGGTCTACCAAAGGTGGAGGTGTAGACAAAGTTCTATTAGGCGGAGACGCAGATCTTTGAGCTCTCCTTCCCTTCTTCCTCTGCCTAGAGATAGATGCGAGATAAACAAACAATCCTTCCTCCCTAGTTCTTGACCGGTCTACTGTATTCTTCTCATAAATTTGTCGGGCTTGACTACGAAACCAAAGGATTATTCCTCTTTTGGAGTGGCCGGATGTGCGATTTTAAAGCTCCTTCAAAGTGGAACTTACAACAAGTGCACATCAATCTTGTTGCAATGAAATTAAAGACCTCTAAGGTCCCACCGGTAAGTGCAGAAGCTAATTATCCCCAAATCATAGCACCCCCCTATGCATGTATTTGAACTCACGGTATGATTGGATAACATGGGTACTATCTCCAAGTTGTGGGACTTGCTACTTGAGACAGACCTCCGAGAAAGGCTGGTTCTTGCTCCTAAACTACTGCCACAATCTACTCTAATGCGAGGATAAGCTAACTATTCTAATCTAAATTTCCAAGGGACCAGGAGAGAGAATACATAAAATGAAAGCCTACACTAAAGCGGTGATACATCGAGAAAAGGAGGGTGTGAGAGTAATCTCCAAATTTGTGAAATACTGAGGAAAGTACACACTAGAAGAGGTGATGACAGGTTCACCATAATCTAGCAAAATGCATTCACAACAATATTCCAAGCATACACAATGTTAGTGAATTCCTGCAGAACATAATAATAGACACAATATTCTTGTAGAAAGATAAAAGTGGCAAGAAGAATGCAAGAAAACTATCAGGCGGGGAAGATACATCCACAAACTTTGTATTTTATTGCTTCTGGTATGCACGATTAAGTCTATTACAAGATAAGGGCACTGGATCACCATGCAGGAGTCCACTACAAGGGCTGCAACACTTCCAGGCTTCACAAAGCAATTTTGGCGAGAGCTTTCTTTGCTGCCCAAAACTCTCTCCTCTACAATGAGCCCAACACTCCAATTTATAGAAAAAGAGAAGTAAAAGAGAAGGAAAATGGAAATCCCGAAATCTATCCTTGAACCACCTATAAGAGGCATTAAATTGAGAAAATGATTATACATTACTTGCAAAAGGCTCCCCATACTGTCCCATGTGCTGCGGCAAAGAAAGAATGATGACCATGCCTCTTAATTGCACTCCAGGCTACGAATAAAACAACATTACAACCAGAACAAGTTTTCTTAGAAAACTCAATGAATTTCTGATCAAATCTGGAATTTCTTGATTTTGTGTGCATCGGTCTCATAACCATAATTCCAATGGTACCAATTTTGTGTGATTTCGTTGAGAAATGCAAAAGTTATGGTCTTACGAGTGTGGGCACTATTTTGGGTCTTCGTTTTACGTCATTTGACGGGAATGAACATTAAGCTGAATGGAGCTGAATATGTTTCTCTTAATTAAATATATCTACCCTTATTAAAAATAAGAAATTTCAGGTGTAGAGGATGTCGTGGTTTAAAAAGTCCTTTTGTGAAAATCGGAGCTTGGAGTCAAAAGTTATGGCCGTTTGAAGTTTCACAGTCGAAATATTGACTTTTCCTCTTACGTCAGATGAACCTTCGCCCATTTCGCGCTTTCACGTCCCAAGCGTCCCTCACATACTTTTGTCCTAGGCTGTCACGGACCAGACCTTCGCCCATTTCACATTGTCGTGTCCCACACGTCCTCGCGTACTTTTGTCCATTTGTCCCGGACGAACCTTCGCCCATTTCGCGCTTTCGCGTCCTACGCATCCCTCGCGTACTTTTGTCTCGGCTGTCCGGATGAACCTTCGCCCATTTCACTTTTCGCGTCCCACGCGCATTACCTCGCGTACTTTTGTCCTAGCCTTGGCTATCCCGGACGAACCTTCGCCCATTTCGCGCTTTGCGTCCCACGCGTCCTCGCGTACTTTTGTCCCATTTGTCCCACACCTTCAAGCCATTTCGTGCTTTGCTCGCGTCCACGCGTCCCTCGCGTACTTTTGTCCCGGCTGTCCCGGACGAACCTTCGCCCATTTCGTGCTTTCACGTCCCAGCGTCCCTCGCATACTTTTTCCCGTTTGTCCCGGACGAACCTTCGCCCATTTCGGCGCTTCAAGTCCCGGCGTCCCTCGCGTACTTTTGTCTGGTTGTCCCGGACGAACCTTCGCCCATTTCGTGCTTTCGTCAGGCTCCCACACGTCCCTCGTGTACTTTTGTCCCGCTTTGTCCGGGATGAACCTTCACCATTTCGCGCTTTCGCGTCCCACGCGTCCTTAATTGCCCTTAATTTTGTCCATGCTGTCCCAGACCAACCTTCACCGAGCCATTCGCACTTTCGCGTCCCACGTCCCCTCGCGTACTTTTGTCCCAGCTGTCCGGACGAACCTTCACCCATTTTCTTTCGCATCCCACACGTCCCTCGCGTACTTTTGTCGGCTGTCCCGATGATCCTTCGCCCATTTCGGTGCTTTTCGCATCCCACGCGTCCCTCGTGCTTTTATGTCAGGTTGTCCGGACGAACCTTTGCCCATTCGCGCTTTTGACGCAGTCGTCCCACGCGTCCCTCGCGTACTTTTGTCCCGGCTTTCCCGGATGAACCTTCGCCCATTTCGCACTTTCGCGTCCCACACGTCCCTCACGTACTTTTGTCTCGGCTGTCTCGGATGAACCTTCACCCATTTCACGCTTTCGCGTCCCAAGCATCCCTCGCGTACTTTTGTCCCGGCTGTCCCGGACGAACATTCGCCCATTTCGTGCTTTCACGTCCACGATCGTCCCTCGCGTTACTTTTGTCTGGCTGCCTGGAAAAACCTTCGCCCATTTCACGCTTCGCGTCCATAGCGTCCGTCGCGTGAACTTTTTGTCTCGGATGTCCCGGATTTAACCTTTGCCCATTTCGGCGCTTTCGCGTCCCACGCGTCCCTCGTGTACTTTTGTCCCGGCTGTCCTGGAAGAACCTTCACCCATTTTTTCGGCGTTTCCACGCGTCCCTCGCGTACTTTTGTCCCGGCTGTCCCGGATGAACCTTCACCCATTTCGTGCTTTCGTGTCCCACGCGTCCCTCGCGTACTTTTGTCCCGGCTGTCCCGGACGAACCTTCGCCCATTTCGCGCTTTCGCGTCCCACGCGTCCCTCGCGTACTTTTGTCTCGGCTGTCCCGGACGAACCTTCGCCCATTTGCACTTTCGTGTCTCACGCGTCCCTCGCGCTTTTTTCCCCTTTTCCCGGACAGACCTTCACCCATTTCGGCGCTTTCGCGTCCCACGCGTCCTCGCGTACTTTTGTCCTGTTTGTCCGGATGAACCTTCGCCCATTTCACACTTTTCGCCTCCCCGCGTCCTCGTCGCTCGTGTACTTTTGTCTGGGCATGTCGGACGAACCTTCACCCATTTCACGCTTTCAGCGTCCCATGCATCCTCGCGTACTTTTGTCCCATACTATCCACGAGGCGAACCTTCACCCATTTCACGCTTTCGTGTCCCACGCGTCCCTCGCGTACTTTTGTCCAGGTTGCTGTCCGGGCGAACCTTCGCCCATTTCGCTTTTCGCTGCGTACCACGCGTCCCTCATGCGTACTTTTGTCCCGGCTGTCCCCGAGCGAACCTTCGCCCATTTACGTGCTTTCGCATCCCACCGTCCCTCGCGTACTTTTGTCCACTTTCCCGGATGAACCTTCGCCCATTTCGCTTTAGCGCCACGCGTCCCTCGCGTACTTTTGTCCCAATGGCTGTCCCGGATGAACCTTCGCCATTTCGTACTTTCGCGTCCCGCGCGTCCCTCACGTACTTTTGTCTGGCTGTCCTGGACCAGAACCTTCATCCATTTCACGCTTTTCGGCGTCCCTCGCGTACTTTTGTCCCCGGTTGTCCCGGACAACCTTCGCCCATTTCGTGCTTTCGCGTCCCACCGTCCCTCGTGTACTTTTGTCCCAGCTGTCCCGGATGAACCTTGGCCAATTTCGCTTTGGGCCCCACGCATCCTCGCTTACTTTTTTCCCGGTACTCTCGGAGGAACATTCACCCATTTCCTGCTTTCGCATCCCACACGTCCCTCGCGTACTTTTGTCATTTGTCCCGGATGATCCTTCGCCCATTTCGCGCTTTGCATCCCACGCATCCCTCACGAACTTTTGTCTAGGTTGTCCCGGACAACCTTTACCCATTTCACGCTTTCGCGTCCCCGCAGCGTACTTTTGTCCCGGCTGTCCCAATGGATGAACCTTCGCCCATTTAGCGCTTTACGCGTCCCACACGTCCCTCACGTACTTTTGTCCCCGGATGTCCCAGGATGAACCTTCACGCCATTTCGCTTTAAGCGTCCCAAGCGTCCCTCGCGTACTTTTGTCCGGCTTTCCCGGACGAACATTCGCCCATTTCGTGCTTTCCAGCGTCCCGATCCGTCCTCGCATACTTTTGTCCGGCTCTCCCGACAGACCTTCGCCCATTTCGTGCTTTCGCGTCCCACGCGTCCGTCGCGTACTTTTGTCTCGGATGTCCCCAGGACAAACCTTCGCCCATTTCGCGCTTTCAGCGTCCCACGCGTCCCTCGTGTTACTTTTGTCCGATATATCCCAGGACAGAACCTTCGCCCATTTTGCGCTTTGCGTCCCGCGCGTCCTCGCGTACTTTTTCTCTCGCTGTCCCTGGATGAACCCTTTACCCATTCGGCGCTTTCGCGTCCCACGCGTCCCTCGCGTACTTTTCTCCGGCTGTCCCGGACGACGTTCGCACATTTCGGCGCTTTCGCGTCCCACGCGTCCTCGCGTGCTTTTGTCTCATTGTCCGGACGAACCTTCGCCCCATTCCCACATTCGTGTCCCCACGTGTCCCTCGCGTACTTTTTCCCAGTTTCCCGGAAGAACCTTCACCCATTTCGCGCTTTCGCGTCCACACGTCCCTCGCGTACTTTTATCCGGCTGTCCGGATGAACCTTCGCCCATTTTGCACTTTCGCGTCCCAGCGTCCCTCGTGTACTTTTGTCTGGCTGTCTCGGACGAACCTTCACCCATTTCACGCTTTCGCGTCCCACGCGTCCTCGCGTACTTTTGTCCCAGCATGTCTGAACCAACCTTCGCCCATTTCACGCTTTACGCGTCCCACGCGTCCCTCGCGTACTTTTGTCCGGCTGTCCCAGACAGACCTTCGCCCATTTCACGCTTTCGCGTGCCACGCGTCCCTCACATACTTTTGTCCCGATTTATCCCAAACGAGACCTTCGCCCATTTCGTGCTTTCGCGTCCCACACGTCCCTCACGTACATTGTCCCGGCTGTCCCGGACGAACCTTCGCCCATTTATTCGTCCCTCGCGCTTTCGCTTCCAGCGTCCAGTTCGTACTTTTGTCGGCTGTCCGGGTACGGACGAACCTTCGCCCATTTCACGCTTTCACGTCCCACACGTCCCTCGCGTACTTTTGTCCCGGCTGTCCTGGATGAACCTTTGCCCATTTCATGCTTTCGCGTCCCTCGCATACTTTTGTCCAGGCTGTCCCAGATGAACCTTCGCCCATTTCGTGCTTTCGCGTCCCCGTCCCTCACGTACTTTTGTCTCCGGACTGTCCCGATGAGACCTTCGCCTATTTCGCGCTTTCGGCGTCCCCGCATCCACTTCGCGTACTTTTTCGGCTATCCCGAGACGAACCTTCGCCCATTTTGCGCTTTCGTGTCCCACGCGTCCCTCGCGTACTTTTGTCCACAGCTG